>JAOPTO010002468.1:377802-713982 GCA_033822845.1 Tetrapedia diversipes | reverse complement strand
CGCGTACCCCAAAACCCCCTAACGCTAATCTAAACCCCATAGCCCCAAAAAACCACCCATAACCTACACCGATTCTAAAAACCCCACCGCCTAACTCGCGACCCTCCCAACCCCCGCCATCTAATCCACCCTCACGGAAAACAGAACTACCACAGGGCAGATGTTCGTACATAGGTGACATAAGCTCCGGTGTTAGCCGGAGGGCCCCATGAAACCGACGAAGCCAGATCCCTGTGCTAGTTCTCCCAACCCGTTCCCCCCTACTACGACTCCCTTCCCCCCAAATATACCCCTGAAGTAGCAAAAGGCAGATGTCCGTACATAGGTAACATAAGCTCCGGTGTCAGCCGGAGGGCCCCATGAGACCGACGGAGCCAGATCCTTGTGCTACTTCCCCACCGTACCCCCTACCCCCGCGACGCGACCCAACTCCCTACCCTTCGCGAAACCCACCCGCCCAAACACCCCTGAACTACCACAAGGCAGATGACCGTACATAGGTACACATAAGCTCCGGTGTCAGCCGGAGGGCCCCATGAGACCGACGGTGCCAGATCCTTGTGCTAGTTCCCCCCCTACCCCCGCACCTTCCCACCCTCAACCCACCTCACCACACATATACCCCACGAGCGGTATCTCCACCCACAACCCACGAACGTTACCCACCCACCGCCGATCGCGAAACCCCAAACCCCCTTCCCTTAAAAAAAAACCCTACCGCGTACCCTTACCCACGACGCGAAGCTAACCCCAACCTAACCGATACCCCCCACTACCCGTAAACGAATGCAAACCCCGTACCCCACGGACACTAATCGCGATTAAACCCTATCACTAACCCCCTAACACGAACCCCAACGCGCACCCTAATACCCCTAGCTATAGTGAAACCCACCCTATAAGCGTTAGAGCAGAAACCTGTATCACTGTACGATAAACCGCGGTTTGAAAATTGCGCAACGTTCGAAAGTAAGAAATAGCAATTGCGAGATATAATGAGTAAATTATGTGGCGCTTCGTTGGAATTTTACGAGAAATCGATGTTAAAAACTAATGCGAGTAAAGCAGGCAGCTACCCACGCGGTAGACTGCACTGGTCAGGAATAAACACGGTACGCGCGCGAACCCGTAGCGATACACACACACACGTGCTCGGTATGACGGTCGAACGACAACTGATGCGCATTGCGAGTTGCGCAGAGAAGGTTATCACCGAGTTGCGCAGAGCGCTTCAGCGCTGAATGCGCAGTGTGGTTGTGCGCAGAGTGCGCAGTGCGTTTCGGCGCAAAGTGCACTGATGCATGAACTACCGTTATTTTGGCCTGGTCTACTGTTCAGCTAAATATGTAATTTCTTTGTTTCCCTTTATTAATCATAATTTATCGAATTTTAATTTTTTACACAACAATTTATTATAGGAGGTGTTCTCGAGAACTCCCGTCCTCAGTCTGGCATCACAGATTCCCAATGACCGAAGTTTGCACTATATCCGGAAACGTGGTGTTTACATCGTCGAGTGTGTATTTGCTAAAAAAGCGTGGTGCTGCTCAAAGAAATTCTGCCACGCGAAATTCCGTCGATCAAGCTTCTCGTGGAAGCAGCAGATGTGACGTGGATGCGCAAAAATATCGGTCACGATCTCGAAATAGCGAACCCCAAGCATAGCGGATTTCCGCATCCGCTTGACGTTCGTTTGTCTTCGGGTTTCGTTGTCGATTCATCTGTTATTTCAATAAGCTGGTCCCCATGTTTCACGTATCGTTGAAATTTTCGTTCTGTTATTACCAAGAATCGAATTGTTCATCTGTGACGTTAGCTTAATTAAGCTGCTCGTTAAGAGGTTCAGAATTTCAAAGGTTTGAACAGTTAAATGATGGAATAAGTAATCGGTGGCTGATAACTGCGAAGTTCGAAGCTTCTTTGAAAAACTGAACTACCTGGAAATTCTGTAATTTCAAAAGCGTAGACGTTAAATTTTGAGACTGATAGGCTGAAACATTAGAAAGCCAAAATTTGACAAGCCTAATATTTCGAATCCCAGGAATTGCCAGTCTTCAAGTTGACGCTGAAACACGAAATATTAATTCACCTGCTGCTTCAAAAAAAAAAACAGAATCAAGGAATTCGCTCGTTTTCATGAGCATTGTCACGACTTAAATGCGCCTCAAACGCGGCGATTCAACTTGACGCGAGTTGCAATGAAACGTTTGCATCACGACGGCACGTGCATGCATCGTGCGTGAAATTGCAACGTTCAAGTCGAACGGTCACGGTGAGCTGCACGAAATTTACACGCTGGGATCGGGCATGCCAGCGAATAGGAACTCGAGGAATCCGAAACAACGGCATTGCGACACGAAACAGTGTCAACGACACGGGTCCTGTTCGACGCGATTCGGTCGTTTTCGACGTAACGCACCCGGCGAAATGATCTGGCAACGGTAAACGTGCATTAGTCACGAACGGTATTCACGATTAACGTTTGCTCTCACCTGGATCGCAGCCACTTACTCATTCGAAATAGAAGACGAGTTCTCCTGCGTCGAATTGTGCATACCTGAGACATGGATGTTCGCCATAAAATGAGTTCCTTCTCTATTTAGAGGCGGTTGAGTAGATCAAAGCATTCGGGGTAGGTGCCATTACGAAGAACTCCGGAAAGTGCACGTAACTCTCTTCTCGGAAAGTGAAAAAAATCTTAAACGTTGATGCAATAAGAATGGAATGTAATTTAAAGAATAGAAAGTAATTTAAAAGAGAAATTCGTTCGGAACAACATTGTATTCAATCGATTGCAGTTTAATTATCACAAAAATCAAGTACAAGTTTTTCACAGTTTCAACTATACATTGAGTAGCGAACAAGAATTTTAAAAAGTCATCGGAATTAAACTAACTAATTTATAAGGGATACCATGATAAATAAAATTATAAAATATATAGTGTTCTATCGTAATAATAATAAAAACGAATGTACATATAATATTTGCAGACCATAAAACTATGTTCTACGTAGTCCTCTGGTCTTAAACTTTTGTTCGCCACTGTAGCTATAATTATAATCATCACTAACAACATGTATATCAAGATACACGAATGAAAGTAAAATTCATTACGTCATAAATGCGACGCAACTATTTATGTTTGGCTTAAGATGGACCCCGGTCATAGAAATTGCGTGACTCTAAAATCTTTACACTGCAGATTTTTATGCATATAGGAGAACTTTAAACGCGTAGAAAAGCATAGAACGCATAAAAGTCGAGGAAACATCCAAATCACAGCATTCGTTGTTATATTTGGAAATTCAAACAGATTTTCACTTTCACTCGCTGTAGATTCCATTTCTCTACCTCTGCTTATATGAGTTACGTATTTGCATGAAAACTCACAGTCCAATAATCTTAATAGCACGAATTTTCTAAATCAACCTAAATTAACAGTACAAATTCTTCAATGTATAATAATTAAAATGATATTTATTTATAAACTTGATAATTGTTTGTTACAGAAAGATATGTATCATAAAGAAAATAACATTAAATAAAAAAAGGAGAAGAATAAAAAATATAATAATAATAATAATAATAATAATAACAATAACAACGTAATAACAATTTAGGACTAAATGACGTAAAATAATCTAGAATAGACATTTTCATTTAATTGTGCAAAGTTGAAGACGAACAATAGTAGCGTTCAAAATTTTATGACCAAAGGGTCGAAGAAAATAAATTAATTAATTAATAAGAAGTAACAGTATAAATAAAATTTGTATTTTATGTTAATGAATAAATAGTGTCCTACCATAATGACGATAAAAATGAACAGATAAACAATATTTGCGAACCATAAAATTATGTTTTGCATTGTTCTATCGTCTTAAACTTTTGTCCGCTACTGTATGTGTCTATTCTCGTTGAACAATGGAGATGGTTGTCGCGAAGACGAAGACGAAACCGATCGAAGATATTTCAAGCAGGGACCCGACGGAGGGTCGTCGAACACTTGGAACGTGAATTCCTACATCCGTGACCTTGGTTAGGCGCCAGCCGCTGACCTTCTCCAGACGGGGCGCATAACTTCCTCCTTTCGTCGATCGAAATCGCTTCGATTTTTCTTGCAAACACTAAACACCAATCCCTGTATCTGTCACCACCATTTTGCAATTGCCAAGCATTGGAAATGGGGTCTAATATTACTAAATAAAATGAACTCTTGTTTAAAATACTATACATCTTTATTATATGATACGAAGAAGGTGCAAAACACTGACCGAACTTCACTAGCTTTGTTTGTATCCAGAGTTGGGTTAGGTTTGGGTTAGATTCGAATTAGAGAGCTTTAAAATTTACCATCAAAGTAGAGTTGAGTTAGTTTCGAATTATACTCGAGTTAGCTTCGGGTTTAAGGCTTCTAATATTTACGATCAAAGCAGAGTTGGATTAGTTTCGATTTATATTCCAGTTCGTCTCGGATTTAAGGCTTCTAATCTTTACCATAAAGGTAGATTTCGGTTAGGTTCGGGTTAGGTTTGGGTTTAAGGTTTCAATATTTACGATCAAAGCAGAGTTGGATCAGCTTCGATTTATAATTCCAGTTAGCCTCGGATTTAAGGCTTCTAATCTTTACCATCAAGGTAAATTTCGGTTAGGATGAATTAGGTTCGGTTAAGTTCGGGTACTACTGTTGTACTAACTAGTGTTGAATTGATTAAAAATTGTACTTTGGAAGAGCAGAAGATGCGTTTAATGAACTGTGAACAATAGTAGTTCAAGTCTAACTAACAACAAAAGTAAATAGAATCAATGGCAGAGGAATGAATGAGAGATCTCCCCATTCGGTTGGTTAACCGTTAAGCTTTATCATCCGATGTAGAGGCGGGTAGTCGATTTATTTATAATCGATTCGTCTTTCCGCGAAGGAATTCGCCTGTTTCCCGGACGGAGATGCAAGTCGATGTGTCGCCTCGTAAATTTTATGACTCGAGTCCGCCGGGATTATGTAACCTCAGTTTGACGCGGATTCGCCTAATTACTTCGAGATTCGGTGGCTGGTGCCAGACTTGACGGTCGAATCCGCTGCGCAATTTGTGAAAGCGTGTGCGACGAGGCACACATTTGTCACGGTTTTTATAATAGATCGTTGAGGATTCCGAGGATTTTTCAACCAAACGAGGAGATACAATCGATCTCCGTCAATTTAATTAATTTTCGGGAAAAGCCAGCTCAGATATTTTATTTATTTAGTAGCAGGTAAACGGAGTGGTCCCCTTTAAATACAATAAAAGACTAATACTAAGAAAAAATCGTATATACTTAAAATAAAAAAACAAAAACAAAAGAATACACTCATTAAGATCGCTCGCAAGTCGCTGCTCGGTACAATTAGTTGTGTTTAGTTAATGTATCAGCAGAATTAATTTTTTTATCGCGTTAACGATGGTTCGGCTATTTTTAAACGATCGTCAACGCGGTTACATTGTTGCTCGTTTAAAAGCTGTTTAAACGTAGCTTTTATTCGTTTACCTTTGACGCGAACGTGTAACAGGTAGAGACTTTGTTCGGCGAGATCATGTTTCTCGAGGTCAATTTCACAATTCCTTTTAAACGCAGCAGATATACCACTGAAACGATAAATTTTGTGTCGCAACGTTATAATGTTAATAATAATAATAATAACCACCTTATTATTATCCACCTTTGTTATAACGTAATCGTATAGCGAATCAATGTAAAGGAAAATGCGCCTGTTTCTTCTGAAGCTGAATTCACCAAACATTAAACCACCGAACAAATAATTCCCAGCAAATATCCTCGATTGATTGAATAAATTCAAATTATCACCCGATTCGATAATAATTTCAATAAGTTATATTTGTTAACCCTTTGTACTCGTATGTCTCAGCGTATGGAACATCATACATTTTACAAGGGATTATAAAGTATGATTTTGTGTACATACATGTAAATATAAATGTATGAACATTATATTTTTGGATTGCTCTGCTGGGATGTATTTTATAAAAATTTATATCTGTGTAAATAAATATTTTGTGGAATTTTCATTTTTTTTAAATCATACTCATGAAATGTTACAGCTAAGCATGCTAATAACGTATTGGAAAAGTTTTGTTTCGATCGAATAAAAAAATAAATTCCGAGTTCGCGGTAATTCATGGTCATATTAAATTCGAGTGCAAAAGGGTTAATTAATTGCCGGTCGAAGAAATGGTTCCTGGCGTTTCTATTTACAAGGAAACGAGTAGCATCAGCTTCGTTCGGACACCGCAGAAGAGCTGCAACGAGCTGGTATTCCCGTCTCCTGGAATTATTTATATCCTGCACGTGCTCAAACAGTGATCCCGCGTGTTACGTTAGGATCGACCATGGTATTCCGCTCTGTTTTCACGCATTATTTCTCGATTTTTGCCTCGCGGCAACCTAGAAACCGTGAAGGGGTGGGGGATCGAAAAGTAACCAGGAGCATCGGCACCTAGAAGGACGAAAGTCTGGATAAAGCTGCGTGCCGCGACGAATTCCTTCGAATTAATTTTAGAACCCTTTTCGTAAATACGAGAGAACAGGGGACACGAGAGCTTGATCCGTCGTTTTACCTTGGGTTTTGTTGCCGTTTCGATGAAAGTGATTTCGGAATCACGAATTTGCTCTATTTACATCGATTATAGAAGTTCATTACCAGTTAATTTAATTGCAGTGAAAATGTAATGTTAATTCAGCAGAAAGCGTGGAACGTTTGCGTTTAAATTAAGTAGTCTACATAAGTACATAGGTTCCAACGTAATATACGTATCTGCACGTTTAAGTGGATATACCTGTTACAAGTCTGACACCGGTTTCATCATTGTTATGTAACAAAACGTTGAGTAAAATTTATGCACACGGATCGCCCGGTTTTATTCGAGCGCGGAAATTCGATTGTAGAAAGTGAAATTGTCGGTCATAAATCAGACCAGTGGGGTGTGGGGTTGAAATCAGTTTTGTAATTAATCGGAAACCCATGTCGAAAGCACGAAGGGTAAATTGGATTTTGTGAAATCAAATAATGGTAACGATACAAATTTAATCTCTCGTCCGTTGCATCAGAGTTTTCTGCACAATTGCTTGGATGAAAATTTAGAAAACAGGTCCACGTAAAACCCGTGCCCAAGGCTGAGTGAAAGTGTCCGTCATACGTCAGACACGCTTCGCCGCACGATTCTATCAAATCGTTCCCAACAACGTACACGATTTTTAAACATCTACACTGTGCGATTAGCAAGTGAAACAATCTTGAGCGTACGCAAATCGGTTAATTAGGATCGATTAAGATTGCTTAATTACGGATTAATTTACGAGCGAAATGAAAATGCTTTCACCGAACATAATCTTCGTCTGATTCTTACAAGTCTTGCAATCGCGTACGATTTTTCGCGTAACTCAGCTCCGATATAACTATGACGAACAAGATCAAAGTACAAGTTTATTCGTAACGCTCGATGAAAACGCTTTCCTACGTAGCAACAAGTATTTTTACTATGCAACCCGGTATTTTCACTATACGAATGTTTTGAATAGCAAAGCTTAATCGTAAACATCGTAATCTGTTTCCCTCGATCATCACTCGAAATCGCGTAACACGCTAGCGAGCTACGAAACGCTGCGCCGTGGAAACGTTTCGATGATTTAACACTATATTCCTACCGACGCTTACACGTTATTTGACTGGTCGCGGTAGGTAAGACGGACTACAAATTTTTCTTAGAAAATAAACAATAAAAAAAGAATTGAACATTGAAAAATGTGTTATACGCATATTTGAGGACAAGTCGTGAAATTTAAAGGCGATTCAATTACGTCGTATGTAGGAAATTTTAATCGAAATTTTAAAAATGACCATTTCACCGGTCGTAGTAGGAACAGTGTTAAGAAAATAAACAATACGAGAGGACGTGCAAATTATAGTAATAGAAATGAACTTTGTGTACCTTGATATTATGCACAATTCGCGTATAGTATTATACCAACTTATCTATATTTGCAAGCAATGATCGTTGTTTATTTTGTTGTTGTTTTAAATCTTATATTCGTTAGAAAGAACTAATACATATAGAAATATCAATTAGGAATGCAAACCAGTACAAGTACAAGTATCCTTTTGTATGGATATACAGTAGCGGATGAAAGTTTAAGATCCATGGGTGAAAGAAAATTAATTAATTAAACAATAAGAGATAATAATATAAATAAAATTTGTATTCTATGCTAATGAATAAATAGTGTTCTATTATAATGATGATAAAAATAAATAGATAAACAATATTTGCGAACCATAAAATTATACCTTTACATTGTCCTGTCGTCTTAAACTTTTCTCCGCTACTGTACATACATAATTATTCATATATTTCAAGTATCTCTCCCATTTCCAACAGATCCAATTCCCATTCAGACTGCAATCAGCGTCCGACTTAAACGAAGTCTCCTCGAACAATAGCCGATTCTTCTCGCGGTGTGGACCACCCTAGCCGAATGAAGCGCACGCGCGAATTCTTTCGATTCTTTTTTTCGAACAAGGCGTCCTCGTGTCGAAAAGTTGCGAGTAGCCGATGGCCGTGCGTGAAACCGTAAAAGGAGCATCCCTGTTCGCGGCCGGAAACGCCGAATTAAATCGGCTTTCTACGTCGCTCGGGGCGATCAATGAACGGGTACGTCAGCGGGCTATAACAGCTTCGAGCGGTAACGATGTTTGCGCGGCGTTCCTTCGAGGACGTTGCACTAAATTTACCTGCGTGGCGTCAGAAATTCTCGGTTTTTCAATAGAGCCAAGCTGTACGTGCTACGTGTACGAGCGTTTGGGAGGCCGTGATTCATGTTGAATGAACGGCAAGAAGTGAACCGTTGCCGTGGGTCATGGACGCGATCGCTTCTAATTTAGGGTTTAGTTAAGATGATCGTATCGGGTGGTGTGTTTCGATGACGATTAATAGCGGTGTACCGTTGGGAGCTGACAAGAAGTCACCCGAGACGGGGCATAGGCGAGGAGAATTTAAGTTTAACACCAAAGTTTAACACGTTCGTCGACAAGCGTGATTCGGCTGAGTTTCTTGCTGGGCCCAAATTCGATTGCATAGAAAACTGGAGTAAAAAGATATAAAAACAGCAACAATTTTTATTTTTATTTTATGTATTTTATATTTATATATATATTACACTTCAATGCTTATTCCATTGAATTCCTTTTAAAATTCCAGTTTTAAATCCTACTTAACTTTAGGGAAAAAAGCGTCACCCAAATAATAAGTGTTAGAGATTAATGAATAACAAGTACCAGGTATTAAACAACAAGTAACGAGTAACACACCGGAAACGAACTTCGATTGAAAGACCGATAAGTCATTCCCGACAAAAATACTACTTACTCGATTGGAAAATGTATTTAAGGACAACCTGGTCCATTGATTCATCTATCTCGAGCCTGTAATTCATTCACCTACTCCTGCAATAAACGAACTGCGTATCCGACGTTTACCGATTTAGCCAGCGAACGCCCGAAACGGTGGCCATGTGCAGCGACTGGAATTTCATTGGAAGATGCTAGATGCAATTTAAAATTAGCATACGGACCGCGAATGATCCGCTCGTATCGATTTAAGACGAAGGTTCGATCTTACGTACGCGTGTTCCGCTTTTCTCGACCAATCCTCCGCGTTTCCTTGAAACCGGACGTTCCGCGAACAAGTGAATCCTCATGACTACCCTAAAAATTCTTACACGATTTACCGTTCGCTATTAATAATGGCACCGGTAAACATACGACCGGAACTTGAGTTGAAATATTAAAACACGTTATCGTATGTCCGAAACGCACACACCGATGCTCGAACTGCAATTTGTTTGATCCATAAATATTTCGAGCTCCATCAGCTTCTACTCTGGTTGTAACGATGTATAACATGTAGGTAATTTAAGTAAACTTTCTATTTAGATAGGTCATTAAGATGTTTCCTCGGCGAATCTGCTAATCATCGTGTTAATACGATCTATCAAGGTCGTTGCTGTATTTCTATAATTTTCACAAATTTTACAATTTTTCTTTCAGCAACTTTCTTCGGTGAACTCCTCTAAATTTCAAACAGTTCTTCGACAAACTTACTTTTTCGAGAGAATCTAAGATACTATTAAATAATTCTACACGTAACGGTACAACTTCGTTGAATAAAAATTTGTAAGTCTACACGGTATAGCTTGAAAAAATTAGCGTCAAGCAACAGTGAAAAATATCAGAAACCTTTAGTTTCAAAAAATTGATGCTTTAAAACGGTTGAATTATTTAACTATTCTAAAGCTTAACCATTAACTGCCACGATCCCCATCTGAGGATTTTGGAATGTAACGTAACGACGGGTTACATATGCACTGCATGGAAAAATGGAATAAATAACAGTTATATAAGAATATTTTATATAAAATAATTCACACAATGAAAAGAAATGTTTTCTTATTAGCTTTTATTCATACAACCTGCTGCAATCCCCATTTGGGACTTTTTAAAAAATATAAAATATTTTAACAACGAAAACGTAATTTGAATATAATCATATTGTTACACAGTTTTCTGCGCATCCCCCGTAAAAATAAAAAAATAAAAATTTGGCAGTTAATGGGTTAAATACTGTTCTGAGTATCTCGATCGAACCAAGTGGCTTTCATTCCAAACAAACGATTCACGATCAGAATAGCCGAGGTTCTGATGAATGAACCGCAGAACCAGCGGAGGGGTGGACGCGGCGACCGCCCCGACGCCGGGGAATATATCATTTCCGGTGTTGGCTCGCCGCGAATTCCCGCGGAATTGGCTCGAAAACGCGGCAAATATTTCGGCCGGCGGAATTCGCTTGGTGGGAGCTTTTTGACGTAGCAACCTGGTAGCGTTCTTATAAAAAGACGCGCGGCGTCGCGACGCTGCATTCGCATACGAGGGACGAGAATCGACGGGAAGTCGCGATTTCCTCTCCGCTTGTATTCCGGTCAATCTTACCGAACAGTATTACTAATTCACCGAGTTCGATCCTTACTCGTTCTTTTTCTTTAATAACGCAAATCGTTGTTGCTTACCTGCGCTCCTCGCGTTGTTATCTCTTTTATCCGCTCCGACCTTCTTCTTTGGGATAGTTCACGGTGAAACAATGTCTTCGATGATGTATGTGAGTATCTTCGGGAAAGCTGTGCTTTTTCATTTGGCCTGAGTAGCCGTGCATGAGGGTGAAGTGCGGATTGCGAGAGCTTCCGTTTTGCCTTGACAGTGAACTTGTCTGAACGGAGCGAGCTTATTCTACTGAATGAGATTCTATTCGCTGGTTTCTTACGTATACCTTCCCTTTCATTATTTTTAATACAAATGCAAGCTTATTTTTAATTGCTTTGAACACGAATGAAATTTCCTATTCAACTGTTAACATTTACCTAACTTTTTTATTATAGCTTATTTTACTGAACGAGAGTCTATTCGCTGGTTTCTTACGCATACCTTCCCTTTCATTATTTTTAATACAAATGCAAGCTTATTTTTAATTGCTTTTGAACGCGAATGAAATTTCCTACTCAATTGTTAACATTTATCTAAATTTGCTATTAATTTTCTAACTTCTTGCAATCACTGCATAATTACAATTTTTGTGGAATCTATTTTTTATCGAGTCGATTATTAAATTTAAATCGAAGAATGTTAAACTATTTTTCTACTATAAAAAGTTTAATGCCTAATAATTTTCTCCTTAATGAAATTAATTCTTTCGTATCTTTGTTAAAAAAACGAATCATTTCTAAATTTCATAAATCTCCTGTGCAATAATTTGTAAATTCTATATTTCGAGAAAAGAATTCTCCTAGCGCGCATTACTAAATTGCAGTTACAAATCGCGCGGAAAGTAATACCCATTAAATTGTGATGAATAAAATGATTACCTTGTGGCGCGATCATTTTTCTCGATTCATGAATATGGTTCACGTGCCTACATTGTGGCGGTGGTGGCGTTGGGGATTTGTCAGGATGCCATCCAGGTGTCTTTTATGGCCAGGGCCGCTCTTTAAATGATCTAGATTGGCCAGCATCCAACATTCCTCCACCCAGCACCGTTGATTAGGCGCACGTAGCGTCGCTGTTGTCTTTTTAACACTTCCCCCGAATCCTCAGTCCGCTGTGCGATCCAAAGCACGCCAGCAGTGCGACCACGAAGCTCGTTCGAAATTTGCAAAAAGGTTCTCGTCGTTTAAATTTTCACGGCTTTTCAATGGAGGACGCAAGCGACGTAAGATTCTTTAAAACGGTGTTTTCAAACAATCCGTGGCTTGAAATCAGTGAAACGAATCGTCGGCTTTAATCGTTTTCATTTGAATTTGGAAGTGAAATTAATGCAAAAATTGTAATTATCGTTGGATCAGAATTAGTTTTCGGAGAATTCAATTTCTATCGCAAAGTTTTCGTCTGAAACAAATCTTTTAAAGTGAACTTCGTTTCGTGTTTATCGTGCTTCAAAGTGAAATTGATCTATAATTTAATCCACCTCTGGAAATGTATATCTTTTCTTTTTTAAATTTCTATTAACGAATAATAAAGCGTAGCTCGAATTTCATCGATTACGCTCGTTTAGAAAATAAACAGGCGTTGGAAATTTAATTACTATCCCGGGTGATTGTAGAGACACGCCAGAACGACGTATCGTTAAGCTGCTTTCACGATTACGCGTGACGAATGCTTTCCCAGCTAGATCACTCGAAGATTAGAAGCCCTAGTATTGCTTCCAACAACGCGATGTCAGTTCTCGCTTTGGTTTGCATTCGTGTTCTTCCTACAGATGATTTTCCACTCGCTCAACAGCTTCAAATACCGTGTTCTTCGGTTTTCGTTCTTTTATTTCGCTTAAAAGGTGCCTTGATAATTGTATGTGCTTCGCTTAACATCTTTCCGATACATTAACCCATTGTTCGTAAGTTGTACAAAGTCGAATTAAATTTTTTTCATTTGCCAATTCAGTAAGTTTCAAAAAGCGTTTTCACGTCAATCTTGGTGAACAGAAGTGACGAAACCTTTCCTTTAAGTCTGTTAGACACGCGCGTCCAGTGAATTACACGCATAGATGTGTGAAATGAACGGAGTTAATTTCGGCGAAAGTAAAAGAACGTTGAAAATAACAGTATCTTGATACCACGGATTTTCACCTAACCCCGACAAGAATCCGAGGATCCAATGGCTGGTTTTACGTTACAGGAATCGCTCAGCGACAAAGTGGCGATGTTCGACCAGTACGCGAACAAGCACAAGGACAAGCAGAACAAAAATCCATTCACTTCCGGATTGAATCTGGAGAAACAGAAGTTCTCAAAGGAGGAATACGGCAGGTGAGTTCGTGAAAAGAATCAAGCAACGCGAACGCATGAAATCCATCGAGTTTATCCGATTAATGGGATAAATGGGATGCGAGTGATGAAATGATGATTGTCAAAACCGTTGTCCCGAAGAATGTATCTTCTTAATGGTGTATCCGATTCACTTCAGGCCGAAGGCTGGCTCTTTGACAGACATCCGTGGCCGAAAAGCCGCGGCACACATCCTCAAGGAGGTGCTCGAACTTTGCCAGATCATTCATCAGGAAGGCACACCGTGCCGGGACCAACCAGAGATCATCGCGATCACATTCGGTGATTTATTCAACATTTACACTCACATCAGCGACAAATGCGTGGGCCTTCTGCTGAGGGCAAGGAAACAGAAGTTCGTGGACTTCGAGGGAGAGGTCCTGTTTCAGGTGAACGTTTAATCATCGTGTTCTAGAGGAGGATTAACCCGTTAGCGTACAAATAAAATAGAATTTCGTGCGACCGAAAAATACTATTCAATTTGGCTCAATCAAACGGTTACGTGCAAACTTGGAAACGGAACGTTTTGTTTTGAAATTCTTTTTAAAATGGGAAGGGGGGAGCATCTTGAATATTCTAAACAAAACAGAATGGAATGCGAATGGAATAATTGAATATTCTAATGAAATACTGAACGTTTCAGAGACGTCATTGTACGTCGAGGAGTTAATCGTTGAAGAATCTTGACGTTCTATTGATATATTATTTGTAAAAAATAGTAAAGAAAATTTGCCACTATATGTTCAGATAAATTTCTTCAAAGGGAAGATCGCAATTACAAATGATTAATCGTTACAGAGGCGAGACGATGACGTGCCCATATATCTGGTGAAGCCTATCAAAGAAATTCGCGAGTTGTTCAATCAACGACTACAGGAAATGGCAAAGGAGACGCCGATAAGTTAACGACGACCTTCACCCCCCTTTGGATCCTTCCGTTCTCCAACGAACAATTCCACGTTGGAGCATCCAGTTGATTATAATTACCCTCTATTTATTTATAACACGAAGCCGTAGGAAACAGCGCGACGACCATTGTATAGTTTGTAATTTTTATTCGAAATGAATGCGAGACGAGTGAATGGGACTGAGTTGAAAGAATGGACAGATGTAGATCGTAACGCGAAAAAAATACGAATATGTACAATGTGATATCTCTATAGAATTTTTAGGAATAAAGAGGTTTTTGTAAAAAAAATTGTTCTCCCCTATTTTTCCTGCGAAACATTCGAAATAAAATTAGATTTAGAAATTTGTAGGTTGCTAATTTAAAAAATTGTCCCTCTCTTGAAGAGAGATTTATGTAAATGAAATTTGAAATATTAAAAGAAATAAAATATTCCACGATACCCTTGGTCCACAAACGTGAGATTCACTATTCCTTTTTAATATCAATTTTCGATGAACGGTTATTTAAATTTCCTAAAAATAAATTGAAGAAACAAAGACAATCGACAAATGTTTTTTAGTCGGAGAATTAGGACGGGGGGCGGATCGTTGTGGCTCCATTACTTCCAAACCTTTATTCGTACAGAGCTGTTCGTGTGTACAACATTAAAAATAACGCAAGGTTTGTCGCCGTTCTCAAGAAGAATATAACGAATTCTCTCAACGTGCGTACTTCGAGCTGGACGATTCGAGCGAGAACGATTAGGCAACGTCGTTCGATTTCGTCTGAGGAGGGATGAAAACAAATAAACATGGCGTCCGTTACGCTGGCAATACCGCCGTTCTCTTCTCTACGCTAGAATTATCCTCGATCGCGGTTATCATTTTAATCCTTACTATGATTACGTACTTAGCTTACGTTAAATCTAATAATTTCGTAACCTCTTACGAAATAGATCTCGTATAGTCTATGAAAAAGCTTTAGTCGCTAGTTAGAAGACAGTTTGAAGAAAGCGTGAACAAGTGACGATACGCAGAGAAGATACACGAGAAAGATAGAGAAGATCGAAGAGTTTAAAAAGAGCTGGAGCGATCGAAGAATTCGAAACGAAAAGTGTTTATGGTACAATGGATCGGTATCGTTGCGCGTTTAAACGTCTTCCTTATCGATGAATCAACGGGTAGGATCATCGGCTACCGTCGGATCGGTGCGTTAGCAATTTGTTTTGAGTGTTCGCACGTTACAAGGATTACACGCCACCGATCAAATATGCGAAGTTATCGCAGCCTTGCAGACGCGAGTAGTTTTACAAGATATTTACTTATTGCCACGTTGCTGTGTAGATTATTATTAGCGAATAATTGGAATTTCTAGAGGAGCGACCAGTTACTTCCTATCGTCCATCGTTAACCTTTTGCGATCGAGAGACGACCGTTGGTCGTCTAGTAATGTTAACTTCAAACATTTTCAACCGCAAAATATTTACTAAGATTCGCTTGTATTAAACTTCATTTATTTAATCAAATCGTATACTAAAATTTACACGTGTGACTATTTAACCCCCGGGTCTGATTAATAAACGAACTAACTAAAGTCTGAAAATCTGCGAAACTATCATTTTGTTAATGATAAGTGTTAATCGGAAGAATCCAGCATTGCTGTATATATCCTACGCGAAATTCGCGAGTATCCGCTTAATCATAGTAGTCGACAGTTTTATACAATGTTAGTCTATAACCTCGAACCGATCAAACAACTCGGAGAGAAAGATTCCTCTTCTCTTTCTCTCCCGAGCGTTGTTAAGTTCATCTTAAAGTTACAGGAATTAAGTTCGCTATTTAATCTTAAAAACGGTATACCTTCGCCAACGTCTAACTTGGCATCTCGGGTAAAAAATGAGCAATAACTACGGGTCATCGTCCGTTTGGCAGAGACGGTGAAAGTAATCGATTCTAGTTTCACCTAGATTTGTCGCCATCGTTAATTTCGAGGAACAAATTCATCGACGATGAAGTGGATCAAAGTAGAATACTTCGATATTTTATAAAAGAACCGAAAGAAAAAAGAAGACTTCATTAAACGTTAACTCGTCGGTCTCCACCGGAAGAATCGTTAAACGGATTCGGAAGCGGTACACAGGAATAGGGATGAACGAAGCAACGTTTTCTAACGATCAGAAAAGAAACGGAGTCGAAATACAAGAAAGATCATTCTTTTTTTTCCTAACAATCAAAATATTCACAGGCAGTTAATTCCATCTTAATGTTAAACCGCTAAACTCGAAATCAGAAAACGAAGAAGGTAAGAAGAAAAAAAGAAAGCACAGGAGGGGTGTTGTTCCGGTTCGTCGTTCCCGCGTCTACTCGAATCTTTCTCGCTCGAGAGGCGTCCGTGTTCAAGAAGGTCGCTCGGGTCACGACTCGTATCTGTGCGCTTTCTTCGCGAAGAAAAATATATGTATATATATATTTAATGTCTCTTAATCATATATATATATAATAGTAATCAACTTCTCTTTAAACATCGCGCCTGACAATGTAATCTCTTCGTGTTAACTCTTTTATGTACAATGATTACAATCGCGCGAGCTTCAACAACTTTTTCCTTTCTCCTTTACATTTTTATACAACTCATTTTTTTCTTTTTTCTTGTTTCCCCGTTCTTCCCGTTAGTGGCGTAAGTTTCGTATGCGAACGATTCGCTCGTTTCTACAGAGCAAATTCGTCATCGTCGCGAGAACGACGATCGTTTCGCGGAAAATCTTCGTTGAAACTTACGCCACCGAACAGAATACACTTTCCCCATTTTTTTGTTTATTCTTTCATTCGCCTTAAAAAAAAACGTGTACCACTCTCGATCCAACGACAAAGGGAGGTAACGCATCTGCGATTTTCACCGCTTCTTCGTCGCTTCCGCCATCGGTTCTGTCTGCGTTTCTGTCCTCATCGTCACACGCTCAAGTATCATTATGCTAAATCAACCTGAAGCCTCGCGCTTGGCTCTCTGTCCCAGAAACATCTGATTTCTCGATGAATAGACTTCCTTTTGGGCTTTGAAAATCGGTACCCCGAATTTTTGAATGCTCTTCGTGACTGAAAATCACTTGGAAGCGATCCTGAAGACGAAACGATTAGAGGGAAGACAGTTGAATTCGGTGATCCTGACTGCTGTGTCCTGGTTGGCGGGTAATTAGGATCATCTTATTTGTAGAAGGACGTGGAACGCAGGTGTCGTTACTTTCTAGCGTGAAGGATGTTCGATGTTAACCATTAAGGTGTTTCCGTGGTTATTTCTAGGAGACCTTGAGTATATTTCCTGTTTCCGAGTGTTTCTTTTTATTAATCGAAAGTATAAAGTGTCTTCCGGGATGGGAATTAGCGTCGTTAGCGGAAAAAGGATACAACGATTACAGAGACGAAATGTTCGAAAGTTAATAAAGAAAAGTTAAAGGGAATCGGGAAAGAAGAATTAATCGATAGAGGGACGAAGAACGAGAAAGGGGGATGAAGAAATTATTCAAAGGAAGAAAATAACGCAAAGTAAATAGATACATCCGGTAATAACAAATTCCTTCTTACATTAAATAAATCAACGATTCCACAGTTGCTCACAAACTAATTTGAACAAACGAATAAATCTTTAAACAGGAAAAAGAAATAGATTCAGATCAGAAAGAAGAGAAGGTTCTGTCTGGAAAGAAAGAAAAAAAAAAAAAAAAAAAAAAAAAAAAAAAGGAAGTAGAAACCCCAATCGACGTTAGAGAAAATAAGTGTAACATTGTTTTATCCTTTCTTCCTTTCGACTTCTATCCGTTTCCACCTCGGATCTCGGTTTTAATCCCTTCCAGACTCTTTCTTTGCGCAGTGTGTCGTTCTCGTCAATGACACGGTGTAACAAAATATATTGCACGCGGTTTCTGTATAGGAAAAACAAAGAACACGCGAACGAGGGGTCGCCTCTGTCCCGCGGTCAATGAAACGGAAAAGCAACGCGGCAGTGCGTGGTACTCGGTCAGGAAAAAGAAGGGGGGTTGGTACAGAACTTAACGAGAGAAGGGCTAACTTATCGTCACCCCTCTCTGCGTCATCAACGTCGACTAAACGCGCGTTACAGCACTTTGAATCGCTATTAAACAAATCATTTCAATTCCTCTCGTTCGCTTCTCTCTCTCTTTCTTTTTTCTGTTTTTTTTTTCTCGCATCAATTATTACATCGTCGTAAGCGCCGCGGGAATATTTCCAAAATTTTGGGTGCTTCTCCCACCACATCCGTTCTCTATTCTGCCCTCTCGCTTTCGGCTGCGCCTGCTTCCGTTCTCCTCCTGATTCTTCCCCTAATTTCGTTACAGTTACAGTGTTACATCGTTTACAAACAGTGAATCGCGAAATTTGTTCCGGTTTAGTTTGGTTCGTTCCTGGCAGAGGAGGAATTTCGTTCGCCAACGGCAACTCGGCGAGGCAACGGCCTAGGCCCACTTGTCGACGACCGTTTCGTTTACTGCAACATAACACAGGCACACATCGATTAGTTCGATCCCCTCCGCGTCTCTCCGTTCTTCATCGACCTCGATCGTGCTTAAGATGGACAAACTGCTCCGATTAGACGTTCGCTTTTGCGTTTCCGTTCTGCGCCGCCCCTCGGGAACTCCCCGAGTCCTTCTGGATTCCCGTCTCGATGTGCGTTGTCGATCGTTTCACGTCTATCGTTCTTTTACTCCTTCTCTACGTACCGAGAGAACGCTCACACACCGCCGTGGATCGACGAGTACACAACCCCCCCCCCCTTTGTCTTTTCAAACGCGAATCTCTATCACTCCCTTCGAACACCCCTCTACCAGGGCGCGGTCACTATATTTGAGCATAATCGGTGGATCGAGTATAGCGAGGTTATAATCGACACGTTTCTTAGCGGAGATGGAAAAGGCTTTCGTTTACACTTGTTCTGTTAATTGAACGATTGGTTCGCGGACCTCCAAAGGGTAATTGGTCTCTCGAATATATCGACGCGTACGGTTCGATTGACGATCGTTGTGCATCATCTCTTATGTCTTTTTGTTCGATTCGACTCCGGTAAAAGATAACGTACGTAAACTCTGCCGACGTCCAGCGTAGGTTCGCTGGTGACAAAACATGCTGAACAAAGAACACCCACGTCCAGACACGATCTCCTTCGAGTAATCCCTGAAAGTTTCCCTAGAACTCGCCATACTCGTTCTACCAAGAATGAAAGCAAAAAAAGCGCGCCCCGTTTCATTTTATGATGCTTCTTTTTTTTTTGTCGTTTATCCCTGTTCTTTTCTCTATATATGACTGTGTCTGTATGTATATATGTATGCGTGTGTGTATGTGTGTATGTTGTGTGTATACGTGTATTATATACGTGTCGATAAACTGTCTCGAATAAGATTTCTGTATTCTCGGCTCGATCCCAACGGTC
This sequence comes from Tetrapedia diversipes, assembly GCA_033822845.1. NCBI lineage: Eukaryota > Metazoa > Arthropoda > Insecta > Hymenoptera > Apidae > Tetrapedia > Tetrapedia diversipes. Next base: position 694,240 of record JAOPTO010002468.1, on the reverse strand, counting down.
AGCTTGCGGGTTGATGCTTGGGTGGGTGTTGTTTAAGTGCCATTCTGACGATTTTTCTCTGTGTCCGGACTGGTGTTGATTTTTTCGTCCTATCGTGTTCCCGAGCTTTATTTCGGCGACGTCACAGGCGGTGCCACTGTAAACATATCACACGTAGTTTCGATTAATCATCAGGAAATCGTGAACGAGGAACAAGTGTATATGTACTATTGTTCCCCATATTTATTATAGATATCCTAATCGCCGGGCTGTAACGTTGATGTTCCGTCTGTTTTGTACGGTTATCCACGGTTGTAGAGTCGTATGTACGTGGTTTTGGTCTGTACATCCGGTTCGATTGGAAAAATCATCGTCCAATCGGAATAGTTTAAGTTTCTCGCGCGATGGTTTCTCCATTAAGTTGCACAAAATGTCTTTCTGGTGTAGAAAAATTCATAATTTGCAATATCGAAGAGATAAAAACAATCGATTGGTTTTTCTGTGTAATCCACACGCCGCGATGCGTTAAATTAAATATCGTTTACTACGAAAAATGCAAAGCGACGTCCTCGGAAATTGTTGCTAGAAGAGCGAACGAAAATGAAAGACTCAGTCGAAACGGGATAAAATCAATTGCCAGCGAATCCACAAATTCGCTTTACCTTTCAAACAGTAACCGATCGCTCGAATTTGGTTCACCGTAACACAATCGTATCTCTTCTCTTTCTTTCACTGTCACAGTACCGGTCATAACCATCGAGTCTCGTGTCGTAGCGCTGTTTCGTTGGGGAGCGGGTGGGGGGGAGGCCGTAATTAAAGATATACATCAGCTGATAAAAGAAACAATGGAGTAAATAAAGCCGTTACCTGATCGGTCCATGCGCGGAGCAAGATTCTCTTCCGGTTCACGTCGGTTTTGCTCTGTGACTGAATAGTTTTCACACACCAGCAGGCAGGAGTTAGCGAAAAAAAGTGTGTCGGGGTCAACTTCTTCGATTAGGAGCGATAATGTATATATTTTTTTGTTTTTGCTCGGTCATTCCAGGCCAACACGACAGTTATATTAGTAATTTGTATTTTTTTGTTCTGGAGTTTCTGTCGTATCGTTTTTTTTTTTTTTTTTTCGATCGATCCAGAGGATGCATGCAAAAATTCAAACAACAACTCCGAGGAGACACAAAATGACCGTGATGATGATGACGTATAAATAGAACGCGAAACAGCGATGGCTGTTCGCGTTTTGACGTGTCGAGGCTGCTCTCCACTTCCGGTTCCATGATCGTGCTCGTCGACGAAATTCAGAGGTCCTTTCGACGATTTTCGTGCGGCTGATGGTTAATGGAATGATCAAGATCCTGGAGGATTTTGTAACACAGAAATTCGGTAATTAAAGGTGCTAGAGGTCTCTGGGAATCCATCGCGTTTAGTGTGAACGAAAAGCTGCGATATTTTATACAAATAACAGGAATAAAACTGTTAAAAACAAGAAGTCACCTCGAGTTATTCAAACTTTTGTATCTTTAATTTTTAACCAACGAAACGAAGATACCGAAGGAAAATAAAGATATCTAAAGAAAAAAAAAAATAATGCGATGCGCACCCGGATGGCTCTAACAATTTTAAGTACAAAAATGGCGGTCGTCGCGCTGCGTGGGATAAAACACACCGATGACAGATCGTTGGGAAGGGGGAGAAAGTGAGAAGAGATTGTGAAAAGAGGAGGGCGTATAAATAAGTCGCAGACGTGAGTAGGAATAAGCTGGAGAACAAACACTTATTACGGTTCACAATGTATTAAGTGTTCGATGTTCTTACACGCGGCAGATGCCACCCTCAAACGAGAACTACTACACCGTACTCTATCGAGCGCGACTTCTAAATCATATTTTAATCGATAATAGGCCGATCATTGAAACTTCGAACACGCATTAGTAACACATCGTTTCTTGTTCTTTCTTAATTTCATTTCTTTTCCTTTTATTACAACAAGTAACGCACTAGCTCGGACCATCGCTAACTCGTAATCGAGGTAAATCGTAGCCGCGATGCGATATATTTTACTTTCACTTATAATTCTCCTTCCGGTCTAGATTCGAATCTCGATTTCGTATTTATAGCAGTTGAAAGAAGGTGATTGTACATCGCTAACTCGTTACGATTACCATCGACGATACATTTTTCTTACGGCGACATCAAGTTAAAAAGGGCTAAGTATACGTGACGATCGAAAGCTAATTCATTACAGGTTACTCCGGTATAAACGAATTTTAACTTGACGTTAGTCTGAAAAAAATATCTTCAACAGAAAATCAAGAATTCACAATGTACGATTAGCTTCTTAGTCACTGTGTGTGTATGTATATGTGTGTGTGTGTGTGTCTACACGGATAAATAAACGTTTTCACTAGCAACAAATAAAAATACTTGTCGTTTATAGATCGTTTGCTGTGTTCTCTGTAATTGTATACTAATTTACAATCGTCGAATCGATATTATGTATATATACGTAGTTTATTCCTTTTTCATTGCTGTCGTACGAATAGTAATTCGCGATCGTTTATGTTTTTTTTTTCTTTTTCCTTCATCGTATTCTCGTATCTCTGCGCACATAATCGAATCTCACCACGAATGCTTTCGGGTCTAATTAATTAGGATCATCACACCGTGGTTCGCCACAACGTGCGTCTGTGACGATGATAGTATGCATCAAAAAAAAAAAAAAAAAAAGAATCACTCAATGTAATCGCACTCTCCATTATAAGTTATTAATTATTATTATTATTATTATTATTATTATTATTATCTTATCATCATTAGAAATAGGTACTTCCTGCACGAACGATGCGGCCGCGGTTTCATCATCGTAGCTCTATCGTACTAGATTAGGTTAATCGAAGCGTTAGGCAAACGTTTTGCGATTCACTTGTGACGAACGCGAATTTCTTTTCCTTTTCACCTTTTTCTTCCCGCCTCATGATCTTTCTCGTATTTCCGGTCAACTCGTTTCGAGTTACATCTTCTTCTAATGCGGAATGGGATAGGGAGTTTAGGGGCGGGTGTAGGTGAAAATAGATATTTTCGACGAATTTCAAAATAATCTCTCTGTCGATCAACGATCGAAGAAGGTATACGCTCGAGAACGAGTATGGATCGCGTTTTCAACACGCGTGAATCGCGAATTGAATATCGTTTACTTAACGCTGCGCTCGCTTTCTCTTTTGTCGATGGCACTCTCTACTGCTCCTCGGTTTCTTTTCACGGATCTTGTTTTTTATTTTTTCATTCTTTTTTTTTTCATCTACCAAAGAGAGAAGAGAAAGAAGAAAGAAACGAGGGGGGGGAAGATAATACAAAGAAGAAGTGAAAAAAGAAGAAGAAGAAAACACAACCCACACAATATGTTCAAGTACTTACAAAACACGTTTCGAAACACGTCGAGTGAACGCAGGAAAGAGCGAGATTTCTTTCGTCAACGTTTATTGAGCGTCGGCAAAGTGCTGTCGAACCGTTCTATCCTTTTTCTCTTTCCGAGTTTTCTGTTTTGATCCTTCCGGTTCGAATCGGCACGACAATCTTCGCGATACCTCTGGGCTGACACGGTTGATTAAATTCGACGGAAAGAAGCAATTAATTAAATAAACATTAACGTTACACGAACGTTTCCGGGTTTGTCTCGATCGCGCGTCCGCGCTGGATCGTTGAAGAGGATCGTGCCGATACGCGACCGATTGATATTATATCACGCTGTACAAAATGTAGACTGCGTTACGTTGAACAGAACACACAAGTTAGTGGATTCGATGCGTTCCAATTGGGAAAGGGGGGGTAGAAATAAAATAAAACAAAGCATACTACAGGGCGCGCGCGTGCCCCCTGTCGCTGCACCCCGTGCACGTGGATATGCGCGAATCGGTTCGTTTTCGTGACGAATTTTTGCTTCACGGGTCTGATTAAGTTTAGTTATGCCCATACCAAAGTAGTATCACGCCCTAACCGTTAATTAATATATATATATATGTATGTATATTTATATATATTACACTAGTCGTAACACACTGCGGACGACGTTGCTTCACGCAGAATTAAATTAATTATGCACTCGTCGCGTCGAATGAACGGGGTGGACACAAAAAACGATAATAAGAAAAAAAGAGAACGATCTCGTCTCGTGTTCTCTGACCGCAGAAACCGCTCCCCGTGGCCACATCATCAGTCTTGTTGCGTTTGCACGTGGTCGAGGAGCGGATCGCTGTTTTATACTTTTCGCCCAGCGTATTAGAAAAGGAAAAAAAAAAGAAAAAAAAAAATGGAAAATAAAAAATAGAAGAAAAAAATTGTGAAAGCAGTGCCCTCGACTTGACCGAACGGCACACTATACCTCGTATCCTCCTAATATCGTACGATTTATAAAACCTCGAATGAGAGAAATGACTAAGAGACAGGAGTTAGATGCATTAAAAAGGCCCACGTATACTCGTGACACCGAATCTTCTGTTTTTCGCATGTGGCGCGTGTATAATATACATGTAGCGAGTGTGTATTCTTCAATGGTGGATCTGAATTCGAAATGTCGCTCGATACTCGAGCACTATATATTATTTGTCTTGTCAATAACAGCAGGGAAAAGTAGAAAATGAATAGGAATGAAGGTATTCTATAGGGAAAAGTCGTGAAATTCCCTTGGATATTTTACTGAACAACACTTTATCGTTCGCGTTTTAGTAACTTTATACGTTTGTGGTACTTTGATTTACGTTAAGGGAAAATCTAACTGTTCTAATTCCATAATGAAAAAATTCACTAGACAAAGTTCAACGTCTCGGATCATTTAGAAACGAAACACCAGCCGTTGTCACTAATAGGAACAAGAATGTACCTCTTGATCGAGCGTTTTCGTATTTAAATCACCATTCTTAGGGAGAAGGGAAATTAATACGGCGGACCGCCGGACTGGCAAAGACCATCTATCGTTCGGTTTACAATTTGTGTTCTTTTTTTTTCGTATCTTATACGCACGAGCCTTTGCAATCCGTGTCCGCTGAATTAGTGGTATTACAAAAATCTCGTGACGATCGTTTGGAGACAAGTAAATTACACCCAGCAGTGTAGACGCGATGGTTAACAGAACAATGGATGCAATATGACAGTGCGAAGATGTTAGGATGATCCTGCCGTGCTAATATAGTTTTAAGAACGAAGGTTAGAATACAGATACACTATTGATATTTTTACCTGTACTGAATCGAAGTCGAGTCCTATCTGAACTAGATTAAATATCGAACAGCTAATATGATCATTAAAACACGTAGAACAATTAAATATTATCAGGGAAATAATTGGGTAAAGCACAGCAGGATTCGCTAACCATTGACAGTGGCTATTCTACGAGGTGAACATTTTTGTTTTGAGTTAGGGTTATACCATTGGTAGTACAGTTGTGCATGCAATTACTTGTCTACGAAGGGAGGAAGACAATATTAGACGAGTTCAAAAGTGAGATCCATTAATTTCTGAACTTCATGCACAATCTCTGCGTTGACATTTCAGCGACGGATCAGGCAGTTCCTGTTTTGACCTCTTGATCGAAGCGGACACTCTGGATGCTGGGGATTAACGAACAATAACTAATTTTTTTTAAAAAAACAAGCAACAACGAAAGCAGTTAATAACAGACGGAGAGATAGACAGAGAAGAGTAGAATGAGAAATAAATTAAAAAAGGAAAAACATGAAGTAGTTAAGGTTACTTTTCGAATGAACTGAAAATAAACATTATATGATGTGTATTGCTGTGCGTTAGAAAAATCAAGTGCCCAAAAATAGAACTACCGCAAGATATGGTGCAACATGCTCTCTAAGACCTTGTTCTGTCGATGTTTTAACTAATTTCTTGGAGTATTTCGGTATTCAACTCTGCTCACAATATCTTCTACCATTCTATTACTAAAAAAAAGTTCGTATAAAAAAAGAAAAATAATAAATATTGAAATGTGTTTTCATATGCTGCCAAGACATCGTCAGATGCGTAATATACGTCAAATAATAGGGTGTAATCGTTAAGAATCAAAAAGGTTACTGTAAATTACCGAGGAAAAATAATTAGCGTTTTGGAAGTGCCATTGTGCTAATATCATGCAATGTGTACACGTGTTCAAATGGGGTCTATTAAAGGATCAGGTAGATTAACGTATCAGGGTTAGAAAAAACATCGATGGGTGTTGTTTCCTTTCTGTTGCGGAGGAAAAGTTAATGTTTAAAAGGCACTCGTAGAAAATAATTTAACAATCACAATTGTTTTGATTGCGCGGGGTCTTTTTTTTTCCTCACTCGAAGCCACTGAAACCCGTATTATGATTGTAGAGCGACTTCAGGGTACGGTGTGATGCGGGCATGGTGGGCCTTGGTGGCAAATCTGTATTGGTTGTACTAACACCATGCACAACAGTCAAACTGGTTAAAATCTCACTTAAACGCACTTCAATTAATAACTTATCTTCGAGGCTTCCCGGGCAACGGGGAAGAACTTCGGTTTTTTGTTTAAATGCAATTGCAAGTCCGAGAACTCAGTTGCAAAATGTTTTCCATAGGAAAAACACTGTCTGTTAGACTAAATGTTTGTTTTCACGAACGTTCTATATGGGAGAAATACTTAATAGTCCAAAGAACACAGCCCACATTAGAACGATCCAATGCACTGTGTAAAGCGGACTCTCACCATCTGTGAACTTTCTGGCAACGAACTTCAGGGTTTCGTCGAGAAGTACCACTGGAATGGAGAACTTCATAACGGTAACCCACTCCTCGCCTGTTAGCGGGGTAACTTGGAATACAGACTGAAACAGACAAATAGTAATTGGTATTATTATACATTGATGAAATAACGTCAAGACAATGAACGAGCAGCAATATTCTATTTCGCTGCATCATTATATACCGAAAGGACTTCGACGTAAAGGATGACAAAGTGGAGTGTGAAAGAAAGAGCCATAGAGGCAATGAGCCACATGTTAGACCAGGGCGGCATAGTGATGAGAGACTGATTCTCAGATAAACTGAAAGGAAAGAAAAAGTAAAGTAGAAATTAATATAAATTCGAACGTTTACAAGGAAAAGTTCGCTTATGTGCTGTTACCTGTTCATTGCGTTTAACATTTCAATGGTTACAAGTACAGACAGAGCCATTGTCATGGGATGAGGATCAGTGAAGATCTTGCAGTTGACGCCTTTGAAGTCATCTCCACCGCCCAAGCACGCCAAGTGATGAGTCTGCAAATTATACAATGATTGTTATAATTAATAAATAAAATGTATATTTAAATTATGAGATCTGTCGCTGGTGGTATTAATTACCAATTGATAGTAGTTCATTTGTGGACCATTCGGGCTGTAGAGGAACCACCATGCAGCCGATCCAACAGTTGCAGCACCTACGTATCCACCAATAGCCAGGTAGCGGAAAAACAACCAGCCAGAAATAAGAGATTCGTCGGCTTTACGAGGAGGCTGTAATATTGTAAGTAGAATAATAATTTTTGTTTTTAATTTTCATAATTAAATATAATTTATTTTGGGCAACATTACCTTGCTCATGATGTCCAAGTCAGGTGGATTGAAACCGAGGGCAGTGGCTGGAAGACCGTCAGTGACCAAGTTGACCCACAAAAGTTGAACAGGGATCAAAGCTTCGGGAAGACCAAGAGCGGCAGTCAAGAATATACTGTGATTAAAGAGAACAATTTACAAATTATTTATTATTAAATTTACTGATGTTCGATAAACATGTAAGATTTTCTCTACAAACCTCACGACTTCACCAATGTTGGAAGAAATCAGGTATCGAATAAACTGCTTCATGTTGTTATAGATGGCACGTCCTTCTTCAACAGCAGCGACAATGGAAGAGAAGTTGTCATCAGCTAATACCATCTCAGAAGCAGATTTTGCTACAGCGGTTCCAGATCCCATAGCAATGCCGATCTCGGCTTTTTTCAACGCAGGAGCATCATTTACACCATCACCAGTCTATGGTAAGTAAATAAGAAAAAAAATAGCCATACACTCGCGATTTTACACCTATAAAATCCATACACAATAATAATCATATAAATAATTTACCATAGCGGAGATTTCATTCATGCTCTGCAGGTATTCAACGATCTTAGACTTATGGGCCGGTTCCACACGAGAGAAGAGACGAGCCCTGGCACAAGCAGCTTTCTGTTCTGACGAAGGCAAGTCATCGAATTCACGTCCCGAGTACGACTTTCCGGTTGTGTCTTCATCTTCACCAAAGACACCGATACGTCTGCAGATAGCTTCAGCGGTGGCTTTGTTGTCTCCGGTAATTACGATTACACGGATACCAGCGGCACGACACCTGACAATGGAGTCAAAGACTTCTTTGCGAGGTGGATCAAGCATACCAACGACACCAACGAAGGTAAGATCCTTCTCGTACGTGTAGAATTTCGTCGAATCACCAAGATCCATATCATCTGGCTTCATTGGGTGATCAGCAGTGGCAAGAGCGAGGCAACGCAAGGTGTCTCGGCCAGTACCGTACTGGCGAGTCAGATCCAAGATGCGGTTCTTCAATGTGGACGTGAGAGGAACCTTATTAGAGCCAACGCGAGTGTGCGTGCACCTATCTAAGACACCTTCCGGAGCGCCCTTAACGAACAATTTCGGTCCGTTGCCCAATTTGGTTGGTTTCAGAGGTGAACAATAAGAGGACATGGATTTACGATCACGAGAGAATTCCAGCGTGAACTCCTTCTTCCATTTCGTCTCCATGTCTTGCCTGACAACGATGGCCGCGTTACGTCTGTCGAGTCCATTCTTCGAAACACCGAACGGATTAATCTTTTCAGCAAGAACGATAAGAGCAGTCTCCGTTGCCTCGCCGACCTTCTCGAATGCTTGTTTGAATTCGTTGAAATCAATAGCGGAGTCGTTACACATAATACAGATCGTACTGATCTCGTGGAGGGTCTCAAAGTCCTGACCACGAACTTTCTTTCCCCTCAAATAGATCTCACCGACTGGCTCATAAGTCGAACCAGTGATCTCAAACTCGTGGAAGCTGCTGTCGTTGCCTTCAACCTTGTCGAAGATGAACATTCTGTAACAATTGTTTAGCGAAGGACACGTAAAGATACATGAAATCCCCAAATCTTTAATACCTCGATAACTATTTTACTGATCCAACTTACCGGCTAACAGACATCTGGTTAGTGGTCAAAGTACCAGTCTTGTCAGAGCAAATGACAGAAGTACAACCTAGAGTCTCGACAGACGGCAAGGATCGCACGATGGCGTTCTTCTTGGCCATACGACGGGTACCCAAAGCTAAGCAAGTAGTGATCACAGCCGGTAAACCTTCAGGAATGGCAGCTACAGCAAGAGCAACGGCAATCTTGAAGTAGTAGATGGCTCCCTTAATCCAAGATCCACCGTGGGCAGGGTCGTTAAAGTGTCCAATGTTGATGGCCCAGACAGCAACGCAGATGATAGAGATAACCTTCGATAATTGCTCACCGAATTCATCCAATTTCTGTTGCAGGGGCGTCTTGATTTCCTCGGTCTCAGACATCTCGGTACGAATCTTACCAATGGCAGTGTTCAAGCCAGTTCCAATTACAACACCACGAGCCTTGCCCGCGGCTACATTGGTACCAGAGAACAGAATGTTCTTTTTGTCCTGCGTACCGAAAGAAACAACAATGTCAACGATATCTCGTACATAAGAAGTTGTTTTAAATAGTTCACCTACACAACAAATGTATAACAGAAACATCGTCATAACTATTTTTGCAACAAAGCATTTAAAAATTTCATCTAAACTTAAGTACAGACAAACTTATTGTACAAAATAAAGAAACACTTTTAATATAATGTGATACAAGTTTCGCTTAAACTTAATCACGATGAATATTCTTAATTTAATACAAACCTGGTTGACGGCTCGTGGATCAGGAACAGGATCGGTGTGCTTGATCACCGAGACTGATTCACCGGTCAAGATAGACTGATCGATCCTGAGGGTGGTCGAGAAAATCTTGCTTAGACGGATATCGGCTGGGATCTTGTCACCGACGGACACCTCAACGATGTCACCGGGCACGATCTCCTTGGCACGAATCCTCTGGACACCAGACTTGTCCATTCGTAACACCTTACCCATCTCGGGCTCGTATTCTTTCAACGCTTCGATCGCGGACTCGGCGTTGCGTTCCTGCCATACACCGACCACGGCGTTGGCGATGAGGATGAGCAAAATGACGAAGGGCTCGACGAAGGCCGTGAACGCATCTTCGTGCTCTTCAAATAAAGCTAATACCTGGAAAATGGATCGTACACCCGGATAATGAACGATCTAGAGGCTGCCTAATCGTCCGACACCGAGGGACACAGGCTGATGATAATTTAATCAATACGGCCCCGACTTTTGCAACGCATCGCGAGACAGGAAGCAAAAAAAAAGAAAAAAAGACTTATGCATCGCAAATTAAGATGTTACAAAGACAACAAATTTTAAGTCGGAATCATTTATGAGAAAATATACAATATGGAGAACGCGTTCTAAAAAATACCAATATTTTATGTATATACATAAACGAAAGACGTTACGTAAATATAATATATTGCTTAACGTCGTTTCGTTAAAGAAAAAAAAAAGCAGAAAAAGAAAAGATAAGTAAAACATAAAACAAAGGAAGCAAGAATATTTGTTGTTGATACACGTTCCCGCGAAAGGAACAGGTCGGCGACATTTATCTAATCTATTAATCCGAGGTATATTTACTATACGAAATCGGTGAGCACAATCAATGTAATTCTTGTCAATAGTAATGATAATCGATACGTATAATTTGCCATTAAATTCTCCGATATTTGTATTAAAAACAAGGGAATATTTTTTTAAAGTACATAAATTTTAAAACGCTTTTTGTACGTTCATTTTTTATTTTCAAGCCTCTCCAAATATTTTTCTTTCCGTTAACGTAAACAAAGGAGGATCGAGTAAATTTTAAAAAAGAAAACAGTAAAGAGACCATAAAATTTAACGGTTTTTTGAGAACGAAAGAAATTTATATCCTTTTAATAAGATAAAGTAGATCGTATGATTGATTAGGATACTTATAAAGTTTACGGTTTCTTTTGTGCTCTGTGAAAAAAGCAGATACGACCTATCAGAGAATTTAAAAGACTCGAATCATTTCTCATATTTTAACTTTCTCCGCGACTTATCGGATATTCTGAACGTCGTACGTTCCTAACCATCCATATCGCGAATTTCCAACACGTGCGCAAGGATAATGATACTCTAGTTAATAGCGACAGATCGATACGCTATTTTTTCACCTTTGAAACTAGATGTATTTATAATGAGTGAGCCTTGAACCCCCCTGTAAACATAGCACCGACTTCGAAGCCAACTAATAATTACTTAGCCGCTCGCAGACGAGCATAATACTACTTGCTTCGATTTTATTAATTACCGTCGTTTCGCGTCACGTCTAAAAATAAATGACAACCGGTAGCCCTCGATCATTTATCCTCGATAAATGCAACAGTTCAACGTTTCACGAATAATTATTATCAACGATTCGTGGCTGAAAACCCGGGAATCTTTTTCCTTGTTTCATCTTAATCGGAACAGCATCGTCACCGTTGACGTATTTCACATAATCAAACTAAAGTTTATCGTAACCGATACGTAATCGTTGATTTCTGATGCCTCGGTCAAAAATAATCGTCTCCCGACGAGATTAGAACGTATGTTATATCGAAATTCGTTACGTATCGATAGCGGTTACCAATGAAGATAAATTAGATTCTAACCGGATGAACATTAATTATAAATGGCAAATTGTGCGGTATAATGATTCGTTGGTGTATACGTACAAAAGAAATAATAGCAGCTAATAGAAGAATCTTAACTAGAAGGTCATCAAATTGCTCGAGAACGAGTTGCCATATGGATTTTCCTGAAATTCAAAATCGACGGAATATTAATCGTATTGTTTTGCATATTTATATGCGCGTAAAAAAGCATCAACGACGATCGTTTCGGTAAGCTGTCGTTTCTTCTCTCGAATTATACGTGCAAGCAAATCCAAGCACGTTAATCTGTATCGTTGGCCTATTTTAAAGGTAGTCCGATAAGAAATGCCCCTTTATCAAGCAGATTATAAAAAAAATTATATAATTTTGAGAAAAAAAAAAAAGAGATGTTTGCGTTCGATACAAAAAATTGGCATCTTCAGATCTGTGTTTGATATAGTCGGGTCGCTGAAAGAGGATTTACTTGTTAAGGGATCCAACGTTATCGATATTTCACGGCACAACAAGACACTCCAACTCTATATTGGATGGACGTATCTATCACGAAAACTTATCACGCACGATCAAAGCGGAAACTACCGAGTAACGGAGGTTTTCTCAGATGGAAATAATTTTTCGTGCATAAATGAAATTTATGCGAAGAAAAAAGAAAGCGACTTCTTACATTACAAATTTTAGTTCCGCCGGCAATAAGATTTTCGGTTAATTTTCGCTCTTAAGAATAAAATTAGAGCCATCTCACTTAACACCTCTTGAGATTTGCCCACTTCTTCCCAACCTAAATCCTTTAAGCCCTACCCAAAAACAAAAATCATAGAAACTACGTAAAAATGCTAAATAACACCCGTAACAATATTTGTGATTCTGCAAGAAGAAACAAAGTGGAATAACGAACGCCATAAAATCCGAAGAACTCTGTCGTGAGATCTGATTCCATCCGAACGGTGCCATTCTATCTGTCGAAGGGAAGACAAAAAATTGCAACCTGTTGACACGGTGACTCGTCTTCTGCGGACGTGTAAAGGAGAAAAAAGAGGAGAAAAAAAAAGGAGAAAAGGAAAAATGATGGCGGAACCGAGAGTAATCGGGAGCAGGCCCTGGCCGTCCTTGATGGCAAGTGCCTTTTGCCAGCAATGCGATTGACGTCACGTCGCTTCAACGTGCTCTACGGCCGACGATTTCATTAATTGTAATCTACGAGCAGAGACGAGTGAAAATCCGATTGCCGGCCAATTATAGGAACGCGTTTTCTACCCCGTCATCCCTGTCTCCCGCGCTTTTGGCCATCCTTCTCCACCTCCACCACCCCGGGTGCACTTTAGCCGCTCACTTTCTGCACTTCAACTTTGTTACACACCGTGCGTTTTTCCACTTTCCATCGATATTCCCGTGAAATTCTCCGACGAGTAGGGTGCGCCACGGCCATGTTAACCATTTGCGGTCCGCGTTGCATTCGCAATTTCGTTTCAGCAGGTTCTATGTCGACGATGTATCGAGACACGTTGGACATAGGACTGCAAAGGGTTAACTTTAAAATCGTCTTTGTTTTATCCAATTTGAATAAATTTCAGTGAAGTTATGTCAGCTTAAAGATTGATTGAATACGGGAAGAGTTTTGTCCAATTTTTCGGGACAAATACCCCAGTGTGCGCTGTGTCGAGTGACGCTCGACATAGGACCGTAAAGGGTTAAAGATACAGGCTAACGTTAAAACAGCTGTACACTGCGATTTATGAAATGCATGCTTTTAAACGTACTTAACAATTTGATTCGTCGAACGAACATAGGCGATGAAAAATTGTAACCGTGCCCTGTTATTTTAAATTTGGACAGCGATATTTTGGAATCAACACCAGGACTACCACCGAAGTGGTGAAAATGAATAATTCGTAATTTTTCGTGAAACATTTGTAGATTTACCGTGGAACAAGTTCAGGAGTTTACTATGATTATCTGTAGAAAGCGTTAACAAAGACTTGTTTCTCTCGCATTAGGCATCTTTTCAAACAGCTCTCAATTTGATCCCTTTGTCGCGAAAAAGTGCGCTTCGATTGTCGACAGCCCTATCGTCAAAAGTAACCGAGGGACGAAAGTGGCGAGGGAAAACGCGATTCCGTGACAGCGATACGTCATCAGCGTCCCTTTCGACGACTCTTGTGCAAGCATCGGTTTCATCACCGAGTTTGTCTACGTAATACGGATATTGTTGGTCGATCAATGACGCTCGAACGCGAAACAAAGCGGCGTGAAAGCGAAAAGCAGAGGGAGACAGCCTTCCATCGAAAGTCTTACCGGTGTTGGATTACGAAAGAAATTTGATTAATGCAACCTGAATCGGCAGGTCGACGTTGAGACAGCGTTTGAGGATACGAAATTAGCGACACCGGAAGCGCGTGCTTACGTGAAACGAAGAATAATGAGCCGAACGAAGCAGCCACGTGACTTCGAAAAATTTTCAGCGGTGTATAATTCGTTGGAAAAAAAATTCGACTAGTTCGAAACAGTTATCGTTATTTGACGATTCGTTTTTCCTGCAAATTGAAACTAAAAAATACGCTTCGTATAACTAGATTGCGTTATTGTATGAATTTATGAGAAATTTAAGTATGGAGAAAGTGCAAAATTCACATTACATGTAAAAGTATAGCGCATGTATGACAAGTATAGAACGCAATACAATATTCAGCGGATAAAGTACTTCGTTAACGGTAAAATTGTCATTGGAAAGTTTGACGGCTCCCTATGCAATTCATATTTAATAATACTAGCCGTCGAAGGGATAATCAATAACTCCGTTAAGAAATCCTAAGCCAATCCTCTAGCGGTGCTTCCAAGCTGTTGAAATCTCTATTACTCTCTAACTTTCATCCACCTCCGTTTAACCCACCCTATCTAAACTCGGTAACTGGAAAACGAGAGCAACGCTGGAAAACGAGGTGGTCTTGCGCTCGAAGGTCGATCCAGAGAAATTCTGCGCTGAAATGAGCCCATTTGGGAGCGCGTATGCAATAAGTTATGCGGTCGGTAAAGCGTTAATAGAGAGATCATCTGTAAAATTTAGTCGAACTTAGTTGACTGCATCGCGTTCAGTCGCGCGATTCACCTAATCGCTGCGCGAGAAAACGGTGAAACGCGTCTCGCATACGTGAATCACGATTCGCGAATCGCTGTGTGAAGGAGGTCTTACGGTTCGAGTTTCGATCGACCGTAACGTCGTCCTGCAATTACTCGCGAATCGAACGACGACAGACCTGGCAGACGAGCACGTTCCGTTCCTCTTCTCTCCTCTCCTCTCCTCTCCACTCCTCTCCGCGCGTGCACATGAAACGGTAATGCAATGTGCACCGGAGGTCTGGCCTGCTTTGATATCGACGCCTTCTATCATCCGCGCTTCTCCTCCTCCCAGGAACTTAACGTGCCGGGCGTTAAGTGCTGGATATTACCGCGTTCTGCATTTTCGAACCCACTTCCGCATCTTTGAGCGTCTCCTGCCGACCGTTCCTCTCCCTTTGACGTGTCGTTTGCAGCTGGGAGCCGCCTGATAAGTTTCGAGCGAGACGATAACGAGGATCGGCTGCGATAACGAGGAAACTGGGTCGCGAGATTGATCGGAGTGCCGTGCGGAGTGTTTTGCAAATCTGTTTGGAATTTCGTTGATGGTAAACGGATCGTGTAACGAGAGCTGATTTCATTTAACTCTGGATTTTCGCGCTTGTTCTAGACCTGCTCTAGAGCTGCTTATTAGAAAACAATAGCGACACGTCAATCGTGAAGTATATATTCTGATGATTAACCTTTTGAGTGCTATAGGCGCATGTATGAAGTTGCTCGTAGGGACTATGGATGCATATATGCGTTTGTCAATTTTGGTTTTCTTCACCTTATGACTTTTTTCCGTGGCCACATATTTCGGCGTTAACCTCTTGAGTACTGTAGGCGTATTTATGGGTCTGACAGAAGTTGCTCGTAAGGACCACGGACGTATTTATGCGTTTGTCAATTTTTGTTTCTTTCATCTTTTGACTTTTTCCATGGTCACACATTTCGGTGTTAACCTTTTAGTGTTGACGAAAGTTACTCTTAGGGACCATAGACGAAAATATGGGTTTGCCAATTTTTTCAATCTTTCGCTTACTGCAACACGATTGTCAGTGTACGGATAACAATACTCCGTCTCCAGCTATAGCGCGCCTTCGTAGCACTTAGGC
Source organism: Tetrapedia diversipes (assembly GCA_033822845.1). Taxonomy (NCBI): domain Eukaryota; kingdom Metazoa; phylum Arthropoda; class Insecta; order Hymenoptera; family Apidae; genus Tetrapedia; species Tetrapedia diversipes. Next base: position 678,207 of record JAOPTO010002468.1, on the reverse strand, counting down.
CAAGAATATTCAACGCTCAAAGGGTTAAAGATTGATAAATGAAGCGAGATTATTGGTTGGGATCACCTTTGTTGGAAATTGGACACAGAAATATTACGAAGCAAAAATTAACCGAAAATCAACTTTCTCTTAACGTATTTTCTGAAGGGTTTCTTCTAAGAACCCAAGCCACGTCTGACAATTTAGAAAGTACGAAAATGTTAAGATACAGAACAAAAAAGCTAAAGGAATTTCGATCGTGTTATATAGTATAAGAAATTAAAGTAATTTAAATAATTGTATATTTTATTTAGTAATATTAAAACCCCATTTCCAATAACCTTTTTTCGGTCAACCTTCGAGTCGCTTCGGGATCAAATTTATAATGTAACCGAAAAAATAGCGCGCTGACTTTCGAGATGTTTGCCGTTCTCGTTATTACTGCCATCTTTATTATCCTCAATGATACTCCAAGCGAATCCACATACTTTTGCAACATTGAATCAAATTAGACACTCGATAGTGATTACCTATGCAGACCGTCAGTTAACTCTTAAAACGCACGACAAACATCGACATAACATAATGATCTCGTTGCGTCCCTCTTGAATTCTAATCTAAATTTTAATAAAAACAGAAAATCGATCGTCCTTGACCTAGAAACCGAAGAATTCGCTTGTTAAGAAGCGGAATCTCCAGCAGGAAATTCCTGCTGCAGCACCTTTGCAAGGAACACCCATTCTCTCTTTCTCCAGCTAAACCAATGACGCACGCCATGTCCTTTTCGAGTCGAACCGTTCGACTGTTTCCTCCTGCGGCAAGGAAGAGGAGGTGCGAGAAAACAAAAAAGAAAAACATGCCTGTATCCCTCTCGTCTGACGAGAGATCGCTCTAAGACCCCTCGGAACAGGCTTAACCCTTTGCACTCCTTTATCGAGTGTGACTGAACATCAGCTTTTATCACAATAATTCCTACGCCGAGTCACACTCGACATTTAAATTCGAAAATTGTCTTATTTTTTAGTTAAAGAATTTAGAAAATCCACAAGTATAAGTTACAACAAAGTTTGAAAGCTACGTTTAATATAATTAGTAAAAAGAAAAATTGTTTGAAATGAGTATCACTCAAGGAATTGTCCTTTAAAGTGAATCTCAAATAAAACACTTGAAATACCAGGGAGTTGTTGATATTAAAATTGAAAAATATTCCAAAGTGCAAAGGGTTAACGGGTAACCGTGAACGGCTGCTAACCGGATCGAACAGCTGATAGAAGGAGGCCGCCCCTCTAAGAATAATTAGCAACCGCTAAGACGGAGAGTCGATCGGGGCCTCTTGAAACAAGACCACGTACAAGTGCGTCTATTTCGAAGGGATCGAAGGGCAGGACGCGGATCACGCGACGCGAGTACGGTAAACAAGCGAGGAGGAGGAAGCCTCGGTTTCGCATGATCCGAAACCTCTGGGAGGTGAGAACCTATGACTGCCAGAGATCTGGCATTACGCGTACAGCCGCGATGTTTCTGTGTCATCGCGCTTGGTCTGACGCGATTTGCTCACTGGGCAAAGAAAAAAAAAACGAGCAATGACGTCCATACGGTAGTCATCGATACAGCCAGCTTTATTGGGGTGCCACGAGATAAGTTTCGTTGGGCGTAAAGTTTTGATTAAAAATTTTATCGTACACGTATGCATGTTGCTTCCCGTGTGACTTTTTCGTGCGACAAACTTTTTTTTTTTTACTGTACGTTAAGCAGCTGTGGGAAGTTTATTTCGATTTCAACTTTAATACGTCGCTTCAGCGGTTCCGTAGTATGGCGAAGTAATGAAAATGAGGAACGAGGATATAAGGATTGTTTTCATGGGCTGCGACAACGTCATTTTTGTGCTAGCTTTTCTTAATATCATTAGCAGAGACGTTCTTCGAAACGATAATAACCTCGAGACACTGTATACAAAATCAATGCCAATTTGTTACCGAAACAGCTTACCGTGTCGATCGTCATAGATGAGAGAAACCTTTTGCTGCAAAAAGACTTACCCTCCTCGGCTGGCAATTCTGAAACAAACAAACAACAATGCTGATAAATAACTAGTATTCAAGCTAAACAACATAATTTGCAATCTTAATCCTTTACAATTAAATTGTTTTACTCCCGAAAGGACACCATCGAGGCTTACAATTCTATACACTGTTGTAAGAAAAATGGAAAAAATCAGAACCCTTGGAAAATTTCATGTGTTTCATAGTTAAAGAAACCCTTGATAACAGCTCCGATAAGAACACTTCGCTAAACAGGGCATCGATTAAAGTTTCGCTTCGATAAATTAAATTCTATCGCACCATGAATGGCAAGATACAATGATACACGCCAGATCGCTACGAAATGTGTACGTAACTTCCAATTTCAACGACTTGTTTCGTCGCCATCAGATTGAAACCCAAAATAACGAGTTAACCCTTTGCACTCGAGAAGTGACCGTTAGTCGTTTAATGATACTAACTTCAAAAATCTTCAAATTCGAAATATTTACTATGATTCACGTATACTAAACTCCATTTAGTTTCGTTAAGTCGTATATTAAAATTTACATATATGACTATTTAACGTCCTGGTCTGAACTAATGTTTGAAAATTTGCGAAACTATCATATGCTAGGATTACGATGTCCCATGAGAGGGGACATCCGAGTGCAAAGGGTTAAAAAGCCCAACAGATGGTTCCTACGTGGGATTACGACGGGTTAAGCCGCGTTGGCGCTCGCAGCATCTCCTTTAAGCTGGCCTACTTCGAATTGCTGTAGCACCGTGCCGGCATCGCAAACAACGTTTTCCTGGTCGATAATAAACGCCCTTACACGATGACGGCCCATCGACGCGTGTCCCGGTGACAACCCGATGAAAAAGTCGGTCTGTGCGCCGGAGGGAGGGGAGAACGAGGGGACCCCTCTGCCCCTCGGGGATTTCAACGAAGACACACCGTGCATGTCCCGGCTGAAATTCTGGGGAGACTGACGCCCCTGATTTGACACGTGCTACGTGCGCCACGCTTTAGGGACAGGGAAGGCGTCGGCATATCGATTAGGCTTGACGAACGTACAGCGTACGCGGTGGTATAAGGGTGTTTAAGTATTCACGGTTCGCTTGAATCGATCGCTATTGAAAATGGTGTCTTAATGTTACTAAATAAAATACACTCTTATTTAAAATACTTTAATCTATGCATATAAAAAGACATCAGTCCTGACTGACTAACTGATTCATCATCGCAGAGTCTAAATTGCTAAAGTTAGAAACATGAAATTTGGACAATTGGTTCCTTTTATGACAGGCACGTAGTGAGAAAAGATTTTTTTATATTCCACCCCTAATGGGGGTAAATATAGGTTGCTTGAAAATCCGTCGATTTTAAAGCAAACACTATGAAAAATGGTATTTAGCTTTTTAGTTAGAAATAAAGAAATGCGCGTCTGAATGTTTCTGGAAAATTAACCCCCAAGGGGGTAAAATAAGGGATGAAAGTTTGTTTGAAAATCGGCTGATTTTGAAACAAGCACTATAAAAAAAAGAACGCGAGCAACAGTTAGTTTATTATATTGTACAATACGAGGATGACGCAACTCTGACCGAACTTCACCAGCTTTGTAATGAGACTGACAAACGCAGTGGTCGAAATTCCTTTAGATAATTGATAGAGATAGCTGCCTTTTGCTTTTCTTAAAAATTGGCGCAAAAGGCTGGAAAAATATTAATATTTTATTTTTTATCCCCTGACCGGGAAAGAGACGAATTCTGATGAGGGGAGACGGGAGGGTGGGATAGATAACGCATTTCGAGAGTTATGCCGATGGCAAACCCGATTCGCCAGCGCAATTTACGTTGAATCTGAAGGATACGCGAGATTCTATCGCTTTTCGACTAGGATCCCCGGGAAATGCGCCGCGAGATAGAGGCGAATCCTCGGTCCCCTATCGACCGTGAGGACAGCAGACTATTCTTTCGAACACCCCTTGCACGGGAGCTGTGCAGCACTGGATGGCTTCAATCTCAACCGGAAAACTTTAAGCGTGCCGTGAAAGCGCTCGAACTGAGACAAGGATTATGCACAGAACGGGTACTGTTACCTTTCTTTCACCAAAACAACATTATTTCCGTTCGCTAAGTTTCCTCCACGATAATAACTATCCTTTAAAAAACATGAATTTTCTTAAATTTGTCTCTACAAAAAGAAAAAAAAAATTCAACGCGAACCTTCCAAGAAATTTAATAAAATTTATCTTATTTGCTTCTCGCTAAATTAACGTTAACAGACTGATTTAATTTTAGATCAAATTAAAGAGAGCTGCAATCTTTTTTTTTTTACGTCGCAACAGTACGAGTTACAGGGGAGCGAAAAATACAAACGAACGAAACAGAGTGTCGTCTTAATTAGCCGCTAATGATTTCTCGAAAGACAGACGCGCCGTCATCGATCGACACATCTCGAAGCACTTAAAATAACTTGGAAACCTTCAAAGCGTTCGCGAGCCATCGTCCGCCGCATTTATCCGCGCTATGCTATCGCAGAATTCGACGCTCGCGACGCTAATGGATCCGATGTTCCGATAGAAGTGAGGCTTGCGCAAGGTCCTCGCGAACGTGCCTCGAGCCCCTGAATCATCCGTCGAGTTCCTCAGGTCGATCTTCGAACCGTGTCGACAAATCTGCTTGACCGCGCCGTGATTTCGAGCACCTTTGTTTACTCGACGATTGGCCGTACTCTTCGCACGCGAAAACAAAAAGGAAGAAAAGACTGGACAAATTTATCGAACGTTAATGGGCTGGGCGCCTGAATTGATAGCTGAACGAGAGAAAATTGACGACGGGTTCGCGTTTGCAGAGAGGAGTGGAATAACAAGCGGAACGTGGATGTTGCAAATTTCGCACGAGGAAGTGGCGTGCAGCCAAAACAGTTCGATTTGTTTGCATTTTGCGAGTGACAGGTTCAATGGGATCGAATTTATGACAATTGACCTGTACGGTTCCTGAGGGAAACGAGTGGTCGGATGATTTTTGGTAAACGGATAATAATTATATGGACGGAGATGAAACAAAAAATGTAAAAGATACGGCTCGGTTTACGACGAGTTAAATATTTGGGAGTGCAGTGGCGGACAAAAGTTTAAGACCAGAGAGTCAAAGAAATTAAGCAAACTAATTTATAAGAAATAACACGATAAACAAAATTTGCATTCTGTGCTAATCGGTGAATAGCGTTCCACCGCAATAACGATAGAAATTAATATGCAGACAATATTTGAAGCTTTTGATAAAACTACGTTCTACATTCTGCTCTCGTCTCAAAATTTTGTCCGCTACTACTGTGTATGGTATTTTAAGTTTAATTAAGTATGCAAGGAAGCGAAGCGAAACGAATATAGGACAGAAAGGAGAGCAGTATGAAATATGAAAGGTGGTGAAATGGAGGTATAATTCCAGAGAATAGCAGCAATCCCTCAGAAATTTCTTGTTCGTGAGACATTCGACTCAGGTGCGCTTGACATTATTCAAAAAGACCTCCGTTACATTTTACGTGGAACTTTCCGCGAAAGTGTGAACTCGACACGCAATGAAGTTAACTGGAATCGTGAAACGTTCGAGTAAAAAATTAAACAAGAAATCCTTTATCTTCCACGCAAACTGAATTTCTTTGATTTCTCTTCTCCTCGCGGGATCACGTTTATTTTCAGCTAAGAAGATTACCTCAATGAGGCACGTATGTTCGAATATACGAGGATTAACGCGTGTAACAAGGCGACACGCTGTTTTTCTCAACGTTTACGTGCTGGCAAATAGTGCAACCGCAGCGAATTCCTGTAACTGGAACAACCGAATCATCGTTGCGAATATTCAACGTGAAACGCGTATCCTTGCTCATTTGAATATACGTGTAAACACGTAAATTACCTATTAAAAAAAAAATAATAATTCTCAACCACACGAACACTCTTCTGTCGCCAAATTTTTAGACAATTTGTGATTCAAAATTATTTTATCAAAGTTTACAATTTTTTGTATAAATCCCTGATGCAAAAGATAGACATGTATTCAACTTTAAGTGAGAAACCTAATATTAGATATAAACCGAATTTTTATGCAAAATTGAATCGCGCAAAAATGTACAGCATGTCCATAGTATAAAAGACACGAATAAGATGAAAGATATTGCGAAGATGAAACAAAATTAGATCTCCGTCCAGTTTATTTCATTGTATTTTGTAAAACGTGAACATGTATAAAAGCCCACATTTTATTTACATACAGTAACTCGTATTGAATGCATTTTTCTGTTCGCTCGATTTTTTTTCTATTTCATTTCCAACTATTGTAACGGACGCACGCATCAATGTCTCGTCGCCCTTCGATCATTTTTCCCGAAGAATGTAAATCCGTGCTTATTAACGGCATATTAATTCCATCCCCTATCGCGTCGCGTCGATTGGCATGCAAATTCGTTCGATTCGGTATATTGGATTGCTCGGACGCTTGGCGGCTTTCGTGTGCCCGTGGATTACGCCTCGTGGTTATCGACGCGGTTAACCAACGTATCTATACAATTAACCGCAACGCAATAGTGCATAATCATCTGTATAAAAACAATCCGATTAACCTGCATCCTACTCTAACCGAGCCATCTATCATCCTCGGCCTTCGTCGAGTGTACGCCGAACCTTGGCCGGAATAAGTATGCTTTTATACGGTGCTGCACACGTTTATTTGACGCTTAACGGTTAGAGTTCCAACGGATGACAGCGACGGACACAGAGGAGACCAGCGTTTTTGGAGCGGTGTTCTCAAAGTAGTCCTTTGGGAATTTAAACCTCCCCTTGGAACTGTCTGTTTGATCTTCCCGAGTCTTACGGCAATATGGATGAGAGAGAGAGAGCTGACCCCATTTAATAGGGGTGTGCTTTCACTTGTGACGATCCAATTCTGGTTACCACAGGGGATGAAGTTGTTTTGACGTTAACCAACTGCCCTCGAAGCATGTGATTCGGGGTTATCATCCCCTAACGCGAACCGTGCTATGTCTACCTCTCAAGTGTAACTAGAGTCTCACTTTTGTGCGACACTTGGTTCAGTTGTGCACGAGAGTTAAGGCTGAGTGGATGATGAATAAACTTCGCCGGTAACGAGAGGCTTTTTCGTAAGAATCATTCCATCGTCATGGAATACAGAAATATATTTCAAAATAGTAAGTATATCCCATTCCCCTTCATCCGTCTCTCTCTCTTTCCTTCTCCTCCGTAACGGCCACGCAATCAACGAAAAACATCGCGAACGACCAAGGTCAGGCCCATCAGGTGAAAGCACCTCGCGTTGATCGTAAACGGCCCTCGGTATGCAAATCCCGGATACACGAGTCATGAATTTCCCGCGCTTATTATCGACACGATTGGCCTCCCCGGTGTGCACGTTCGCGTTAACGGAGACGTTTAGAGCGGCATCGATCGCGGCCACACACGCACACCGAAACAGGGTACAACGTGAACGGCATACGTTCTCGCGGGGAACAATGCGCGCCACCTCCGGCGTGCTGTTACGGCGATCAGAAACAGCCGGGGAACGAGAGGCGTACGAGAGGACGAGGTGGAAAAAAAAAGAATAAAAATCCAGCTCTCCCGTTGTCGGAGCGTCACGGTTACGGATTAATCACGCGACGTTGACTGGATGCCACACGATGCGACATCGCGGTCACAAAGCTCGCGCCAAGAGGAACACAGAGGGTGTATCGGCGAAATTCACTAATATGTACGGTGTTAGAGCCTTGTTTTTACGAAAACAAACCAATGGTTAGCTGCTCAGTTGTTTTGAACCGATCGACACCGTCCAACGACGCGTTCGGATAATCGAGATCCGGTTGTGTCGTTATCGAACACTCCGGACAGGGTATAGCATTTTCGGAATCGTATAAGTTTCATCGTAGACGAATATAAAGAAAGCTGTTGCACGATTCTTTTTTTCGAGGTAGAGTCGAGTGAAACGGGTATTTGAAGTAGACGGAGATGGTTTCAAAAATATTCAGGCAGGAATGTTGTTTCGATTTTTATCTCAGTACGGTTTATCGTAAACGCGCCGAACTCTTTCTGTTTTACACTAGGACCACGCATTAAGATCGTGTTTGTTAAATTCAGAATCGGAATTTTCATTTTGCAAGCGCAACCTTGATTTTAGCCGGCTCCGTTTCAGAGGAATATTTATGGTACTGTGTAGTACTCTAGTAGTAAACGAGATAAAATAGCAGTCGGATCTGTTGGTGAAAAGAGGTTGCGATACAATGAAGCCACGAATTCCAAGACAGCACGAGTACGCGTTTTACGATATCCGACGAGCTAGGCGGTGAATTTGAGAAACACAACGGTGTAACTGAACTAACAATGATCGAAAAGTAAATCCTCGAAGGTCCAACGCGCATCGTTGGTATCGAACATTGTACGCTTTGAAATGCCAAGCGCAAAAATATCTGGCAAAATAAAAAAAAAAAAAATACACGACCCCTTTTCCGCAAAACAAAAGCAAAACAGAAAAAAGGAATCTACAGAAGTTTGTGTTTCCACATATTTTTGAATCCTCCTCCTCCTCCTCCGCCCACGCGACAATGATTTTTAATCGAAATCTGATATTCTCACTAGCTGGGCAGTCCCTGTATTCTGAACACATTAAGGATCGCAAAAAAATCTGTAAGACATACGCCTAGGGACCGCATGCGAAACAAAGGCGAACCAAGGACCTAATACATTGGTTATTGATGTAAATACTTAAATACGCAAAGTAGGATACAATGTATTGATGGTTGATAACAGTATAGAGACGAGCGACGAATGAGCGTTGGTATCACCCCGTAGTTATAAGTAGCGAGCGAGCTCTAATGAGCAATGAACATGGAGGAAACAAAAAAATTGAAAACAAATACAGAAGATTCCAACGTGTATCAAAGTAGGTGACATCTAAAGACAGCGTGTAGAGAACACGGGTTATTTCGTGATCCATCCGTAAGACGGAACGCGAAACACGAGAAAAATTCGTGAGCGGTCCTTAACACGTTCGCCGCCACGTCACTCATATTTGGGTGACGCTCTTTTTCTTAAAGTTAAATGGGAATTTAATATTTTTTTACGCCAGTTTTCTATGCAATCGGATTTGGGCTCAGCGAGAAACTCAGTCGAATGACGCTGGGCGACGAACGTGTTAATGTGTTAAACATTTTTCCAATTTTTCCCCGGAACGTGGATTCCCGTCGAGGCACGGCGTTCGACGAACGCGAACACGATTTTAAAGCCACGCGGTTCCGCGAATCAAAAAGCGGTAAGGGAAACTTTCCTCGCGAGATCGCACGGAAATTTCGAAAATATAGCAAAACTCCGGGGCCGGATATAAATACCGAAGCGAGCGTTTCACGTGCTTCTTCTTGGTGCCCGCCTCTCAAATCTGATTGTGTATTTTTGAAATGTAGGTTAACGGAATGCCAGCGAATGCAAGTATCTGATAAAAGGTTACGTAAGTTTTGGCAAGTGCGTCGAGCCGGAGATCTATTTGCGTTGTAAAAACACAGGCCTCGCTCGTATTGTTATTTATTAACGTACGGCCCCCTGTGTAATCGTAATCTACGGCATTATAATTAGAATGCGACCGGTGCGATTCGTCGGAACGCGACGGTTACGGTTTCTGACCGGCTACTAAACCGGGCTGCGGAGTAAGATTCTAAGGGTGTTTTAAAATAAATGAATAATTATGAGAATTAATAGCCACGAGAATTAATTAGCAACCTAACGGTATAGATACTACTGTTTAATAGCTGATACCGCTAATGATTAGTATTTTATGATAATTACTTTTCTGGTATTCGATATTCTCTATCTATATGAATCAAAAGCTTCTATAATACTACCACGACGCTATCAGTTATTAGTCGATCTCCTTTTAACCACTAAATACTCCCGATCGAAGTGCTCTATTAGTAATTGTGTAGCTCTAAATGGGAGATAGAAAAAATTGACAAACGCATATGCGCGTCCATGATCCACGCGAGTAACTTTCGCCAGACGTGTATACGCACTCATAACAGCCAGTCAACCCTTTGCACTCGAGAGGCGACAGTTGGTCGTCTAATAATATTAACTTCACAGATTTTTAAACGCAAAATATTTACTAAGATTTGCCTACATTAAACTTCATTTAATTTAGTTAACACTAGAACTACCAAAACGATCAACTGGTGATTACTCATAGCAATCTTATAAATTCACTATGGTAAAGCTTCCAAAATTTACTATGATTTTCTGCCGAAGGTTTAAATAAAGATTTGTTTTCTACGTATTCAGTACTTTTTTTCCATGCGATTCTCACTTTGATCTCTTTCATGGAAATAAGTACACTGTGATTGTCGATAATTCTAGCGTTAAGTCATATGTTAAAATTTACATGTACAGTGGCTCCAAAAAGTATTCGTACACTGTATTATAAGGAAATTCATCTACCTCTGAAATTCTGATTTCAATGAAACTTTATGCGTGTACAAAGCATGGTGTATCCTGCATGGAGCAATCTTTTTGGCGGCAAATATCTTTTAAGGGGACTGATAACGGATCTCAAAGTTTCATTGATTTTTCACGCTTTGAGTTCAAGCTTTTCTCTGTTCTTTTTTTACGACAGGGCGATGGAGTATGAAAAATTAAACATTTTCTATTAGAAAGGTTTTGCTTCATCAAGTACCATTACAAAGTTATCTTTAAAAAATGAGAGAAAACTCAGAAACTTTAACGCTGGTTTCACCCCTTTTAAATGGCATTTAGATGAAAAGAAGAAATTAATCCATACGTATACTATTACGATCTACATGCCCACAAAATTATATCAAATACTTCTATCAGACTCAGAATTTCAGGGTTAAACGAATTTATTTGTGACGTTGATGTACGAATACATTTTGGAGCCACTGTAGCAACTGTTTAAACTCTGATTAATAAACAAACTAATTAAAGTCTGAAAGTTTGCGAAACTATCGTTCGGCCACCGACAGTCGCGTCTCGTGGCGCAAAGGGTTAAAGATTACGGAAGTTTGAATATTAAATTACCCGGTGTAATTATACGTTTTCACGCGAAACCATTAAACGAACGCGTTATAAGCCGCGCGCGGAGAAAGGTCACCGATTCGCGTGCTCGCGTTCCCTCCGAGCAAAATGTTAATCGGATCTGCTTTAACGTAATTATATTCCCAGAGTGTCGAAGTCAGATTGGACGAAACCGGTGGTTTCTTTCCTTCGCCTCGTTTCACCGCCAACCGAGCCGCGATTCGTGGAAGCGTTAAAGAATCGTGTAAACCGAAATAGTTTAACACCTCGTAGGCTAAATCAGCGCTTCGACGCGCCCGCAAAGGCTGGACACTTTGAAGTTTACCATGTCAGTTCTTTTATCGCGGCGATAAATTTCGAGATGGCCTCTTAAAAAACTAGAATCCAATTTCTACGACACTTTATGGTAACGGTTGCCGAGATATATTCTGCTTCGGGTTAACCCCGAATCGAATACTCTTTAGAAAAGGTGCATAACAGAGATTTCTGTGTTTAATGTCACTGTGAGAACATGATTATTCAAATTTACAACAACAAACGAGACTCATCCACCTAAGAGGGTCATACAACACAATTGGACCCATTCTTTGCATGCAAAGTTTCAAACAGTCAAATTTTATATACTGTAATATCTGTATTTTTTATATATAATGTATAATCTTGAGACAGAGTTTATTTCTTCATTTATTTCTTATGCTGGATTAAATGGCAGGAACCGCATTGTAAATAATGTAGATAAGTATTGTACTCTCTATAAGTTGAATTTTTGGTATACGTATGATGTCTTTTTGAATAACACAAAAACTTGTATTATACTTTCTGACCTCGAATGTGTATTTTGCAAATTTTGATTATCAAAGCGTTATTGCCCGTTAATAAAGAAATAATAGTAATAATAATAATAATAAACCCAGTCGCAGCAAAATTAAACCCCCATAAAAATTGCACAACTATTAGGGATAAAATTTACGCGCTCTACGACTTAAAATTTTTCTGTATTAATTAATAGTACAATAGTTTTTATTCGAACGTCGGTATTAAACATTTTCGACGCGTCTAGTAATTTCAGTGGCGAAAACGAAAGCCACCGAGTCCCTAGGGCCTAGTTTACGTTACAACGTGGCACGGTATTTGCTTATTTCTGATGTGCCACATTATGCTACACGTGCCGCAATTTATCAGCGTTTCAAAGGAGGCAAAACATCGAGTCTATGCATGCATCACCGGAACGGGAACATCTGCGTGCATTTTTCCGGGCCAATTACGGGGCACGACTAACGATAACGAAACGTTGGAAAACAGAGCGCGCGTACGCTCTATCTTTAAACCTAGGGATCCACGAAGCTCGAACAGCTGAGTCCGGTGACGATCAATTACTGTCTTCCGCGGACATGATCCTATTTCAATTTCGAATCCGCAGGTGCCTTGTCAGGTGTATACATATTATTCGTGCAAATTATGGATTACCTTAGATTAATACACTATCGATTGAATTCAACGAAATTGTGTTGAATCGATATATATTATTAACATTGACATCGATTACAATTAATACTCTTTAAAACTTGTTTTACGGAAATATAAACGTATACCTAAAAAGCCACCAATAAATTTATCACCTAATTTCAAAGCCATTTCAATAGTATTTATCACCTAATTTCCAAGCGATCTCAAAAGCTTTTCGTCCACGGAAACGTCTTTCTTCAAATTTATTGATACTCTCGTAGCGACTAGGGAATAAATTTCCCAATTTCAACAGCGACTCAAAGAACTGTTCCGTGTTTGAAAGACATTCGATTTTAATTGAAATTAAAGAACACCCCCGAGTCGTATTTCAATTTTGCGTCACAATTATCGCCTGTGTTCTCGAACCGGAACTCAATCGAGCGCTTCGCCGACACGTTTTCACGCGACGATCGTGTTGTATTCGTGGCATCCACGAGGGAAACCGTCTAACGTGAAACCACACCCGGCCACTCGAAGAAGTTTCGATCGATCGGGGCCAAAGCGAGCGTGAAATTTGTTGCTAAAATCGTCCCACTCCGTGTTTGTACCTGAACGAACAAATTATATCGGCAAATTATCCAGGAACGGGCTCGGGGTCTATCCTTATCAACTCGTTCCTTCGTCTCGCTAGGATACACTATGGCCTATGGAAAAATTGCTCGAGCACGTTGATTTTCCCGCGGTGAAAGTTCGCTAACGTTTGAACGTTAAATATCCCGAGTTTTCACTTCGACAATTTCACGCTTACGCTACGCGTATCGGAGAGCTTTCTACTTTCGAACAGAGATATCCATCTTTTAACGCGCGAATTTCTTAATCCTCGAGGAACACGTTTAAAGCCGACGGAAAATATATTCTTCCCAGAAGGACAGTTTCACTTCCAAAGTGTCGGTCGTAAAAGCAAAAAGTTCTCTCTTGATTCCTCGCGGCTGGTTAACCACGGTTTCCGAGTACGAACCATAAAATTCTGTTCGGATTTTCTTGAATCATCTACGAGGCTCTAAACACAGCGGTTAGGTTTATGGATAGGGATCGGTGGCGTTGAGGGATGAAAAATTTCTGCTTCTAATATACTAGTATAATTACGCGTTTTCGGATTTATAAACACTGGCACCGAAAAAGACTCACTCTACACTTTTAGTACACGACTACCGCCTAAAGGCTGTGAATGATCTGTACACGATGTTAATTCTCAAGCTTTTTCTAGTTACGTTAAGGTACTGTTAAAGGATGGAAAGCTTTTGGATAAACACCGCGTGAATTCTAAAATAAACACGATATATGTAGAAAATATTTCTCGCGGCTGCTGTACGTAACATACATTTATTTTGGTAAACAAAACAGACAATTACGACCGTTTACATAGGCTATTGACCCGGTTCCTATCACCATCCGCAACAATTATCGTGCCACGATTGTTTATTTTGTACATGTTTTCTGGCAGCTGTTGACTTATAATGTCATTACGGAAGCGTACTAATCCAACCAAGCATATCAAATCTTGCCATGCAAACAACGGTAAACACATAATTATTATCAAACGTCGAAAATATCCTCTGTTCGGAACAAAAAAAGAAAAAAAACGATAATAAATAACGAATCAACAACGTGCGAACGAATAATCCAGCCATCATTAAACTCTATACACAAAGTAAAAAAAGAAAAAAAATGAAAAAGAAAAAACGAAGAACAAAACAGTATGTTTCGAAGAAGCCCACCGAAGATCTCTAAAACCACATAATTCTACAGAAGCTATTGTCATAAGTATTCAAATCCCCAGTTGGTGCTTACGGTTAAGAGCAAATGAAAACACGCTCGACTCTTCGACAGCCTCAGAAAAAAAGTTCCTGCTCGTATTTAACAAATCGTAGCGATGAATTTCGATCTCTCCGTACGTTCGTTTCACGGAAACGGTAAAAATGTAACGGTAGGTTTCGTGTAAACCAGAAAATCATTAACACGTTGAGCCCAGCAATCGGTCCGTTAAACAATAAAAAGTTAAAAAAAAAAGTTAAACAATAAACGTAGTAATTTTAATACTATTTATTGAAACATTCTAAACAAAAATATAGTTTGATTTCGCTTGTATTACAAAATGCGACGACCATCGATCTGGCCATTTCAAATATCGCACAAATGTTTACTCGCTGTTGGCTGAACGGAGAGGACAATAATGTCAGCGTGATAACTTGAACCAATCGCGTAAACTCCTGTTCCCGTTGAAATTAACACTATTCCTACCACAACCGGTCAAATGACCGTTTCTAAAATTTCGATTACAATTTCATAGACACAATGTAATTGAATCGTCTTTAAGTTTTAGACTTTCCCTGAAATATACGTATAATAGATTTTTCAATATTCACTTCTTTCTTCATGGTTTATTTTTTAAGAAAAATTTGTGGTCTGTCTTACGTGAGAATATTGCGGTAGGAATAGTGTTAAAATGCAAACTATTCGCTATTCCTACCTGTTCGTTACCCTATTGTCGCGTCAAGACGATAAAACGCCTGTGAGCGAACCTGTCCGATAAAACGGCGGCGAGAATAAATAATTTAGAAGGAAGAAAAAAGAAAAATGGGAACGTTCGCGTTAATTTAGCGCTGTACCGAATTATTTCGAGAGTGGAAAAATGTTGCAACCTTTTCAGCTGCCTCGCGTGCGCCCACTCGACTATATGTGTACAAGAGTTAATTGCTTTGATCCAACTACATATGCATGTCGCGCGGCTAATTCAGCTGTTCTACGTTAAGTCACGAATCTACATACAGGCTGGCGTGGCTCGTTAGCCAGCGGCAAATGATACGCGTGCAAAATATGAGCTGAAAATTTTAACACGTTGAATACCACGCCAGTTTTACAGGCTTAACCCGTGGCGCCATGATGAATTTTCCATTATACGATACATACAACAAATGAGTTACAGCGTGCAATTATTGTTAGATGTTTTATACCGCATTAATTTTTTCTCATCATTGCATTAACGATGGTAATATTGAAAAATTGATAAGCATTGATATTTTTCCAAATTACGTATTTCTACCAATCACCGGTGACCCTCGCGACATTCAACGTGTTAATTAAAATTATTACGTTATTATTATTATTATTATTATTATAAAAAATTAACACGTTCGTCGCTCAGCGTGATTCAGCTGAGTTTCTTGCTGGGCCCAAATCCGATTGCATAGAAAACTAAGGTAAAAAAATATAAAAACAGCAAAAATTTTAACTTTTAATTTTTATTTTACGTATTTTATATTTATATATATATATATTATACTTCAATGCTTATTCCATTAAATTCCTTTTAAAATTCCAATTTAAAATCCTATTTAACTTTATGAAAAAAAGCGTCACCCATATTTGGGTGACGTGGCGATGAACGTGTTAAAGTGTCTTCGACGTTCGTTTGAAAAAGAAAAACAATAAATAGTGGAAAAAACGTAAATACTAAAATCTTCCAGCAAATGAAAAAAAAAGGAATCTAAACGCTCGATTATTTAGAAATTTATTCTCAAGACTGCCTCGTCAACATCCATTAAAACGGAAGATAAGCAAAGACAAATTAATAAAGTATCATTTACTATTCGTGTCATAATCAACAAGATAACTAGCAGAAACGTTAACTTTGCCTATTCATTATCATTCCTGATTGCCGTCAAATTGAAACGTTTCATAATCGACCGACGATCAACGAGGCGATCGGTCGAAACGAGACACTGGGCGCAGAGGAAAACCGGAAACGGACTGGTGGCATCCGCGCGACGGGCATCGATGAAAGATACGAGGGAACGTAGAGACCCCCGGCTGAACGCCGCAACGACCAAGTAACTTTAAACAGCGACCTTAAAACGAATTAACCCCATTTACCGCGATAACTCCTAATCCAATTTCATCGCAACACTCGCGATTTACCGAGCTGGAGCGCCGATTTTTACGCTACGAACTGTATTCTTTTTTTCTTTTGCTGGAAACAATAAATTGTGCACAATATTGCAGACAAAAAAATTATAAATTATAATTATAAATTCCGTTTTGTAAATGAATGTTATATTATTAAATGTTACATAATTGTTCAGAGACGTTTACTCTTATTGGTCGCATAAAAGAAAATGAAACTACATTAACCCTTAACGAACGAGCGCATTTTTCTAGAACAATGACCAGTAGATCGATTTTTAAGAAATTAATGCTTTTATTTTCAGAGCGAAAAAAAGTGCATAATTAATATCGCTTTATTGGATTTTATGGAAATATTCGGTAATAATAAGTACACGAACAGATATGTTCGTACAAAAGGATACTGATGTGAATTATTTAGAATATTTATAATGTCACGAATATTGCGGCATTCGTTCGCTAAGGGCTAGTCGATTCGATAAAAGGAATAAAAAACAATTATTTGGATAAACTTATTTCGAAGTTCAATTTATTTCTGGTCCATCCACAAAGTTTGTTCGTTTAAAAAAAATTTGTTTCGTGTGCACATATACGAGCGTTCCGCTGTTTCGAACGCCATCGAATCGATTTTTATGAAACACCCTGTATACACGTGGAACACATTTTCTCTTTCTCGATACGCGACTGTTTATCAGCGAACACGCAGGCGGATTTGCATCGGCTCGAGTGGAAGTCGAAACGTGCGCCGAGGCGAACAAAAGTGACGGAGAACGTCGTTCCCACTACGGTCGGCTTATTAATAATAAATCGGACGCCAAGTTACTCTGACGTGGTTGCTTACGCCCGGACTCGACCACGTCAGGTGTATGTCCACGTCGACAACTATGTAAATAGCTAGAGCTAAGCTATAGGGAACGAACAGCAGAGGGTACTATCCTCTGAATTTTTGACGCATCAATCCGTCGAGAATAATTTCAATCCGTCGTTTTTCTTTTTCTTTTTTTTTTCGTTCTTTTTTTCTGTATTTTTCTTTCCCCCTTTCTTTTGTCCGGCGATGCAAAACGATTTCGGGGTTAGGTGGTCCACGCTCTATTTTTTCACTCCGCCGGTTTATTTTGAAGCATAATATCGTAGAATATTTTTGTGTTTAACGCTCAGCCTACTGAAATTTATGACGCAAGCACGCGTTTCTTGTAATAACGTTCAACTTCAACTTATTTAGTTTTCGATTCAGCGGTGTATCGAACATCGTGTTCAAGCGTTCGTTTGTAACGTTCGAACGGCGAATAGCTAGTCGGAAAATAACGAGGCGAAGGATTAAATTATTCCCTTTCAGATATCGAGCGCTTTGCATGAATGAATTAATAGAAAACTAGAAATATGAGAATCGAAATGTATCAATCAGGGTTCACGAGAAACATACACCTCTCGCGTAACTGTGATTCAGTTTCCACTGAACGAGAAAAGG
Organism: Tetrapedia diversipes; assembly: GCA_033822845.1. Classification (NCBI taxonomy): domain Eukaryota; kingdom Metazoa; phylum Arthropoda; class Insecta; order Hymenoptera; family Apidae; genus Tetrapedia; species Tetrapedia diversipes. The sequence continues at coordinate 660,241 of JAOPTO010002468.1, read as the reverse complement.
ATAGAAAAAGGAAAACGGAATAGCGAACGTTGTTGCATCAATCGTAGAGGCTGCCATAACCGGGGCCCGTTTACATCTCGTATAAGTCGAATTTAATGTGTTTCAACGAGACGCGTAGGAAATTTATGATTTATTTTCTCCCTCCGAGATATCTGCACAAGCTTTATGGCCAGGTTTCAAGTGCCGATCCGTGTTTTCAGCGGCTCTGTAAACTTTCCAACGGCGAACACAGCTTTTCTTCTACGGACTTGGCCGATTGTTCCACGTTTCTGGCACTGATGCTCGTTCAATTTGTAGACAGATCGTAAAATCGCGGCTTGATTGTGCCTCGTGACAACAGAGGCGGCATGTGGCATTCGAGCGAACGCGCAACAGGATAATATCATTATTTATGCATGGAAGCCAAAATGAATACACCTCGGTTCCATATCGATTCGAAGCTACTTCTATTTCGTGTACGGGTTTCAGAATTGCTTCTGAGAAAGAGTTGCATTTTAACACTTAGCTGACCGAATGGAGAGATCTCCCATATTCTTTCCTCGACAAAGCGCTGCTATTGATTTTGTTTACTTTCACTATCAATTGGTCTTGAGCTAGCGTAGAATTGATTAAAAATTGTACTTTGGAAAAGTAGAAAATGCACTTAACACTTAGCCGACCGAATGGAGAGATCTCCCATTTTTTCCTTAACAAAACAGTACCATTGATTCTATTTACTTTTGTTATTTGTTGGTCCTAAACTGATGTTGAATTTATTAAAAATTGTATTTTGGAAAATTTATGAACAGTACTAGTTCGAGACTAACTGATAACAAAAGCAAACAGAATCAATTGCAGCGTTCTGTTGAGGACAAAATGAGAGATCTCCCAATTCGGTCGGCTAAGTGTTAATGAACTGTGAACAACTAGTTCAAAACTAATTAATAACAAAAATAAACAAAATCAATCGCAACGCTTTGTCGAGGAAAAGATGGGAGATCACCCCATTCAGTTGGCTAAGTGTTAAGAAAGCTTCGAAAATTCGAAATTCTGTTTTCCAAAGCTGTCTAATATTCAACAATAATAATTACAATTGTGAAGGCTTATAATTATAATTCTGCTCGTCAGCGAATTTTGCTCTAATCCGACAAAGGTAACATGAAAAAAAGGTTGTTCGATTCCGATGCGCTCAAAACAGGTGAAATTTACAATTTTCGAACGAACAAAGAGAATGTATTTTTTTTCCCAAGTGTACTCTAGCCTCGTAACAATGGAATTACTGTAATTACATAATTACAGTGCACGAAGCTTGGCTTACTTACTATCTTTGCATAACAGTAATCTTTTACGTGACTGATATTCCTTATGAATTAATACCGAATGAAAAAGAAGAAACGGCACAGAGGGACACGGAAAATGGAGCAAGATTAACGAACAGCGGTCGAATCGCAACGAAGATAAGACGTACCTTGTATTTCAACGATACACACTCTGTTTACAATGACTACTCTGCAATTTACTTCTGGCATAGTAATAACGATGAACATTCGCGATAACGGTTGCCGCAGATAACACCGTTTGTTTCACACCGCGTTTCTCACCTGTTATCCTTCCCGTCTGATCGCGTACGTCGAAACTTTTACTATTCCGCCACGTTTCATCGTTCCCGGTGTCGTGCTTTTAATTATTCATACGAATTTCCAGGAAACCGCACCATTTGCAACGAGGAAAGTTCAGATGAAATACCGAGGTATTAATGTCGGCGATGGCTAACGACATTTTTACAATTCCTGCGAACGCCTACGGCGGTATTACGAAGCGATAATTTTCTCGTTTGCGATACTTAGTTCTCAAATATCTAAGAATGAAACTTACTTTCAATCTAACGTTAACTCCTTGACGTACAATGACATCTGGAACACGTCATTTATTTCATGTGCCATTGTAGACTTCGATGTCTCCGAGACGTCAAGAATTGTCTCTCTGCAGTATATTATTAACACTACTAATTCATTATTTTATAATGTTACATAATTATTGTCTGTTAACCTTATAATACGTCAATCTGATCGAATGTTATGTATGCAATGCAAATTTCAAAATAAGACGTTCTGAGTCTAAGCTTGCGCGTAACTGTTCAGTTAAGCCAAATTAAATAGTATTTTTTCGAATGCATCAGATTCCGTTTTATTTGTATGCCAAAGGGTTAAACGAAAACAACTCGTTCGTCTTTTATTTGAGGCCAACCAAATCCGACTAAATCCGATTAAAAATTACAGATCGAAAGCTCGAAAGGGGAGAAGAAAAATAACTTTTAATCCATCGTTCTTGGAACAAATGCAACATCACTCTTCGACACGATGTCCAAACAGAGAAAGAGAGAGAGAGAGAGAGAGAGAAAAAAAGAGAGAGAAATGATTTCCTGTAGTACCTACCCGCGGTGGCTAGAGATTAAAAAAGAGAAAAGCAGCGGGCAGATTAGAATCTCCGAGATAGCCCGTGATATCGCGCCAGTGAATTTCCAAAGCGTTTTTGTGCCACGTATGTATGTGCGTGTAAAAGGGAGCCACGAAAAGCGTTCGCATTCGCTTCGTTGTACAATCAAGCAACGCTTCCCTCGAAAGACGCCAAGCACACCGTCCTGTCTTCTTTTACACGCCTATCACGGCGAGAGAGATAATAAACTTTGAGGAAAGATGAAATTGCACGATGATCGGTGGCTATCAACGCGGCCGATTAAGAGAGTTCCACGATCGAGCTGCTGTTTCAACACCGACATCGTAATTACCGATATGTAATTATTATCGTAAAAGAAGAGTAAGTAACTGCGATATCAAGTTATTCGGTAAATAATGCAAGTTTTTTGAAACATCCGAGGACGAAGTAAAGAATGTGGTATGCGAAAAATTGAAGAAGCTGTGAAATGAAAGGAGAAAATTTTCAAGCATCGTTCCCTTAAATTCCATAAATACTGATTTTTGGCATTTCTTTTATAGTATTGCTTTTGTACACCTCGCACTATTTTTAACCCTTTGACTGCTATGGGCGCGTGTATACGTTTGTCAATTTTTCTGATCCCTCATTTACAGCAACAGAATTGCTAACAGAGTGCTGTCCACGCGAAGCGCTTCGACAGGAAGTATTTAGCAGTTGAAGGGTTAACCTTTGTTTTTATTTTTATCATCTATAAGTTTCATACCTCCACTCCCAAAATCTTATTTTTACCATTCTCCAAAAATTCTTAAGATTTCTTTCCTTTTAACCTTCTACAGTTTTCAATGTAAACAATTTAGCTTTTTAATTCAGTTGTCCGGTTTAAACTATCTTTTTTATCGTCATAGGTTTCATTGTAGTAATCAATCTCTTGACAGACCGTCTATGGCTATCCGTCGCGTACGAAGCGGTTTCAACTGCGCGACAGTGATGCGGAAGTAACTTCTTTAAAAATCAATTTCAATTAATGGAGAACGTAATTCAATGTCAATGTACTGCCGCGGTTGTTGTTACAGGCTTCTCGGAATAGAGGAAGAAAATTTTTAAACGATGACTCACTAGCACAACACGAATTTTAGACACTTCTTGGAGGAATCGGTTTTATTTCAAAAAAACCTACTATTATTTCAGACGGCACGCCTATCACGATGACGTCAAGGAACTCTAGGAAGAATATCATTGAACTCAAACAGCTTAAAGTTTAAGATCTAATTTTTAAGATAAACCTCTATCCATATACATATACCTCTTAGAGAACTGTTTTCACGAAACAATCGCGAAACAGGAATTCCAAAATAGCACGATTCCAGCATTTAAAATCTAAACATTGCAGGTATATAGAGTGTCTCGCTTAAAACAGGCTACCTATTTAACCACGAAATTATGACACACATAAAGGATCGAAGACTTCAAACAAATCACCTTGAAACAAGAACGCTTTAAGGAAGACACCCTGTGTATAACTGATACTGTCAAGAAGGGCCAACAAAAAATTAGAATCAAATAAGAAAATCGAAAGACCTGATTTCTTTAATCACGACTATAATCATGATTCGTTAAGAAATATTTAAACAAAGGGCTCAAAATTTCGTTGAAATTTCAAAACGATTCGTCGTCGCGTCCCACATCCCGGTGGGCATTGTCTGCAAAAGAGTAGAATAAAAAAAGAAAAATTTGAAAGACCTGATTTCTTTAATCACGACTATAATTATGATTCGTTAAGAAATATTTAAACAAAGGGCTGAAGATTTCGGTGGAATTTGAAAACGATTCGTCGTCGCGTCCCACATCCCGATGTGTATTGTCTACAAAAGAGTAGAATAAAAAAAGAAAAATCTGGAAGACCTGATTTCTTTAATCACAACTATAATTATGATTCGTTAAGAAATATTTAAACAAGGGCTGAAGATTTCGGTGGAATTTGAAAACGATTGGTCGTCGTGTCCCACATCCCGGTGGGTATTGTCTGCGAAAGAGGCAACGAACTCGTTTCGACGTGCTCCAAAACGACTCTCTCGTCGTTTCTCTAACAGTGGACAATTTCCTCGAGCGTTCTCGACGAACATAAAGGAAACAGCTAAGTCTCGCGAAACCTGTGCAACCGTTTCCCGCTTGCTCGTTCAATCGCGTAACGCCGACGCAAATGGACTTCGCATTGAACTAACCGGGCCTTGAACTTATTTTTCAATCCGAACGGCCAACCTTCTCGTACTGTGCACGAAGTAATCGAAAGCAAAAAAAGAAAGGATTGAATGAATCGCGACTACGCGCGCGTAGGAGTTTCTTTTTCTAAACGTTTGAATGAAAATATACAGCAGAGATTACATCTGAGATAAATTCGGAGGAGGAATGTTTGGCGGTGCAGAGAAAAATATATGGCGGGAAGTCGTGCGGGTTGCGATCCAAATATTTTTGTTTCATTCTAAAGAAAGAAAATTATTATGAACTCTGGCTGTAAGAATTATCACAACGCTATGAAGGCTGATCGGACGATGCACTGATTCCTTTGAAAACAGCCCTTTAAGACTTGAGTAATCATTCTGCCTGATATTTCACTACGTTTGCGTCGCCTCGATTCTAATCGCAACAGCCAAACTCCAAAACGAGAGCGAGAAGAATGACTTTCAAATTTGATCAAATCAAATTGATCAATTCGCCAGAGACGCATATACGCGGCCATAGCAGTCAAAGGGTTAACGCTTTGACTGCCGCGGTGGTCGGTGGTGACCGGAGCGCTTCAACTGCTTACAATTGAAGAGTTGATTAAAAATTGATGGTTAACGTATTTTGAACATTACCGCTAATTGGAGGATACTTTGAACTAACAAGTACCCTATTGAACAATTAAAAGTTTTGTATTGGAACATCTAAAGTAAGAGATTAATTTCTATGAAATATTACATCCAACGGTGTACTCCCCGTGGTGTCCTCAGCGAATCGTGATTTGGTGGTCATTAGTTCAACTGCTTACAATTGAAATAGTTGATTAAAAATTGACGGTTAACGTATTTTGAACATTACCGCTCATTGGAGGATACTTTGAACCTACAAGTATCCTATTGAACGATTAAAAATGTTGTATTGGAACATCTAAAGTAAGAGATTAATTTCTATGAAATATTACATCCTCCGGTGTACTCCCGTGGTGTCCTAAGCGAAACATGTGATTTCGGCGTAGCAATCGAAGGGTTAATTAATATTCACACTAACGACACGTTGCACAGCCGTAGATTTAAAGGTCACGCCGTTCCTATTTAAAGCGTAATTTTGTTATCTGCCGAGTGTGTACGCGCACGCAAGAATGCACGATAAAAGGAAGCGACGGCCGTGATTACGTTCGCCGGTTCGTTCCGTCGCGTTTATATTAAAAATAACTGCATTTTCAATTCCACCACGAAATGCATCCACGTTACGGTCACATTGATCGCCACGCGAATGCTAAAATAAACACGGTACAGTTTCCCACGCATGAATTAACGGGGAGACAAAAGTGTTCGGATAAAAGAATACTGAAACGATAGAACGATCACGTTTCCTCGTGTTAAACTTCATTTATCTAAACAGACATTACAAAGATTAACAGTTCGTTTAAATACTGGTGTACTTTATATCTTTTTCTCAATTAAATTTCATAACTTCTTAGAGTAAACAGTTATTGTTAAATGACACTCTGTTTGGACAATAGAATAGGTATTCAGGTGGTAAGCGGTTCTACTCCAGTAACGTAAACGATATGCAAATGCTTTCTGTAAGCGGTGCATAATTAGAGGTTCCCCAACGTTTAAGGATTCCAATGCAGTTTCTAAAATTGTAACTTTTCGCGAGTTATTCATTTGATAGGGAGGGGGCCAATTCGTATTCATTTAGAATAAATTTGCGAGCTGAAAAAACTAGATAGAAATAATAATTTCCGTACGATTTTTAACCGAATTGGATTTTGAACTGTATGTTCGACGATTTTCAACGAGTACATAAAATTTTACAAACAAATGTACGAACTGCTAAAACGTCATGTTTTAACATTTAACGCGACCCATCACTGGTTCAGAAGCCAAATTTGGAGAACCTCTGATCTAAATCCGCCGAAATTCCGATAACTGTACCAAGGAAATATCACAAATTGGTCATTTCGACCATAATATAACGTCTCAATGCAAGGGTTAGGCGTGATAAGTTAAAAGAGGGCAATATTGGAAAGATGAAAAAGAGAGGGAGAAAATCAAGGATCCTAGATGTTGTTTAGAACAGTACAGTCAATGGAAATGCAACGGAGCTCTCGCGAGCTGGGATCAGAACAAAGTTTCCTGAATCTATACGCGTATCGGCCGCGCGAACACGAGATGATACAATTAAAGAAACTCGGAAAGGCAACTAGAACGACAATAGCCGATAATGTTCGAACTGGGCGCGGTGTATTGACCCCGATCGTTGCGCGACGATATCGTTTATCGAGTTTTCGAAGTAATCTACAGGTCGCGTGCACGACGAATGGATCCGATCGAATGTAGGCAATTTAACACGTTAACGTTGACGTCGATGTTCGTGATTTTCTGCCCCAGGCGGTGCTCGAATTCATGCTGCGCTTCGTGGGGCAACACTTGTTAAAGTCGGTTAACCCTTTGGGCTCTATGGACGCATATGTGCGTTTGGCGAAAATCCCCGCTGTGAGCGGAGGACGCATATATGCGTTTACTCTAAATCATCGGCGTGGACTAAAGGCGCGTGAGGCCAAGTGAGCATCGAGTGAGAAAGGTTGACAATTAGAAAGAAAAGAAACGAGTGTTTGGAAGAAAATGTATGATAGGGAAAATGCGAGCGCGGGGCAAAAAGAGTAATTCGCAATCGCAAGGTGATCGTCAAGGAAAGGACATTGTTGCATTGTTGCGGTCGATAACAAGCTGTGCAGTCTCGTCTTAATCTTAACTTTGCTATCTCCGAATCCCTCGCCATCGATCATCCTGTCTCCTATCCTACACGAATAATTATAAATACGATAACGCGATCGTTCGATTTTACGCGGGTCTACGAACATTTAGCGTATACCCGCGATCGAAACGCGTGACAAACACGCGAAACGCTTCCTACATCCACCAACGTTGATTACACCCTTTCTCCCGACCGGCAAACGGAAGTCGTCGACAATCGAAAGCCGTTCGACGCGTTTCAACGTTCGCCGATTCCTAAAACGCGGTTCATAATTAGTACAAACAAACACATCCGTGGCGTTCGCGGAAAATGAGATCAGCCGCGAAAGAGTTCCGTGTGGCTAATAGAGTCGAATTAATCCGCAAGGATCAAACGCGAACCTGCGAGCGGATCCAATTTTAGCAGCAGCGCTCGACGCTCGAATTCTTTGCTCGGTACGAGAGGGATCGTTGTGTAAGCAACGTAACGAAAGCGCGCGTGCGACAAGGCCTGTCTCTTGTGTTCGATTAATGCAGCGATTCGCGACTGCTTCCACGGACGACAGACGAATCAGAGAGCGTCGTTGTACGACTGGCAAAGCACCGTGGAAACGCGCGAACGCTGCACATTCGCGGAGTTCAAGAGAGGACTTTGCACAGAGCTGGGAGAACTTGTTGCTCGCTGCACTTTATTTTCGTGTGCGAAAGACGATACTTCGCGGCGCGGCCGACTATTTCGCGTGTTCTGCCTCGTAAACGAGCTACCGCCTGTGAAAATCCTGGATTTTCCCCGTGAACGATCAACAGTTCGGACTGGTACACGTAACACGTAGATACTGGCTGGCGGAAAGTTTGTCGGCCAATCGGTTTCCCCGCGAGGATGGTAATTATTGTGAGATTATGATAGTGCAATTTCGTGGATTATCTAACGATCGGTGAATCGTAATTATGTTAACTCGCTAGACCGTCGCGTTGGTCGTCTGTGCCCTGCTGACCTCCTAAGTTCAAGCTTGCTGTCTCTGCTTTCGTTCGTCAAGATAAATAGTCGAAGTTCCGTGATTTTTCATCTTTCAAACGAAAGTAGAAAATTCTAAGGGGTTTGTAGAAAGTTTATGACAACAGTTTATGATTGATTTGTTGCGACTGCTTTTCAAGCAACGCCACTGATTAAAACGTTAAATGAAATTTGAACTTAGGAGGATAGCATACTGAAATTGTAACTTAAAAGGAACCGCCGCGATTGTTTAGGATACTTAAAATTAAAATGGATACCATTGATTAAAAAATTTCGAACGGCATGAGTAGAGTGTTTAAAACAATCAACATTCTTTTGTGACCCAAAGAGCAAACGAAAGAAAATTCTCGCGACAGTCGACGCGTTAACTCTTCGATGATTCGGAGATGCACGTCGATATCGTAAATAATCGATATTATTAGGTATTACGAGCGTGATTAAGAATTGTGTGAAACGCGAGCGAAGAGCGAATAATGGATTCTGTCGAGGGATGCCTAGAAATCAAACAAACAAGTGAAACAGTTGCGGGTCGTCCGCGATCCAACGATAACAGCCGAGGAATACGACATTGAAGATGGAACAGTTGTTTGGAAACTTATCGCTGAATAAACTCTTGTCTACGCGACCTTCGTCAAAGTGCTTTATTGCGAATGCAAACAATAGTGACCGAATCGGTCGTTACAGAGGCATAAGTAAACTATTATGCAAACGCGTAACCTTATAAGCACGCGTAAAGAACAGAATCAAAGTAACAATTCGTTTCAACTTTCAGATATTACAGGGAGCGCTATATTTTAGATATTTTCTTATTCTCTTTGATCGTAAGTCTAACTTTTCTGAAATTCACGCTTTTAATTTCCTGCGATCCCCTTTCCTACCTTTTCATCGCATTGTTCTAAGTAAAAATAGATATTTTTATACGCAATTTTTAATTAACTAATTATTTAACATTTTTACAATAGAAATACTTGAAAAAGGTAAGAAATTTCCAGGGCACAAATTTTCTGTTACGCGTTAAAACGAAAAAATGAAAAATACCATTATTAGGTGTACAAGTTAATTTTACTCTTTCATTTTTCGATAATGAAAAAGGTTATTTATAATTTGAATATCGTAACGATATTTTTAGAGTCTTATAGTGAAGACATCTAGCTTTCCAAAACGTTAGAATACTGCTTGATTCGGTCAATATAATCTAGGTAAACAATAGTTTAAAGGTTGACGTGCAGCAAAGAACACATTCGTCATTTTGTGCTTTTCGCATTCCAATTAAAAAAAGAAACGTCGCTGAAGCTGCAGAAATGATCTGTGATATTCTTGGTGAGAATGCTGTAACTCATTCCACCGGCAAATACTGATACCGAAGGTTTTGGGAAGGAAATATCGACCTCCAGAATAAAAAACGATTCTGAGTATGAAGAATTCTAATCACTTTTAGATCAGTTCATCGAAATGAAACAGCTTAGTTTCTTCAAATCAGGCATCCAACAGTTGCCCGAAAGATGGGCGAAGGTTATAGAAAGTGAGGGAGATTACTTCATCCATTATCCTTTGGGCACAAAAATTTAAATAAATTCTGAACCTGCCAAAAAAAAAAGACTAAAATTAACTTGTACACCTAATAAATTACATCATAGATATGAAATCTGTTTGCCTCTCCCTGAATCCTTGAGATACCAAAGCGAAACAAGTTACCAAGAATAATAATACCGATGATTCCGAAGGCGTTGAATCGAAAACGAACTCGTTCAATTTATAAACCATATTATTCGCCCCTGTAACAGTTCGTAGAATGCACACGGGCGCAGCCAAGAATTTCCACCTAGAATCGACCGGGAACGCGACAATCGTGAGTCGTTGAATGCAAATCGAGAAATACGTCGCTGGTAATCAACGTCACTGGTCGGGAATCGTGTGCTGATAACGCAATAATCGCCCAGGCTTCTTTTTCTTTCCTTTTTTTCTTCTCTCTCCAATAGAACGCGGAGCGTACCGCTCTGAGCAAACACTTCGTTCGCGGCAAGAGTTTGCTTTCGTCGACGTGAACGGACGCAAACGCAGACAATCGCAAACAAGGTTACCTCGGAAATGGAAATCAATTTAAGAAACAAAAGTAACAGGAGGAGACGAGAAAAAATTCCTTTCCGCTAGAAATTGAATAGAGAAATATTACGAAGCAAAAATTAATCGAAAATCGGATTTCTCTTAACTTTGTACTTTCTGAAGGGTTTTTTGCAAAGAACACAAGCCACATCTGGCAATTTAGGAAATAGGAAAACATTAAGATACAGAACAAAGGGACTGAAGGAATTTCGACCACTGCGTTTGCCAGTCTCATGACAAAGGCGGGAAGTTCGGTCAGAGTTGTACCTTCCTTGTGTTGGTATAACACAATAAACCAGCTGTTGCCCACTGCTTTGCCCGCACGGAAGTACTTTAATTTCAATTTCAACTACTTTCAAGAGATGTCCAATTTTGCAAGCCCCTAACTCTAATTTTAACCGGAAAGTTAAACACTTACTAATTTTTATGGTGCTTGCTTCAAAATCGGCGAATTTTTAAACAATCCTTTTAACCCCTATCTAACCCCCTTAGGGGTGGAATATAAAAAAATCCTTCCTTAATGAGTGCCTGTATCGTAAACGGAACCCATTGTCCAAATTTCATGTTTCTAGCTTCAGCAATTTAGGTTCTGCGATGATGAATCCGTTAGTCAGTCAAGACGTGTCTTTTTATACGTATAGATTAAAGTATTTTAAATAACAGTGTATTTTATTTAGTAACATTAAAACCCCATTTCCAATACTTCCAAACCGTAAAGATAATCGATAACGCAGCCGAACACGGTGAACTTCGCATGCTTATCCGCATCTCATCGAGCTTCCCGATCGCCGTGGAATCGAGAGATCGCTTTTAGATCGCGTAAATCACCGCGATTATTTATCGGCGATCCTCGAGGGGCAAGAGAATAATATCTGGCACTCGATGTTTAACCAACCTAAACGAGCCTTCTGCGATAACAAACAGCGAACGCCACGTGTGATTGCTGGACTCGACCGATTCGACGTCGGCCTACCACTCGTAAACGGGAAAGAAAAAAGGAAAAGAGAAGCAACGAAACGGAGAAAAGGTTGTTCGTTGGCGTAACGGTGCTTCGTTTCGGACGTTCTAGCAAGCACGATTACGGAAGCTTTCCCTAGAACTCGTGGGCTGATTCATGATACGTTAATTGATTTCGACAACGAATTGGAAAGTGTTCTGCAACGAAGGCGTTTGCACGATGACTACAAAACGCGTTTGCAACGCGCGCGAAAGTCTTCGAATGCTCGGCGTTTCATTTTTCGAACGACAAATTTTTGAAGTCACGCGGAAGTGGTGTTAACAGATTGCGCACGGGACACGAGATATCTCGTTTTAATACTTTCTTACACAGGCGTATTCACGACTCCAAATAATATTTATTGTTATACAATAAACCGATGTACAAAAAGCATACACTAACAGTAAAGAATTTACAAATGAAAATTGCAAAAGGTGCTTGGATGCACTGTAGTCAATTTTTTAGGGAACAGAGCGCCGTGCGCAATGTGTTAACACTTTACCGACCGGAAGCCTATTAACACTAGGTTTACGGGATTCGTCAATTTGACGGGTTTTCGATTTTATGAGGAAAATTTGTAAAAATAATTACTATTATTTCTAGTAATTTTTGCTGAGTTTTATCGATGAAGCGATAAAAATATACCCAAATCTATTTCCCTCTGAATGCTACAATTTCAAATTCTTTTTGGTGTATACCTATTCCTTGATATATGAATATTAGAAATAGACATATAAGAAATGTCCGTGTTCAAGTAAATCTAGTGTTAATTGGCGTTTACATGCTTACAATTGATTTGTAAATTTCGGAATGTTTCCTTACGCGAAGGTGACTATTTCGAGCGATATCGTACGTATACCATAAAGAGTTATTAAACTCTGAATTACTCGAAGAAAAATCATTGTGCTCAATTAATTAGCGATGCGTCCGCGCCAAAATGAGCCGATCTGGAGTGCGTATGCAATAAGTTATGCGGTCGGTAAAGTGTTAAGTGACAATATTGCTTGATGCACGCATACTCAACCGTTTGAGTGCCACGGACCTTTCTTATTTCCTGATTGAAAACTGCGATAGCGTTCGTCGTATTCCACGTTCAAAAATGCCAAAGAGCACTGGTTTTCATAACAATAAAATCGTGTAGACTTATAAAGCGTAAAATTACTCCAATCGTATCTTTTTTTTTCACCTAGGGCTAAAGGGTAACCGTGAAAAGTCGCGTATCGAAAGAAACCGAGGCACTCAAACGGTTCAAACTTAAACTTTAACGAGCGCACAACCGCTGAAACGTGAAACGCGACAAAATGAACGGATAGAAAACTGCAGAAAAATTATTCCGCTCAAAATAACGTTAGTCTAAACGATCTGTTCGATTCGTAATTATCATAGCGTACAAGATCAAAGACGATTTCAATTGTTCGACAAAAAATATTCAACTTGCTTGAATTACTTAATCAACCGGAGAAACCGTAAACAATACGTTGTCATGAATAATTCACGGTTTCTTGCCCCGTTGAATCGAAGCGAAAGAACGCCGGTCCTCGAGCAAGGTTAAAAAGCTATCGTGAAACCGCCCGTACAGCCGACTGCCTAACAGTAACTCCACGTTCTTCTCGCTTTTTCACGTCGTCCGGCAGAGTTCAACAACTCTTTGGAAAACGAGATTCACATAGCTCCGAGTAAATCACCGCCGTAACGTAATCAAACAATACGCATTATCTTACCGATCGAAACATTAACTGTAAATCCCGCGGCCGCGATTTAGTGCCACTCTTTCCCGATTCTTAAATAGACGATAAAACTGATCCGGTTCGCGTGCACATCGATCGGCGGCAGGTTCTTTTTGTAAACACTATAATTTTCAATCCACCAGCCGTTTTTTTCAATGAGAAAAGAATCGATTTTACGTCAACCGGCAGGTATTCCAGGCTGCCTCGGAAAAGGTGCAACGCATATCTTCCGACTGGTTGTCCGTGAATGCCGCGATACTAATGATTCAAGGCCACTATTGACAATCCAGGATCTATTATTATTTTCAAACACGGCTACGAGGGGCTACGAACAACCTTGCGCGGTACTTCTCGTTTTCTGCCACCTTTAACCACGACTTCTAATCGGGGACAGAGATAAATAAACGAAAGACAATATTCTAACCCGTGCAAAGACTGAAAATTCATCTGCGAGAACGAGCAAAATTTATTGATAATACTTAACGTTTGGTCAATCGAATTGGGAGACCTCCCATTTTTTCATCGGCATAGCGCTGCCACTGATTCGATTGTACTTTTGTTATTAGTTGGTCTTGAACTAACGTTGAATCGATTAAAAATTGTACTTTTCTTTAGAAAAGAAGGGAATGCATTTGAACGACACCAGTTTAAGACTAACTAATAACGAAAGTAGATAGTATCAATGGCAGCGCTTTGTTGAGAAAAGAAAAATGAGAGATCTCCTCGTTCGGTTGGGTAAGTGTTAACAGAAGCAGCTTATCGAACTTTTATCGAAGACTTAACTGTGACACTATCGTTCAATGCTATCGTTGATCCTGTTTCCATTTACGTTTCATTATCACTGAAGCGATCGTGATTTTATTAGATCGAGATTTAGAGTGATGCCTCTTAAACTAGGGCTTTCAGTTTCTAAAGATACTCCCAGTTTTCATTACTGTTTCAATTCTGAGAATTACTTACTATATGAGTATTTAAATTTTATGCATAAATTACTTTGAAATACATTATTTAAACGTTAACGGAATCGTAGTCACGGTGTGACAAAGGATGTGTTCCTCATAGAGATAGAAACACAGTCGAACCTCAATGTTTACTCTAATCTCAAGGAAAGAGCTAAAATTTTTGAATCATACAAGTTTCGACTTATCAAAGTTCTCGGTTAAGATAAGCTCAATATACGAAACTTCGATTTACAGAGGCTTTGTACGATAGTTAATAATTTTCCAATTGTAATGGCTTAAAGAAAGAAAAGTTCAGAAAGTTTAAAGGCGAACCGACTATATTAATTATTATCACAAACGTACTATTATATGTAATGGATCTATCATTTTCAAGTTTCAGTCAAATGAAATATGCAGTATCGAAGTTAAGAATGAATATGCAAATGGATGTATCGTTTTGTTACACGCTGTAGAGGTTCGAGTTATCAGGATTCAACCGTAGTTGATTGAACTTTTTAGAGCACGATGCAATTAAAAATGTCCCACCTTTTTGATCCACGGTGATGCATGGTGGGACATTTTTAGACCCACCTCGAAATATTGCAATAGCTGCATACGCATTGGTTTATATTTAGTCTTACTTACGTAAAGCAGTTGGTAATACCATAAAAAAAAAAATGTTATAAATATGTTCGCTTGTGTTGGCAAGTTTCAACATACCAGTACTTAGTTAATAAAAATATTACCAATTTTGTTTCATTTGAAACGCGACAAAATTTCCGTCAACATGAGCCCATTTATTCTCTGAAATCGTGTGCCCTCAAAAAATTAACACTATTCCTACCACGACCAGTCAAATGACCGTTTTAAAAATTTCGATTACAATTTCATATATACAAAGTATATTGAATCGGCTTTAAACTTCAGACTTTTCCTCAAATATACGTATCATATATTTTTCAATATTCACTTCTTTTTTCATTGTTTATTTTCTGAGAAAAATTTGTAATCTGTCTTAGGTGGGAATGTCGCGGTAGGAATACGTGAAGTGTCGGTAGGAATAGTGTTAAGAAACGACAAGATGATTTCAGGGCACTTCACCGAGGCGGGCCATTCAGGAAACTTTGAACACGTGTACCAGAGCACTGGCAGTGGAATCGTGCATGGTGGGGATAAGTATCGCGCGTCGTGCACGAACCAATGCTAGTAACTAGCTCGATAAAGTCACTTTTACTACGTTGCTCGATATCGACAGGCAAATGGATTCGCGGATGCACTAAACTCCGACCGAGTGTGACACATCACTTTCAAACGAATAACTCGAAAAACACGTTTCCCTTGTCGAATATTTTACACGCGATACGCCGTACAAAACTGTAACTTTTAATTTTCTTGTTCCGTTTGTAAATGAACTTCAATAAATTGGACATTGTAATGCCGTTTTGTGCTTCTGTTAAGCGAAAACGATAGACTGTACTTTGCATAATTCTATGTTAAAAATGTAATTAAATATTACAGATAATAAAAGCTAGAACTACTATACGTATGTATCTATGATATTGAGAAGTGGAAAGACTAGTAATAGAGAGGAATAGCGTATAAGTTTTACTTACCATTGAGACCATATTTTTCCTGATTCCTCTTGACCTGGTCAAGAGATAATCCTTTGTCAGGATCAACGTTAAAGTAACCTAACACCTCTTCCACTGTCTTGCAATGGCCGTCCTCCATGGTTACCTCTGTATTAGTATATCACTAATCTTATCTGTTCAGTGGTTGTCCACGTTCATTCACACTGTAGTTTTCTGCAATTCAAAAAAGCAATTTATACATTAAAAATTAATTATCTGTTGTACACATAAATTCTATCCATGAATTCCAGTTTATAGACAAAAATAAATTAATATTCCTAATATAAATGCCAGCTAATGTAAATAACAAAGATATAAAATGAGACAAATAGATTAGAAAAAAAAAAAAAAATAGGAAACGCTAAATAATAACTAAATAACAAAATATCGTTAATAATGTTAACAATCTTTGAAGTATAACCAAAAAATATTAAAACCTCTCAAAAGAGCCTGACACTGATCTAAAATTTTGTCATAATTTGTAATTTTAAGAAATGTTTCTAAATAGAAATTCTAAGTAATAAAGCCTGGATAAAGGCGACGAGAAAATAATCACCGCGTGCACGCGCCTTGTAGTGCAAACCGTTTCAGGTTAAACCCTCACCGAACTCGAAAATATTTCAGAACGCACGTTCCTCGATTTCCTACGATCGTTCAACATAAAATATTCGATGAAGTTCGATAACAGAAAAAACTCACCGATAACCAGCACAGAGTATTCGCTGACGACGTGTCACAGAGAAATTACGTTACGGCTGTCGAATATTTAGGTTAGCTACAGGTCCCTAAGATGCACTCGAGCACACAGAGAGAAAGAGAGAGAGAAAAACGGAGAGAGGAAAAAATGAAACGAACTGGCACGAACAAACTCGTTAAACACTTCAAATTGAAAGTTCTACGACCGATTAACTACGTATCACGATACGCGAGCACAGAAATTTGAGACGCACGTCATTTTCTTAACGATATATTTTTCCTGAATGCTAAGCAAACCTCCTCTTCCGTGAGACTGACACAGCGAACGGCGAATCATTGCACACGTGCGCCACCTCGCGGAATGCGCCATTAACAAGTTGCAGCGTAGTTGCTTACGCGCCGTCTACAATTCCGTCAACACAAAAATCGGGCCAGACGACGATATTTAAACGAGTTGAGAGTACTCGATAACGAAGTTTTCTTAATTAGAAAACCATAACGTTTTCGTAACAACCATTCGACCCGTTCACTTTCGCGTTTCACGAAAACTGCGTCACTTAGCGGCGCAACATGCCGCAGGGAAATGCGTGCGAGTCGAATGAACCGAGCATGTGGAGCGACGCCATTGGCTGAACAGCGTTCGTCAAGTATGACGCACTCAGCTATTTTCAGTCTTCTGCTAGTCTATTTCCTTGGCGCGTATTTTAAGACATTCAAAGGACATCGCTATATTGTCGTTATATAACTATTACTGTTATAATTTCATTTCGATCACTTTGATCGATTATTTGTGACCGAATGTTGATTTTCGCACCGACAGAATAATTCGATCGATATAGCTGCTGAATAGACAGGTCGAATGGATGGTGTTTTTAGTTATTTCGTTATATAATGAAGCAACCGCGGGTTGTATAAAATTTTTGAAACTTGTTATGTAACGACGAAAAACTCGAATGTAATTTCTTTGCGCTTGGCATAAAAATTCTTTTTTCTATAAAACATTAATGTAATCATCAATAATATAAAAAAAAAAAAATTAATCCTCATCACTATCCTTCGTTCTTTCGTTCGTTAAATAATGAAAAATAAAATGTTATGTAATATATTAAAATTCAAGCTTATAGTATGCAACACGTACATGTGCATCTAAAATTGAATTTATAGCTTTCCATCGTTACAGCAACTGTAATTCACTGTGCCCTGGTAACGTTAGTCGTTAAATTAGACCAAGCACATCGAAACATTCTAAACATCGTAAACCAGTGAACTTATACAAGGTAAGAAATTACAACAGGAACATTTCAATGCGGATCTAAACAAACACTTAAAAAGAGGACACTTTCGTTGATCAATTTATTTATTAACAATTTTTATGATTCTACTGTCCGCGTAATCTAATCGTTCGACATTTACATTTACGTTCTCGCCAGAGATACCATAAAAGAAAGAGAAACGAACGATACCTTGAGCGACAAATAAAGATCATTATTATTATTATACGTCAAGCAAAAGAAAAAATAGAAAATACTTTCGTTCGCCCACTGATTTCAAATTTTAACGCCAGATACCGAGTCACACGGACGCGCACACCGAAATCGTATTAGCAGAAAGTTTCCAAAAGTCGTCGGATTGTCGCGCGTTCAAGGTCATCGGCAAGCGAAAACCCGAATCGAGTGTAAAGGTCGCAGAGCCAGTGCAAGAAACGTCGAAGCCAAGGTTAGCGCTAAACTTAAGCGTGAATGGAAGAGCAACGGCAGCCGGGAGAGTCGGTCGGGGTTACGGTCGTCGGGAATCGGTCATCGTCGACTTCTCGCATTTCAAACCCGTCTCGCGATACCGATTATCCGTTCGATCGAATCTCATAAATATCTCCAACAAACGAATCTTATAAGATGAACAATTCTCTACGAAACCTTAACCTCTTTCCCCTTCCCTCTCCCTAATTCCTTTATATTGGGACACAGAATTATTTCAAGAAATCCTACTGACCGACCCTTTAGGCGTTAAACCGTAAGTCAAAATTTCCAACAAATAAATCCTATAAAATGAAAAATTCTCTATGAATCCTCAACCTCTTTCCTCTACTCTCTCTCTTTCTTCCTCTCCTCCCATCTACGTTGGAACACATCGAAATATTAAAAAAAATCCTGCCAACTAACCCTTTAGATGCTAAAACAAATGATCGTCCTGCAGTATCGGGAAAGACGAGCGAGTACCGATCATATCAGGAGACACGCGGTTGTAAGGTTCGAAGAAAGTCGCGCGCCAAAATGGACAGAGAGGACCGACAGACGGTTAACGCTGGTCGATTGGTGGCACGGGACTGCGGAACACTTGGGAACCGGTCCGAAACACAGTCCGGACGACCAGCTCGCTCGAACGCCCGGGACGCGACTAGCCGGCCAAATCGCGCGTGCCCCAGCGGACGGTTTTAGCACGTCTCTGACGACGACTTCCTAATTATTTTGGCAGAGATGGTCAGCAGCCACTCTGATTTCCCTACCCCTCCCCAAACTGTTCCGCCCCGTGCGTCCCTGTCTCACGAGCTACCCCTATCTCCGTTTCACCAAGCGAATCTCTCTCCTTTCTATTTAGTCACTTCTAATCTTATATTTTTCCTTTCTTTCTTTCTTTTTATTTTTTTTTTACCAACTACACAAAATTTGCCGACGGACCTGTTACTTTATTTCTGATTCTCCAATTTTTATTTCGCAGGCAATCAGGTATATCGTTGGTTCTGCGGGGTAGCCGTCCGTGACTTTAAAGGGACAACGGAATTAGTTAGTTACGACGTTTTGTCCTTTGGTTAACGCGATATCGATTTCGGTAATTGGGTTGAGGTTGTTTTTAACACGACGATACGTTTTCGATGGTCAGCAGGAAGATTGTAGGCACGATCGGGGAAAAGAAAACACACCGATGAGTCATTTAAGTCGAAACGGACTTAAACGTTAATGGTATAATACCGTTAGGTAATAGATGTGGCGGTGATATAATATTCGGGATGGTTGGCGGCGTGGCGGAACAATTTCTATTTGAAGATGAGATGCAACACGGTGGACGGGCTATAAAGATAGGAAATGTAGTACGTTTGTTGGCAAACAAGTAGAGGTCGTGTTTGTATGTAACGCGAGCCCCCCACATCGACACGTACGATGAAGCAATGCACGTTATGTTAGTTTGGCTGGCTACTTAGGCCGATGATACACTTCGGAGTAACCAACATTCGCTGGACGTGTCGGTTTCATGTAACGTCACTAAATACTTCTGACAGCGTGAAATTGAGAGCAGGCCAGCCAGAGAGTTCCCGATGCTTTGACATGCACGAGATAAACGTTTCCAAGCTCGTTCTTCTTTATTGCGAGCGCTATATCATCGAGTTCCCTGCGTGTACGAGTCTAAATCCTCGATCTCGAAGTAACATTTTGATAAACGACTCCGTGGTAGGATTCTCACGATTTCAGAACAGATTTCGCGAACGACGGGTTCCCCGTTTTCCCCCCAGATTTCCGACTCCCAAAACGACTCGCCGATCCATCGATCACTGAACACCGATTCGATCGAAACACACGCGAGAGGAAGCGGAACCAATACGAATAAACCGTGTCAACGATTTCTCACGGTGTCCATTCAAAGAAATCCACAGTAAAACGAATCCAAGGGCCTTCTCAAAGCTAGTCCTTTCCAGCTTTCTTTTGGTCACACAACAACACTTCTCGACCGATCGTCCACGCCTCCTCTTTTCCCATCGCTCTCATGAATTTCGTGTCGCACTGTGTATACATGTATCATCGTCGTCACAAAAACACTGTACAGGTGTCTCGCGAAACCTCTCTCCCGTGTTCACCCTGGTGTTGTTGCTCGCGTGGCAAGCAAGCAGACTTACCAATGCTTCCTCTTTCTCTTCTTCCTCTTCTTCCACTTCCCCTTTCACCGGACCAAGTCCCCTCGTTGTTGTTTCGCAACGAAACCGGCACCGATGGCGGCTGGGTCCCGGTCTCACTCGACGATTTTTACGGTCCACCGACCGGGGTCTCGTGGTACAGCGGAACGAACGGTGACGATCGAGAGAAAGGAGTAAAAACAAGGAACAACAGAGAACAACGACGTATGTGTCGCACTGAGTTGTTTGAAGGGGGGGAGGGGTGAACTTGCGAGGCCTCTCCCGTTGATACGACGATCCCGTGCGGACAGGCTACTCCTCCCTGTACATCGTATCGTGAGAACGCGCGGTTTCCTCTCTTCCTTCGCTCGCCACTTTACACGAAGGGTGTCGAGGACGAAAACAAACAAACATTCAAAGGGCAACGCCTGCGCTGCTGAACGAAACGAAGCGACGAACCTCGCCGAAATTCCTTTAAATAGTCCGTAGGCGTCGCTACCTGGCGGCGAGACACCGAACGAGGGAAAACTCTGGCCGGAAGCCAGTGGTCCCGGCCGCGGCGGCCGCACAGCCTCCCGGTTCGCCTCTCGTCGCAGTTTTTTGCATTTAACCTTCGAGTTCGACCGGCAGACACACGGACTCGAAGACCAAAGCGGAGGTTTTCGCTGTCGCGAGCCGTGATTTTTAGAAACAAATCGCCGATCGATGGTGTCTCCTAAGCGGCTGCTCCAGCGACTTCCGGAACCGAGGCACGGCTGCCGCCATTCAGGGCGCCCTACGCGTTGGATTTTGCTGGGATCTGCTGCTTCGTGTAAATCGTTCGTTTGGAACGACTGTACTTGTTTTCTTTTTTTGTTTTTTTTTTTCGTGCAAGGAACAGGTGCTTTTTATACCTAAGGGACGACGTATTAGTTGGTAGGTTTCTCGGGGAGATTATAAAGGGGCGGTTTCTCTTCATGGGGCAGAGGCGACATTTTCGTCCTGTTCGTTGTTAAAAACGGTTTCAAGGTCAAGTTCAAGGTATATCGTTTTCTAAGCGCGAGGTAAGAAAAAGAAATCTCATTAACCTAAATGGAGTAACGCCGAAGGAGCTCAAGGTCTAGCAGGCGTCGCTTGCGAACTTTCTAAGCGGACGGTATTCAGCTTTGAAGATTGTGCGTTATTTTAAGGTCAAAAACCAGTGGTCAGGGGAAAACGAGGACGATCTTGAAATCCAGCTTCGTTAAAACAGAAAAACAAGACCTCATTCTGCTATACTCCCTTCATTGTATACTCGACATAAGGAAAAAAGAGTAACGCCCTCCCTTTCATGTTTTTAACGCCAGAAGTCGTTAACATTGGTTGCCATTCAAACATTCTCAATATTCTGTTTAGCATTTCTAAAGCAAAGACCATGCGAGATCCAGAAGGAACTTGCATCCGATCGACGTCATCGATTCGATCGTGCCGCGCATGCATAAAAGATCAAGAGGATTTCAATAAGCGTTCACCCAGCTTGCCAACGCACAATGCTCTTATTGGAGACGTTCAAGGTGGGCATTTTTCTGAAGATCGAAAATAGGTGGTTGGCGTATGTCCAAACGCGATATCAACTGGGTCCTCCAAGACAATGGCGACCCCGGCGACGGGAACACCGCGGGCAAAATTTGTTGCCTCGCCGGTGATCCGCGACAAAATCGACCGCCCAACATGGCGATGAAACGGTTCCCTGCGTCGTTCACGGCCGAGGAACACGAATCTCGTTGGCGAATCTCGCTCGTTCCCTCCTCGTGGAAACCGCGACCGGTTACGTAATTACGGCCCGATACGCGACGAATCTAAAATAAGATCGTGCCATTTTCATTTCTGTAATTGTTCCGCACTAATTTCGCTCTCGAAACTCCTTGTCCCGAGACGCCGACCGAGTTTCGCCGCTGTTCGGCCCAGAATTCTCCCGTCCAATCGGGGAAATCGCTCGTCGATCCGTTCGACGTCCTTGCCGCTTTCTGCGAAAATTTTCCATCGAACGGGCCATTAATCTCGTTCCCGGACGTATCGCGAAACGGACACTGCGAACGTTCAGCTTTTCAACGACGGAATTATGAGTAGAATCACAGGCCCGCCCGTCAATTACAGGCTTTTGTTCGAGATTTAATTGTTTTATCAGCCCTTTAGTTAACTAATTTGATCGGTGAGGTGCCGTTAAAAGCACTTCGTTTCCCATCGGGTTTTACGCCTCGTTGATAGAACCTACAATCTTTTTTAGCGAAATTCGTCGGTGACACTGTTTGCGTAGCTCGCTGGTACAGCATGCTCTAAGAAAAAGAATCGTTCTCTAGATGTGACATCGTGCATCCATAAAGTTTACCGTTCCACTCTTTCGTTTCGTGAGAATAACGCGTTACAAAATCGAATCCGACCCCGATTTTTGGTATCGATGCAATTGATGTCGCACGCGTTAGCAGCGTTAATCATTAAATAGGGGCAGAAAAGAAACGTTCGACCTGCCCACGCAATGGCGCCTGAATGGTCCAAGCGTAAGAGCATGAGGAACGAGCGCGCAGGCAACGAATGGGGGCCGAAAGGGAAGAAGAAGAAGGAAGAGAGGAATCGAGCAACGGTCAACGTTCTGCTTCTTGCAGCGGTTTCTAAATACTACGTTTCTACGCGTTCAGGCCGGAAGTTGCGGAACAGTTGACCCGCCGGATAAGTTTTGTCCGCGTGCAGAAGTGCATTTCAAGCACCTTATCCGTCTTCAGAGCTAAACGATTAACTTGACTAATTTTACGATGGATATTATCATAAGTATTACGTACAATTTTGATAATATATCATTAATATTATTAGGTACGCCTATGGGTACTACTAATCACGACTACATGGGAATACGGAACATTAAAACACTTGAATCCCACAGAATTATCTCAGACCTATCTTTTTTATATAGAATCATTAAGTGCCAAATTGATTGTAAACAGCTCTTAGTAAGTGTAAACTTTTATACTCTCTCAAGATCTTCCAGATCTATTTACACTTTCATACCAATAAGATACACATCTCGTTTTTTTAAATTCTGATACTATTACACGTATTTGCACTACGGCTAATAATTACTCTGCGTCTCTCGACCTTTTTAATCAATCTTACACTAAATTTCATTGTCAGCTTAATAATCTTTTGTAATAAATTTGTGGGTTTGTATCCCTTGAATAAATAAATAAATAAATAAATATTATAGAATAATAGGGGAAATAGTAAGAGAAGGGAGAACGTCCATGCAACGATGTCCTGTAACGTCGGTATGTACTCCGGTCGACTTTTACGTAACATTTTATGTTTTACCTAAAAATAACGGCATACTTTGAACCACGCCTTCGAGTAAGCGACGAAATAACGACGTCTATTTTTGTTCGCCATAATGAGAGAATACCAATGGTCCGTGTACCTTTCGCGGGACTTATTAGTGGATGGTTCTTCCGTTGACGGTACCATGAACTCTCTTTGTCCTATAGAAACGTGACGGTAAACTGTATCGTAGAAGCTTAGATTACTCAAGGAACAAGGTTTAAATGCAATACAGGACCGTAAGATATTACACATGATTTCATTGATCATATGTATACGAGTCGCTGATTATGAAAGCGATCCAAGTAAAAAACTTGTTCCAAAATTTATGATGTCGTTTTTCGTGATCTGGTTGATTGCCAACGCGATTCAATTAATAAAATAATATTTCTTTGAATTCTTTAATTTAGATCACTTTCATAATCCTTTGCATATATAGCGTATAATATTAAATTAGTGGAAAACACCATTCGTAATATTAAACAGCTTCAAGTTTAACATTTATTTAACATACAAAAGAGGTCAAGCTTTATATCTCCAATTACTACAACGAAAGATTCTTTCCTTAAACATTTTAATTACTTTCTTTAGACTTAAAAAAAAAAACTTTCAATCCACATCCATCGAAAAGGGGGAATTAATCGTCGAACAAAATTTTCTAAGCAACACCTATTCGTATTCGTGTGTAATATTGATCTGTAGATCGAACATCGTTTACGATCAAAACCAGAGTTTAATGCCGCGATCGAGCTCTGCCTCTAACGATACTCTATTAAGTGGAACACGTGTTCCGGAAACTTTGATATTCCACGCTAACGTGAATTTCACCGGGCCAGGCCCTGAAAATAGAGCGTCGAGCGCACGCTGGCCGCGCCGAGTACCTATTTTATTTACGGACGTTTTTATAAATGAACCGCTAAACATCCACGATGACACGCGGTGTCATGCCTTCGATGATCCATAGGACGTGTCCCATACGGGACCGTTGACTGATAAGAAGGAACAGATGAGTTCCATCGTGGAAAAAGTGAAACAACTCGAGAAGCGAGGTCCAAAGTGTGTTTAAGAGACGTTTCAGAGAAACCGATCTCAAGACCGACGAAGATTCACTGCATAGCCGATGGGAAGCCAAATTTAATCGTAGCTAAATTAGTTTTCATCTATGAACAGCACCGACACGACCATCTCCTAGTCTTGATAGAATTTCGTACAACTTGATCCACGAATATTATTCTGCATCGTGCGATCGATCTCTCGCGAGGAACCAACCAAAAATGCGTAGGATTGACATCTTTATCCCCCACAATTTGTTTCGAAGCTCCTGCAACCTTTCCAAGATCCAACGTATTTATTAACCCCTTAATGCACAGTGTTTTTTTGAAAAAAAGCGGCCAAAAAAATTCAATTCTTTTTAATGTGAAAAGTCACAATTTAGAACGTTGTCTTGGCAAGAAAATTAAAAAAAATACAAAAGTATTCAAAATTTGTATTGTATTGTAAATTTTATTGTCGCTCGAATTATCTCCAGTGTGCACAGTTTAGTCAGCACTCGAGCGTGCACGTTAAGGGGTTAATGCAATTAAACACGATTTAACGCGTTTCACCGCATCCTCGGTCATAAAGCAGGAGCGGATCGTTGTACGCGATGCGTGGAGGCCTCGAGGACGATCGCGAAGCCCCGGCAACCGTCGTTGGTTTCGGCCAACAAATCACGTGAAACGGCCGAGGCCCGCGAAGAGTTACAGACGAATCGTTCGGAGGATCAAAGTTGAGACTTCGGATGACAGATAGGGGTTACGGGGCGGGGGGGGGGGCAGTATAGAGAGCGCGAAGATACGTCTATTCTGGATTCTGGCAACAATAATGCCCGCCAGGGACAGCGGAGTCGATCGGGCGTAATACACGCGCCGCGTCTTTTAGTCCCGCAAACAACTAATGACGCGGCCCGCACAAAGGCCGCCACGTTCTAATTTCGTGTTATCCTGCCGGTCGCCTAAAAATATGCGCCGGACGCCTGGGTACGTTCACTTTTTAACGAGGAAGCGGAGAGGAGGCCTCGCGAGTCGACCCGTGCTCTAAGACTCCTTTCACACGAAGATACTTGTGTCACGATATACGATCGAACGATCGTCAATACTGAAAATCGGTATTGCAATATTCATTTTGCCGTCTGAATGTTCCCGTTCAATTGCATGTACGATCAGCACTCATCGTACGCGTATCGTGATACACGATCGAACGATCAACGATATCGAAAATCGGTATTGCAGTACTCTTATTGCCGCCTAAATATTCTCGTTGGATCGCATGTACGATCGGTTTTCATCGTACGCGTATCGCAATGTACAATCGAATGATCGTTAATACTGAAAATCGGTATCGTGATCCTCGTATTGCCGTCTAAACGTTCCCGTTCAATCGCATGTACGGTCGGTACTCATCATACACGATAAAAGTATTTTCGTGTGAAACGAGTCTAACGCCAGAGGCGCAGAGCACCGTGGAGAGTGTAGACACGCCACGGATGATGGAAGATAACAGGCTGGACTTAAGGGATGCGCGCAGGGATTTCTGGGGATTGATTTACGGCCTCTGACCGCGTCGTTGAGGAGAATAAATTCTTTCGATTGGCTTCTCTTGTCCGCGACGACTGTTTACGAGTTTCCCTCGGATTCTTTTTTTTTTTTTTTGGCTTCAGGGTGGGATTTCGAGCGAATAGGCTGGGCTCTTTGTCGTGACTTGGAACTGTGGGAAATGGGGAAAGGTGTCGGCGATGGATATACGCGTTGCAGGTTCCACGGCTAACGATAGGACTGCCAGAGAGCGCGCGATCATTTATAGATTTGAAAGTAAACGACTGCTCTCGGGTTCTCAGTGGAAGAGGTTACAAACGTTTCTTTAATGCATCTAATCGTTTATTCGATTCGCGCCACGATATAAGCTACGTACTCAAGTAACCGTCAATTGTGCGAGAACAATTCAAACGAAACAATTGTACCCTATAAAACAGCAACAATCCGACAAACGTTCCTTATTCTATACCTTAATACACGAAACGATAAAATACCATACCAACCCTATACTTCCAATCTGTTGATCCTGTAACGCAAAGGTGGGCAACATTTTCCCTAAGAAACGCACCCTGAATATACCGACCCATAACAAAGGTCATATCCTGATCACCGTCCGTTAATTCTATGCTCGAAACATCGAATCTAATCATTTCTCGTTGTCTCGCAAAGCTTCGATCAAGCTCCGACCAACGTGGGCGCCAAAAGAAAAGAAGAAAAGAAAAGGAATGCTTAGCGTTCCCGAGCTCCCCGTTGCCGGCCTCTGCTTTAACGCGCAAACAACGATCGTACACAGTTGCACGTGCCGAAGAGGAACAACACCAGCGAGCGGGTCTTTGGCTCGTCAGGTTGCGTCACGGTGGCGCATTCTTTTCCGGCCGGAAGTCTGGGACGCGGGTGGTAGAGTCGTCGCGTCTGTCAAGCGGGCTGCGACAGCCGCGAATCGAGGCACGATCGGCACGCGGCGAGTCCAACGCGTACCACACCATCCCCCTAATCCCACTCTCTCTCTCTCTCACTCTCTGTGCTCCTCCTATATTCACTTTCAGGGTTAAACACGGACGGAATATCGGTGCCGCTTATGTAAAATCTCGCGTACGAGTAACATTGGCATTCTAATAATAAACACCGGCAGTCCGCGGGCAGACCTGGTCCGCGGGCAGCGTAGAAACGCGTTCATTACCTGTGCACGCGTACGCGAACCGCGGCACCGAGCGTAATCCGCGGCGCGGAGAAGGGAGATGTCCCGGCGCGCTAGAGGTGCTCACGACCTAAACTAAAAATACGATAGGGGTCCGATCGACCGGCCAACTGGGCCAGTGAAGTAACCGTAGCTCAACGTCCCAAATATAGTCCGACATCTGTACATACGGCCGAGTGGTGCCGATAGTTGGCATCCGCGGCAACCCGCGGGAGACACCGGCGAGAGTATAACAGCGGCTGTCACCAGGGCTCCCCTTAACCCTTTTCGACCGCTATGGACGCATATATGCGTCCAGGGAAAACCATCGGCGTGGCCTATGGACGCATACGTGCGTCCAGTGAAAGTTATCGATGTAAACTATGGACGCAAACACGCCTCGATGAAGGCTTTGGCTGTTTACTACTGTCTCATGTATACGCTTGGCAATTAATACTAATTTTCTTCTTGTTCTTACTTCTTAAAAGAAAGTTTTTGTTTAAATATACAGTATTCGTGTTACTTGTTATTTGTTCAATTTTTCAATTTTTAATATCCAAACACATACATTACAACTATCAAATGATGGCGTTTCAAAACTTTACTATTGGTGAATAAACAATAATATATATTGAAAATAAAAAATGATTTGATCCGTTTCGCAGTGGACGAAGTAATAGTAATTGGAGCGTGTACTATATTATAATGCGTTAATACACCGTCGACGTGATCCATATTGCGCGAAAAAGTATTCAATCTCCATCGATCGCAACTGTCGGCTGCTCACGAAACGCTTCAACTTAGAGCAGCCAGCAGTCAAAGGGTTAATGACGATGTCTCGCCTATCGTCCGATTCACGGGCTTCCCCGTCCCAAGAACCTCGTTTTCGATACGCGCCACGGCAACCGTGATCCCCGAAATCCGCTGTGCGAGGCGCCTGTCCGTCACCGTTGAATCCGGGAAACGTAGGTTCGCGACCGATCGAGAGGACCGGGAAGAACAATAATGGTTTATTTTAGGCGAGCGAGCAGCGGCTGAAGGTTGGTGGGATGAGTCGGGTGGGTTCGCGGTGAAGTTTGCCAGTCGCTGCTTTTGTATAACTTTTAACAAATGTTTGGGATTCAATGTTCCTGGGCGTCATCGTTTTTCGGGCATAAGGCCCGCGCTCGAGGGACCGATCGTGTTCGAGAAGAGAAGAGCGACCGTCGATTTGAAAATATCTGATACAACGAGAGGTTCGTTTTTATCGGTCGCTAAAATTTTTTGATCGTTTAGTACCGAAATTGGACATCGCAGAGTATGTTGCGTCGATAAAAATCTCGGCGGTTAACGCATTGCTTGCGGGTGTATTTCGCCGCGGACTTACGCGTGTAACGGGTAGTGTTTTTGTGAATTTCGCGGGAATTTGGTCGTTCGGTAAAATTGTAAAAAATCGAAAACTACCTCGCCTTTATCAATAAACCTTTCTTTATTTTATATCTTTAACGATGCTTTTTTGAATAGCACTCTTTTTACTACTAAATTCGTACTTATTTTTCTTTATTTTACAATTAAATATATGCTCTATGATTATTTAAAAAACAGGATGCTTTCTTGAATAGCACTTTTTTTACTACTAAATTCGTACTTCTTTTTTTTTATTTTACACTTAAATATATGGTCTATGATTATTTTAAAAAAATCGACACCTTTTTGGATAGCACTTTTTTTTACTACTAAACACGTGCTTTCACGTGACCCACGGTCCAGTAACGGACTGCAAAAAACGTAAAAGTACGTTTCCCGCGTGCAATGGGTTAAGAGGTAGCGCAGAACAGCCGAGGAGTCAATTTTTCGCGGGATCCCGTCGAAACGGACCTGTGCCAGCAGCTTAATTTTGCGATTTTCGCTAGCGGTACTAACTTCTCGCGCACGATCGGTTGCCAAAAAAACCTGCACGCTAACGTACGCTCGCTTCGACTCGATCCACGACGACACGTGCAACGGTTATAAATAAATTGCACGCGATTGTTTGTACGTCGATATTGACCGACGACACGGTGAAAGTGGTCGGCCGGACGTTTGCGTCGCGTGTCTCCGTGCCCGGTTGCGACGCGGCGGGAACGGATACTCTCCCGTGGGACGTCGACGGATCGAACGACGGACGCGAACGGGTACGAAGCGAAGTGGAGTTTCAAGGAAAATCCAATATAAAGAACAGGTGAAATTTAAATATACAACCCTGATCTGGAATACGAGTCTCTTTTCTTTTTTCCCGCCCGGAGGCGGGATAGCCTCGAGGACACCGGTTACCATGAAGGGAGAACGGGGAAAACGTTGGGGAGAGCCGATCGTTAATTTAATACTTTACGACGGGAACGATGGGAAAAGATTGTTGGTATAGAAACAAACGGAAAGCGTCGTTGAGGATAAAGCTGAAGAAGCGGTGATAAATAAAGCGTTCCGAGAAGAACGTTTTACGGCGCTTGGACGAATTTCGCGTCGACTATCGCGCGGAGAACGATAAAAGCGGAGAAGAGAAAAAGAAGAAAGAAACGGCCGGAGGTAATGTAACCGTGGTTGGCGAACAGTCAACGATTACGTCTGTGGAAGAACATTATGTATTCGAATTGTTTCGAACAGCCCGAAACGTAATCGGAACGATTTTACGAGGATTACGCGAATTATTCTTTCATCGACTGCCACCCGCGTCCAACAAATAAAACGAGAACTTAAGAAACACGATAGATAAACAAAAATAGGACGAAACTAAAACGAGCAGAAAATAAATTAGAGTAAAACGGAAGAATGATTCGTTACGAGGCCTAAAGACCACCCTTCGTTACACGCGTGTACAACTCGAGGGAAGCATCGAGCACTTCTATTTTTACACAGACGAAGAAATGTGTCTGTAATCAAACATGTGGCTGCAACTGGAGAACCCGCATCCGCCCTTAGCTCTGATTAACTATCGTTTATGCCATTTATCTCGTTTCTCTTCTTACAAAACCCTTAAGCGCGGTACCTATCAACGATGATACGTACCTGCAACTTCGCCCCGATTTCTTACAAAAAAAAAAAATCCAAAATCAAACATAACATAACAGAAATTCCTTTCCTCGAATGCTACACAATAATTCTTTCAATTTATCCTCAGATAGTTTTGAGGCTGAGGCATTCAGATTGCTAGAGGCTACAAATCTTCAGTTATAAGCACTGCAGTACTTCGCAGTTACCCCTTTCGCATTCTTATGATATAGAACAATGTATCCTCCTGTATAACTTTGTATGTAATTCTGCTCCCTTTAGTTTTATTTTCACTTTTATTTTTATTCTATCACTTCTTTATAAAGTGTGTTTACCCGTCGAATAAAATAAAAAATGCAAAAATAATCTCACCTTAAACTCAAAAAAATAAACACATCGCTGTTCAACAACTTTTTCTTCTTTTTTTTATTTATTTATTTATTCGACGGGCAGACACCCTTTATACAAAAGTAACACAGTATTTATATAATAATGGATTTCAAATAAAGTAATAAAGTTGCGCGAAACTCGAAAGGCATGCGAAACGGGGCTGGCAAACGTTCGCGAGGATAGCCCGAGAGAGATCGCACCTGCGAGCGGAATCTCAGCGGTGAAACCGTATCGAAACGACAGGTATTGTCCGCGGTCCCAAATTATTCGACGTTCCGTCCTAGCTCGCGAACGGGAGAGTCTTTGGCAGGTTTCGAGCAAACGGCGACGTCGAGGAAACGCAGAAAACTCTCATCTATCATGTCGAAACGTGTTACGCGCGAAAATAGTCGCAAGGATACACCGAGGTCGGACTTGGCGAGAGCGTGGACGGGATGCCGGCGTCAAGGGTGCGCGCGGATTACCGTGCGTACGCATGGACTGCCGCGACATCGTCACCGTCAACGCGCATCAACTCTGAGCGCCGTCGATCGATTTAGCATACGAAGCATACACTGCCGGCCAAAACTTTGGAATCATCCGGGGGGGGGGGGGGGGGGTTAAACCCTCTGCCCTCGAGAGAGGTGACTGTTAGCCGTTTAACCACTTAACAGTCGGATTTTGTTGAAAAAAGGGGTAAAAAAATTTTCACCTTTTTTTTACATTTATTTGACTACATTTATTAACCCTTTGCACTCGAATTTAGTATGACCATGAATTACCGCCAACTCGGAATTTATTTTTTTGTTCAATCAAAACAAAACTTTTCCGATACGTTATTAGCATATTTAGCTGTAACATTTCATGAGTATAATTTAAAAAAAAATGAAAATTCCACGGTAACACTTGTTACGTCGCATACGCTGAGACATTCGAGCGCAAAGGGTTAATACAATTAAGTAATTACAATAAATTTACTCGATGAGTGGTTTTAGCACGATATATTTTGAAACATTCAATACAAACTCAAACATTTTGGGAACCTAATAATGTAAAATAAAACTGACCATAAAAATGAATATAAATGTATACGCAACATGTATTACCTGCGTCTAAAATGTAAACAACAATTGGATAGAAAAAGTAATCGAATTATAACAAGCTATAGTACAAATAATAGTCGGGCAAATCACTGTCTACAAGTTGAAACAAAACTTGCCCGAACGAGGCTCGGGATCGTCGATGTACGGGAAAATGTCACGCCAGAGTGCAGTTCGGGCAAAATCGTCAAGTGGTTAACGATATTAACCCAATAAGTACCAACTTTTTTTTCTACACTGTTAGACGGGTCTTTTACAAAATACACGCAATAAGAAACGCATAAAAAATAATTTAAAAAATGAAACTACCGAACGAAACTGCAAATAATTCGCTTTTATATTTGTTTTTAAATGGGAACATTGGTATATAATGGGTTAACTTCAATGGGTTACATTAACCCTTCGCACTCGGCTGTTCCCTCTCATGGGACACCGTAATCCTAATATATGATAGTTTCGCAAATGTTCAGACGTTAGTTCAGACCCGTACGTTAAACAGTCATACATGTAAATTTTAATATACGACTTAACTAAACTAAATTACGTTTAATATACGTGAATCATAGTAAATATTTCGAATTTGGAAATGTTTGAAGTTAGTATCATTAAACGACTAACGGTCACCTCTCGAGTGCAAAGGGTTAAAATCAAGTACTAAAATCGCTTACATTAAACTTCATTCAGTTCAGTTAAGTCGTATACTAAAATTACATACACTACTATTTAACCTTCGGGTCTAACTAATAAACCAACTGACTGAAATCTGAAAATTTGTGAAACTATCGTTTGGCGACTCTCGTCAACAGTCGCCTCTCGAGCGTAAAGGGTTAACGCATTGCACGCGGGAAACGTACTTTTACGCTTTTTGCAGTCTGTCACTGGAACGCGTGGATCACATAAACGTAGATATTTAAGTGTAAAATCTATTAAGATCTATCTTTTTTATATAAAATGCACTTTTTTTAAATTCCGCTATTATTACACGCATTTGCACTACGGCTAATAAGTATTCGGCAACTCTTGACTTTTTTAACAATAGATTTACGAACATTTCTTGTATATCTATGTCTAATATTCATATATTAAGAAATAGGTATACATCAAAAGGAATTTAAAATTGCAAAACTGAGAGAGAAATAGATTTAAGTATATTTGCATCGTTCCATTAATAAAACTCAGCAAAAATTGCCAGGAATAATAGGAATTATTTTTGCAAATTTTACTCGTGAAATTCGAAACCCGTCAAATTGATTTACGGGTCCCGTAAACCTAGTGTTAATCAGTCTTACACTAAATTTCATTGTCAGCTTAAGAATCTTTTGTAATCTTATCTAACAAGCATTCTGTATTTTTACCTCTGTAAATCAATGGGTTTATAACCCGTAAATAAACAGATAAATAAATAGAAGAAAGAAAGTTTCATTGAGAAAAACGAAGCAGTTTTCGATTCATTATGATTTTACCGAATTACCAAAATTCCTACCGAACTTCCGCAAAATTCACGAAAAAATGCACGCAACACGCGCAAGTCCGCGGCGGAATGTACCCGCATGCAATGTGTTAAGAAAGATTTGAATTCGGAAGAAAAGTAGTTTAGAACGGTTTTGAAAAATCGATGATCACGATAAAGGAAGCTGTTGTTAAAGTCAGCAAGTATTAATTCCAAACGATCAATAAATGGTCATACGAGACTTCGTGTGTCAATTTTAAAAGCAATTCCGAAGTTTTGATCGATGGCGTACACAAAAATTGTCGCTCGCGGACAAAACCGTAGATTCCAAAACTCGAAACTTGGTGGACGTTGAAATTCGTAGCGTCGATGGTTCGAAAAACGAGGAACCAACAGGAAGACGAATCTGAGATACGGCATATAAAACTAATTCGTAAGAAGGCCATAGCGCGTCAAGTACACGCGCACTTAACCGCGATATAATTTGTCGATACGCCAGCCAACTAGTTTGTTTGCGAGGTAACTTTACAGCGCTCTTAATAAGGATTATAATTAACGTGGAACATCGTAGTTCATCGGAAACTTATCCCGTTAAGGGATTCCAACAGAGTGAAACAAGAGGAGAACGAAAAATGTTGTTCGCGTTGAAACGCTTGATCCTATTAGGTTGGCAACCAAGTTCCCGCTGTTTTGTTGAAAAGAAACAAGATTTCTATCTCTTTCTTTTCTCTTTTTATTAGGAATGGGGTTTTAGATTGCTCAATGAAATGAACTCTTATTCGTGAAATAATACTTTGATAATTTATCAATACTTTTATATAGCACGAGGAAGGGCAATATTGACCGCACCTAGCGAGTTTTGTCACAAGACTAGCAGAACGTAGTGATCGAAATTCTTCCAACCCCGTTCGGGTCCTTCAGCCCCTTTGTTCTGTTTTTCGATGTTTTCGAACTTTCTAAAATGCCAGATGTGGCTTAGTTTGTTGAAAGAAGCCCTTGAGAAAGTACGTTAAGAGAAAGCTGGTTTATGGTTAATTTTTGCTTCATAGTACTTTTGTATTCAACTTCCAACACTTTTTAATTCCCATGCAGAATCGAGAGCTTGGTTGGAGTCGAAACTAGGCGATTTTTACCAACGAGGTATATCAAATCTTGTCGATCGTTGGAAAGAAGTTGGAAACAATAAGGAAGAATACATTATCGATTAATTAGTTGTTGATCTTTGTTAAAAAATAAACTTTAAAAAAATTTTAAAAAACGCCGGAAACTTAGTCGTCAACTCATTATTTAACCTTACTAGCCAAGATGTCTCTTTCTTTTCGTCGTCTACACACATTTCGAAAAGGGAACGTTAAACGAGCATCAATTTTTAGCGTCACGCGTATACTACTCTTATCGTGAACTGGAAATTATCCGTAGAAACATGACGAAAGTGTTTGTAAGCATTTATCGATACCGGCGATCGCGAGTATCTGAACGGAGACGGTTGTTGCGTCAACGCGGTTTCTAACGAGCTGCTTCGTGACACGTAACAACTGTCGCGACTTGAAAGACCCATTAAACGGGACAAACCTTTGCACAGGGATCCGTCGTAATATTTTTGTTTAGCTTACCTCTTGCGTTGCAGCTTCGTTTCATGATTCATCCTACGTTACGGTGAATTCGGGTCGATGGTGGCAAGGGGAACCGGAAATTCAGGCATTCGGAGAACATTCGAAGGTGGAAGCAGGTAATTTCATTTTCTCAACGGATCAACTGCATTAGGATATTTAGGTGGATTTAAGGGACGCGTGGGGTTGTGCCGTGTTACAGCGCCCGATCTTCTGGAATAATTGAAATTCTCGTTTAGCGGATTTAAGCCTTGAAACGGTTAAAATTAATGAAACCGCGATGCTTTAAGTATTCTATCGAGATAATTGTAGAATGGAGAAATAGAGTAGAACGTGGATGAAAGAATAAATATATCTTGGGAAATTGTTTGCGAAAAGGAAAAGAAGAAATGTTCGTTGACGAAAGGGAACGGGGTCCGTTTGAGCAAGACGAATGCGCTCAGACGTATTTATAATTTCACGTTTCTTGTAAAACGGTGGATTATTTTTGTGTGACTTCCAGCGATCAGGCAAGACATAACGTCTGCCGTCCCAAGATAGATAACACAGTCGGAAGTGTTTGAATATCCTCACCTACACTTACTGCCTGCTAGTAAAATATAAACATTTGCGTAATACATTCGCGCGTGATTATAATTGAAATTACGAAAATATACATTACACGATAATTTTTAACGTATTCTTGCTTTTCTTTTTAATCGTTATCGATTTTAAACGAATAAAATACCGCTGTCAAGAGAAATTGGGTCATATTTTTTTTGCGCTTTCAAACAAATCTTTATCCCTTCGAAACACGAACCCGTGGAGCCTGTAAACGGTCCAATGGTAACGTCATTCAAGTGACGTTTGATTTTTCTCGCTTAAAGAAATCGTGACGTCACGATACATCCTTGAAAGAGGCGCTATTATGGCCGGTCAAGCCTACGCTCTAGGCCAGGGGCTAGGCTAGGCTATTTCCGCTATTCAGCTTATGAACAAAAATAGTTCTAGAGAGCATTCGAGTAAGAAGTCGCTGGGATCTGTGCTACCCTGCCGTCGGAGAAAGATCATTTTTCGTACTTCCGCCGGTTCACCGGAACAACCTCTTCAATTCTACCCTATCGTCCATTTCCCTCGTCCACGATATTTCGCGAGCCATTTCTTGTACTCGATAAATCCCCGTTCATGGTTTGTTTTTCTATCGTTTCCTTCGTTAATTTCGCGTTACACATCGATGAATGCATTTACAATGAACCGTCGAGAAGGTCCAACGTACTTTTTCATTTTCTCATTTCTTGTAACGTCGCTACTAACGACGTCGAGAAGTCGTCGAATACATTTATTCGTATTTATCGCATTTCAAGAAAAACCGTATGCTTTCAACTCACAACAATATTATACCACCGTTCTCGTACAGAAGTACAAGAAACTTCTGCGATCATCTCCTGTCCATTTTCAAACAACCAACAGTCCCCCTCTCCTTTCCTCGTTCGCAACGAAGAATCGAACAACGTTAATCATCGTCGATCCTCAAGGCGATTTCGAAATCGCGGCTTAATCAGTTTGGCGTGATTGCGGGGCCGCGAATCGTTTACCATTATTTCGGTAATTGGTGCAAGCAATTAATCTCGCCGCACCCACGTAATCGCGTTACTCTCTGTCGGTGGCCGCGCGCTCGCGCGCCTACTCTCGTTGAAAACGGTTATTTCCACTGTCGGGCGACGCGCGACAGGTGCTCGGTCCATGCCAAACAGATAAACGCGCGGCCCCGGTGCCATCGTGCTCGTGGAGAACGCTAACGGTTCTCGGCTGCACGGATTTCGAAACTGTGGGACCAGCACGCCCGACGCGTGGGTATTTTCAATCGTCTCTTCTTTTTGCTGGCAGTCCGCGCGAGAGAGCAACACCGGCTCGCCTCTCGTCCTGGACGGACCGATAGGCGAAGGCGATCGAATCGAGTCGCCTCCCGACGTATTTTTGGGCAGCGCCGCGCGATGCCATTCCTCGCGCTCCCGACAAACGAACAAAGCGATTTTCGTTAACACGTTGAGCCCGGCGTCGA
Source organism: Tetrapedia diversipes (assembly GCA_033822845.1). Lineage (NCBI taxonomy): Eukaryota > Metazoa > Arthropoda > Insecta > Hymenoptera > Apidae > Tetrapedia > Tetrapedia diversipes. The sequence continues at coordinate 623,222 of JAOPTO010002468.1, read as the reverse complement.
TCTCTGGGGACCGACGGTGGACTTTCCGTTTGACCGACGTCGGCCCCTGGGGACCGACAGTATCGAAGTTCAAAGATAAATGTGGCAATTTTAATAATATTTATTGATCTAATTTATCTACAATCCTATTTATTGATCTAATTTATTTGTGACAATATTTATTGATCTAATTTGTTTGTAACGATATTTATTGATCTAATTTATTTATAATGATATTTATCGATATTTATTAATCTACATATTGATCTCTAACGAAAAATATGGTTTGGTTTCACATATATTACAAAACGTGACGACCGTCATTCCAAACCTTTGAAATATCGCTCAAGTGCTCGCTCGCTGCCGGTTTGATGGAAAAGACAGTAATATCGGCGCTGGACGCAACGCGTTAATTCCTTCGCGGAGGCGTCCGCGAAATTGAACGAACCGTTGATTCTAAGAATTAGAAGGCAAATTCTAAGAATGTGAAAGAAAACGGTACCGGTAACAGGTGATCGAACCGGTAGGTAGACTGGCAAACAGCGAAGAAACAACAATTCTAGGGAGGCTTGCGAAGCAAACGGTAAGCAGTGGGACGAGAAAATAGGGGATTTGGTTAACCCAATTCCATAGACCTCGTTCCTGGTGCACGCGACCTTTACGTCTGTCGTTGGTACGGAACCCAGAAAGACACAAGATGCGGGATCCACCTCGAAAGCTGCTCCACCTGCCACCGGACACCAGCGCGACCAAGCTGACCGTCCGGTGGCCCGCCTACACGAATTGCTGCCGCGTTATTTCGAGTGTTTTAGCCTTGGGTGGCGGCCAGAGAAAACTTTTGAAATATCGGGGAACGCTTGGCCTCTTCCTCGGCCATCAGGATTTCGTGATAAGTACCACGCGCAATCGGTCCGGGGTGAATCGCAACGAAACCCTTTTTTCTCTTACGGGATAATTCACCGTCGTTAAGATCGTCGTTGTCTGTTTTAATTTCACTCGATCGTCGAAGGGTGGATCGTTTTATCGTAAACAAATCCGTGAACGAATACTTTATCGACGGGGTTCGCAATTTTATCATCCTTACCGTTCCTCCCTGTCACGAGTTTGCTAGTGGACATCGTTGTATGGTAGGAATCGTTGACCTTGTTCTAGACCTATTTACCAAGAAATTCACGATTCAATCTGATTATTCCTTGCTTCTCTTTTATCAATGCAATTAATAGGGTTTAATAAACCAACAAATTTACTTTGACCCGTTATACGATAATAATAAGTAAATAATAAATAATCAAGTTAATTGCGTCTGCATTTTAATAACCTCTGTCAAACTCAATCGTTCGATTCCCGACAATATCAAACTTCTTCTCCGTGTATTTACAAGAACAACCAGTTCCATTTAAAATCGATGAAGATTCAATCCCTTCGACAACCTCGACGATCCCGCACCCCTAAGCGAAGCGATCCTATGCTTCGCATTATACTCGACGAAAACGTGCCAGAACGCAGCACGAGTAAGCACGAGCAAGGAACTTTCCAAGGAATTTTCGTCGCTCGCTACGTCACCGACGTCTCTTGTATTATTTGGCAACGGGCAACGGTGACGTGCTCGACGAAAGGCGAAAAGCTCGTTACGCGCGCGTTATGCATGTGCGCCTGTGCACATGCCCGCGGTGCGATCGTGTGTCTGTCGCGTAAAAGGGGGGGAAAAAAAACAGGATGCACGTCGGACGAAGCTGTGCGTAACGATCGACGGATCGTCGCGGGCAGGGATAATCGGATTTTTCGTGGGAGCCCGCAAAGCCTTGGCACGACGATCGGTAGCTTCCTCGACGAAGGAGAACGAGCTCTGGCCCGAAACGTCGACAAACCAGAACGAGAAATAATAATAACAGCTCGCGCAAAGATTCCACTCGCGATTTCGATCTAACGTTTAAATAGATCTTACGGCCGGTGTTCGCGAACGAACGCAACGAGATGAAGCCGCGAAGGTGCCGGTTTTCTAGGGACAGGCTCTCTTTTCTTGTATTTCTTTCGAATTCCTCTTTACGACCCCTCGGTTGCCGTGCCCGCGAGAAAGTTATGATCGTTTATGGACGCAATGGGGAGCCTCTGCCCCGTCGTTCGATCGCGTCCTGACGTCAGAAGCTTATCCGTGTGCTTGGGAGATACCTGTTTTTGGAAAACACAGGGCGCTCGATCTCGAGGATATTAGGTTTATTTTCTTTCTCTTTCTTTCGCTGATACTCTCAAGAGAAAATGTACAACATTATTTAAATGTTAATATTGCAGAGGACGCGTAGGAGAAACGGGCGAGAAAACAATATTGGTTTGTTTTTTTGAAAAATATTTAGGTTAAATACTCTCTCTGTATTTCGTTTCGCAGTTTTTATGCCACAAAACTCGTAACAAACAAATTATGCGCAATTGGTCTTTATCGCATTCGTTACGACGAATAAATAATAACGTTTGACGATGTGATGTAAATCTCTACGGGACAGCGGGTTTCGCAAACATTCGGTTTAACATCCAGGCGAATATCCCTCCGGACAAGACCACCCCGCTCCTGCAATTAAAAACAATTAGTTCCCAAACTGTTTATCGATGGCTTCGGTAGAATTTCGTCTCGTTTTTCTCTTTTAACACTACAAACGTTCCAATTCAACGAAAACCTTGAATTCAACTTCTTAAATAGCGCACCCTTTCTCATGCCTTATATCTTGAAAATTTTCTCATTCAACCATCAACCCATTTGCACTTGTATGTCTCAGTGTATGCGACATCACAAGTTTTACCGTGGAATTTTCATTTTTTTTAAGTTATACTCATGAAATGTTACGGCTAAGTATGCTAATAACGTATTGGGAAAGTTTTGTTTTGATTGAATAAAAAAATAAATTCCGAGTTGGCGGTAATTCATGGTCATATTACATTCGACTGCAAAGGGTTAACCCATTTAAAGCGGAATAATACGCGAACTGTGATTTTTTTTTAATTACCAGTCGCTGAATATTCTCCATCCGCCAAAGATCACAAATCATCGAGTAAAACGCGATGTTCGCGATGCGACATTGTGTATCGAGCGTTTTAAAAAGTACCACGTTAAATAAATTCTATGAACAATTCGGAAGTCATGTACTGCATGTACAAGGGACCACGCGCGGTGATACGGGCCGGTCGTCGATTGAACGTCGCTGATATTTAAACAAGGCACCGAGAACGGGAATAATTTACAATGTAAGAATACTTAATGCGTTGCTTCAAAATTTTTGCAATTTTGCTGCGAATTCGTAGTATTAAAAGAAATTTCTTCGATCTCTTGTTTCAGTACAATTTATAAGTAAAAAATTTTTAAATTTTGCACTCAATGTTATTGTTAACGCTTAGTTAACTAAATGAGGAGATCCTAATTCTTTCCTCTGCCATTGATTCTATTCGCTTTTGTTACTAGTTAATCTTCAATTGGTGTTGAATTTATTAAAAATTGTACTTTGGAAGAGCAGAAAATACGTTTGATGAACTGTGAACAATAGTAGTTCAAGTCTAACTAACAACAAAAGTAAATAGAATCAACGGCAATCTTAGAAATTCACTGTGGTAAAGCTGCAAAAATTTACTATGATTTTCTGCAGAAAGTATAAATAAAGATTTGTTTTCTATATATTCAATATCTTTTCCTATAATTTTCAATTTCATCTCTCCCATTCAAACAAGTTCGCTTCAACTGACGGTATTTCTAGTGTCAATCGAAGCTACAAAATTAGCAAACAAAACGACTACCGTTCCCAGCCTCGCGCGAATTCAAGCCCAAAACTTCGATCGTGTTCCTGTTCAAAAAACAATTTACGTAACGCGACCGTTTCGAAACGATCCGAATGAACGGCGAAGAGAAGAGGCGAACGAAATCGTGACGAATTTGACCGTTTCTGCGTTGGGTAACGGCGCGATGGAGCCCAGCTTCGCAACAATTGGCACCGCGATCGCCGCTTCTGCATCTACGGCAATCCTCGTGCTAATTAGAGATCCTTGCGGCCGCGCACAAGTCCGCGGAAGGGCCATTAATTCGTTTGACGTAACGCGGACAGCCTCGCTCAAGTTAAAGCAACTCGGATCGAATTTAGGGCTCGAGACGGGACGCCTCGATCGCCAGGCATGTCCCCCGTGCGGAATCTCGCCGAAATCAGTGCAAATCCGAAAATGGCCACGAACAACGACGGCCAACCGACCCCTTAGCGTTGCGCCCGAGGACAAACCCCGGCGAATCTTGCCCGTTCCACTCTGATAGAATGATTAATCGCAGTTGGAATGGCCCGCGTGTGATTCTTGGATCGGGTGATAACGCAATAAATTTTTCGGTCGAGTGAATCACTTTCGGAGTTGCACGTCGTACACGAAGGGGATCGAATAGGTCCCCCTTGGGGACACGAGATGTGCTTCGTTGTCGTTCCTCGAACACTGTCAGAATTTTCACGCGCGAACGTTTCCGTTCGACACCTCGAAAACGGATACGATGATCTTTGCTATTATAATGGGTTGGCAACTAAGTTCTTGCCGTTTTTTTTTTTTAATTTTTTTAAAGTTTATCTTTTAACAAAGATTAACAACTAATTAATCGATAATGTATTCTCCCTTGTTGTTTTCAACTTCTTTTTAACGATCGACAAGATTTTCAATACCTCGTTGGTAGAAATCATTCGGTTTCGATTCCATCCAAGCTCCCGATTCTGCATCGGTATTAAACAAAACTCCGTGCATAACATTCGAAACAGATCGAAAGAGGTGAAGATTTTCTTTCTTTTCAACAAAACGGCGGGTACGTAGTTGCCAATCTGATACTTGTAAATTTCAAAGCTAAGAACTAATCGTGACACTGAATTATATACTCGTGCAGCAACGAAATCGCGGAGCACGTCTACGTGTGTTGAAATGCAAGCGCATAAGAAACATGAGAATTGTTTAAACGTACAATAAACAGATGGTCACAGGCTTCACGTGTCTTATACGGCTGTACCGTATCACCTGAAAATCCTTGTTGTCCTTGAAGTGTTGCAATATGAACAGCGCGCTGTAACAGAATTTTTCAAGCGATCACAATATTATAATACATTAATAATACATGGGTAAAAATAATGTCGTATCGATTGCGTCGAGCAACCTGGCCTGTTGCACGCGCTTCACGCGACAGCTCAAGGCGTTATCGCAACGAATACTTGCAATTTCGTATGAATCTAATCTCTGTTTAATAATCGCTTCCTCGAATTCGACAAATCTTATTACATAAGACCGTAATAAATTGATATTCGTGTGAACGAAATTCCCCTTCTTAGAATTTTATGGAAACGAGCAGAATTACAAAAAAATAAAAAAAAATCGAAAGCATAAAGCGATTCGACTTAGGTCACTTAAAGAATTGTCTTAAATATTTTTTGCACGCTGAACTTTCCGTTCAAACCTTTGGGTAGGTATTCTTATTGTAAAATGAAGAATTTTTAAAAAAATTTTAATTATAGTTTTGTACTATTGAAATATTGTAAGGTGTATGTAGGTGAAAAACGTCATTCGATCGTAAAAGTGTGGATAATATACGTCCCACGCAGTCTGAACGGAAAATCTTGGGAAAACGGTCCGGAACGGAACGTGTTAAGGCCAGAAATTGTCGCGAGTTATCAAGCCGAATCTTTTGCGCGAAATTCAACTAAAGACTGGTGCGATCATTGCGAATGACGGCGATCAATCTTGTTCGACGACAATCTCAATCGGTTCGGTTTAACTCGTTTAACTTGACACACGCTCCGACACAAAAGTTAGAAGCGATGCACAAGGATACAAGGAAACCCTTGGAACAATGCCAGCGACGTGGAAAATGAATCGTGCTGGACGCTTAACGCCTCGATAGAAAATGCATCGGACTCGTGAAAATGCATACTTGATAACGCAACGCATCGGACAGTTCATTTCGATCTAATTCGAGCGCGATGAAGTCAGCGAGCATCCCCGTACGGTGGTTTCGTTTCGCGTTCTCTATCGAGGTGATTGTATCGCGGTACCGATCGTACCTAGACCGTGCAAGGAGACTTAGGTAGCGTAAGTACTTCGTTCAAGGCGAGTTCTCGTGAACGAAAGAGAAATGTAACAAGGTAGGTGTGCGTAATTTCACACTGTGCACACGATCAAACAGATTGAACGCTAGAACTATCGACGAGCAAAGTTAGGGGTGCTTACTTGCAGCGAAGACATTGAATCGAGAATCACAACAAAAGGATACTTAACCCTTTGACTGTTATGGGCGCGTATATGCGTCTGGCAAAAGTTACTCGTGTGGATTATGGACGTATACATGCGTCTCTGACGAAAGCTACTCGTGTGAACTATAGATGCATATATGCGTCTCTGACGAAAGTTACTCGCGTGGATTATAGACGTACATATGCGTCTCTGACAAAAGCTACTCGTGTGAACTATGGACGCGTATATGCGTCTCTGACAAAAGCTACTCACGTGGATTATGGACGCGTATATGCGTCTCTAGAAAAAGTTACTCGCGTGGATTATGGATGCATATATGCGTCTCTGACGAAAGTGATTCGTGTGAACTATGGACGCGTATATGCGTTTGTCAATTTTTCTGATCTCCCATTTAGAGTAACACAATTGCTAATCAAGAGTATTTAGAAGTCAAAGGGTTAACAAGAGGGAAACAAATCTTCTTCAGTTTATATTATTCACAGGAAACCACGAAAGTGCGATATGGTAATTTTACAAAATTTCTGCGACAAATTATGAGTTGATCGTTCTCAATCATCTTGTTAGTTCTAGCGTCAATTTCAATGGCTCAACGACAACCACGAGGTAAGCAACCGAATTTTCGTCGGGTCGACCTGAATATCAATGTCGTTCTGCAGCGAAGGTTCGCCGTTAAATGGTAAACGGGACGATAAACGTCAGAATGAGGTCGAAATTTACGATTGAAAACCGTGGGGTGCGGCGATTTCCCGGCAATGATGCGCGCTTATGTAAGTGCTCATTGTTTCGACAACTTGGCGGGTGATAAGTAAACAGCCTTTTAACGGATTCCACGATGATATCGTTTGTGATTACAAGCTGTCCGAATTAAGAAAACGCGATCGATTGCTCGTTCGAGCTGACCGGAGAAATAAACGATGCGGAGGAGTTGTTACCACAGCTTTCAACGACTCGATACTCGCATTAAACAAGATTCATCGACCACGATGCGATATGGATTGTTTGTCGCGAATTATAATCCGTTCGTTTAACCCTTTCGCTTCGAGCGCCGCACATATGCGGCAACCAAATCTGTTTTGTATTTTAATAATTCTTGTACGTTTTTTCGTATTAAAAATAATAATAATAGTTACTAAAAAAGCCCTTTGATATACAATATATAGGGTGAGGTTGCTCAAGTCGTACCCCTTAAGGAAAAATCCGTATAAAACTTAGGATTTATCAAATAAATAGAAATTAAACGTGTTAATCGAAATTTGTGTTAATATCGTTGTTATTTATTATAACGAAATTGGTAGAACATCTGATTAACTCAAATGTATATTTGTTTGTGGTTTTATGCGCTGTTGTCGCTGTAGTTCGTTCAAAATTCAAGTGGTATAACTTAAGCGACCTATATACGAATAATTAGACTTCTTTTAAGTTAAACAGGTGAAGTAAGTATTTGATAAAGTATTCATACGAAGTTAAGAAATTTGGATGGATGCAATAATTATTAACATTACTTATTATACGGTTTATACCATTTGACTTGGCGTGAATGTGAAAAATGTAAAAAAATATAAATATACTTGTTACATTAGAGCAACGATTATTTTATTCAGCATAGCTGTTATTTAAGAGTTAGAAAAATGTACATACAGAAACCACACGCACTGCGCGTATTTCTGACGCGAGTTTCCATTCACTGGAACTGGACTGCCGTAGCGAAAGGGTTAAAATTCCCCATAAAACTCAGACGTCGACGACGTAATCGCGTTTCTTTCGTATTACTTGCTTCACGCTGTCGTTTGTAACGTTAACAAACAACAATGTGCAACAGTTGCTTTACGCACACCGTAAAACGTGGCGCGTGCAATGAATTACGGTCGGAAACGCGTAATGTATCCGAAATTATGGCTCGTGTAACATCTTCCACGAGGTTTCGTACAATCTTCAAGTGTCTTAGGTCGTTCACCTTATCCGTCGATATTTATAGTGTTACCGCTAATGCTCTGCTGACAAGACGTACGATTGTAATTAATCGTTTTCCTGGTAATGCTATAACCGTCTCCTTAATGTACAAGAAAAAAAGAAGAAGAGAATCGGTGATGAAAGAAGGGAATATATCCCGTGTTCCCGTTAATGCTCATTTAAACCGCGATCTCGTCCTTCGCTCGTCGTTTTATCGATAAGAAAAGCGAAACGCGCTGCGCTTTATCCGCCTATAATTCAACGAAACAATACGCGACCGAAATATCAAAGGTGGATTAACTAGGGCAAATTTTGGCAAAACGAAAATGCTGTTACGTCATGATGAAATCACGTGCATCGATATCACACTTTGTAAGTGCAATGATGAGTATACGCGGTTGCCCTTGGATAAGATCCAAAATAGTTCCGGCACCTTACTTCGAAGCAGCTTCATACTAAAATACCAACTGCGTACTTAACACCTAATTATATTTGCTTGATACGTGAAATAAAGGATAAACGAAGAAACAAAGGGTACGCGAAAGAGCCGTTCTCTCATCCCTCTCTGCGAATCGCGATCCGTTACGCGGGAATTCGCCGTATCTGCACCTTTTCTTTAACACGTTTCGCTACGGGGCCTGAACTTAGTGTTCTTGACATGGGGTGGTGTCTTTTTTGATACTCTCTCCCATCTGGCAGCGCTGATTCGAAGTTAAACATATGTCCATAGCCGCGAAGAAAGCCAAGCGCATCAGCACGTTTTCTCTCGTTTGCGATAATCAACTGTCTTTATGCTTGAAACGTTTTAACGAAATTCACAACAACAAATAATTCTGTTTTGTAAATAAAAATATAAATAAGTTTGTCAGTCAGAGTAATCAGTTGTACAAATGCTACGACGCGACAATAGTTCGTGTATCACCGTTGGCTCATTCCGTCCCAAAGGGCAGACAAGAATGTTCCATCGGTGGTACATCCAGTCGCGAATGTGTTAATCCAGCTTCATTGTTTTGCTAACCCGAATACCATGATGCGCGAAGCGTAAAATACGAGTTTCGGCGAGCCTGCCTCGTGTCAGCCTGACGGCCAGTCCACGAGGATATTTATGCTGTACGACAACAAAGTTTAAATCCGTTTCACGCTAAACGAGTTGATTACTTCAAAGTACCTGGTCGCCAGGTGATATTAACGATGACCATCTGTCGATTACATTTACTGGTTTTTCGATTGTCAATTTTGACGAGCGACAGAAACGAATTCATACTTAATCATCGATCGTCTTGTAACGATTTTCTGTGAATTATTTCTATATTTTATGCAACGACGAAGGGTAAGATTATAGAAATAACAATTGTTCTGACCTGCTATGGTTTGCGACCGCTACCAAAACGCGTTTCCGTGCGAAAGGCATTATATCCACCGGGCCGAAAGATGAAAACGTCTGAAGTAACTAGATACAAAATCAACAGTCAAAGATATAATTTTTAAAGTAGAATTTTCGAATATAATTTTATGTTTGACGGTACTTGGTTAGTATCTATAGATGATGAGTTTAATTTTACGTAAAGCCATTCTGGTCTTGATGACGTTGGATCCTCTCCGTCGAATTTCTAAAGCATTTATAGTACAGTTAAAGTATTGATTAATCAGTTATACGCTAATTAATAATAAATATATTTTCTTCCTACCATATACATTTCATTGCCTCTGGATATATTTACACAATTTACAAAGTCCTTAACACTGCTCATTAATTCAGAGTGCGTTATTTCCCTTTCTTCTAAACCTCTACAAATACACATCATTTATAATTATTTAAGAAGTTATTTACCACTAACGTGTTAATATCGAACGTACGTTCCAAATTTTTTAACGCAAAATATGTGTCCCATTTTAACAAATATATGACCAGCATAGTAAGCATCCCACATTGCGTTATGGTAGCATTTTTCATCTGAACAGAATTTGATATAAAAATATGATTTTTGAACAACAGTACTGTGAAATTTAATTAACAATCACCTACCTAAAGATTCTTGGGTTAACTGAATTCTAGGTGAATTGAATGCTAATCCAGATCCTTCGTTTGTGAAAAATTCATACAAGGTACTCAATGAATTTATTTTCCAATTTGCTTAAAAGAAAAATATGTTGAAATGTATAATCTTGTTATCATTTATTTATATTATATTTACCTGTTTTCGTTGATATTATTGAAATTAAATATTATTACCTTCGCCTTTACTAATTAACTTTCTTAATTCAAAACTTAAAAATTTTGTGTCATATATTTGTGGAAATAATGTATGTATATTATTTTTAAATTCTTTGTATGAATCTGAAATACACATAAATTTTACTTTTATGATTTTTTAAGTCTCATATGTAGCTATGCAATGAACTTATTCAGTACCTGGCAATGGCCTGTAAAATTGCTGATGCATAAACATTAAATCCAAAAGAATATTATGCCCTATTATTGGTTTGTTAGACAAGGATAATAATTTAAATATTTTAGAAAATCCTACATACGAATCTAACAATACAGTTTCCAACTGACCATTCTCCTCCTCTTCTAGGAGTTCACGCAAATTCTTTCCTACGCGTATAACGGATACCTAAGAAACACACAAATCTATATTATGGTTCAATGATAGTGGAAAAAAAGTAATAAGAAAGATTACGCACATACCGTTTTATCTTTCGATGTGGTCCAGACATCTTTAAAACTGCTCCGTAATTCTTTTTGTATCATATATTTTAAAATAGGAGTGGGAACATCAAACTGATATACCGTAGTTTTCATATTATTATTATTAACCCATTCGCTAACTTTGCTTTTACAGTTTTTGAAGTCATCTTCCTCTTCGTAAGTCAAATGTTCTAAATTATTTTCTACATTACCATTTTCTAAATGACGCCTCAACAGCTTCTCATCTATTTCATCCAGATAAGAAATACCTTCATTTATAAACTGAAAAAGTATGTTATATTAGTATGTTCGCATAATATTATAAAATTTATAAAATGTCTAATTCTTTACTGTAATTTTATTAGAAATGTATGAGGATAGCATACCTTATTAAACTGAAAATTATGCTTAGAAAGAAATTCTAATGCTGTCGCTTGAAACGAAAACTGTCTATTCTTAAATGGTACTGGTCTTGGAAACAAGTAAAAATTATAGCACTGTGCTTTATAGGTATTTTCAGAGTGAACATGATGAAAGACTGCGATACCAAATTGAATTATTATAAACTGTTGAATATTTCTCTTTAGAGTTTTGTAACGTTCGTCAAGGGTGTCAAATAAGCTGAAATGAAATAAATATGAATGACAGTAGAATAAAAGTTAAGACAATTTTTAATACTTGAGCAAACCTAACCTATGCTTCAAAACTTCTGAATTTATGCCCGTAAATTCAGCGTCAATAGCAATGAAAGATGCTTCATTTATAGCACTATTTAGATCTAGGTACACGCTTTTAAAATTTTTTTTCGTAACCTCATTCATGCTAAATTCTGTTTATTGTTTAAGTATTCTATAAATCTAACCTAATCGAATCTAACTCGCAAAGCGAATATTTAACAGTATTAAGTTCTATCGAAGTATTTTTATATTCAATGAAATTCAGTTCAAATTAATCTCTTCTAAATTTTATTTGTATAAAAATTAGAAAGAGTTGTATAAAACTTGAATACACCAGCATTGGTTAAGATCCTGCTGAACACCCATAAACATAAAATCGCACATGCTCGCAATCGCTATGAAGGAATAATGAACGCATTTAAAATACGCGCATTTCTTAAAAATTTTCTTTTCTTTTTGCCACTTCTATTTCAAATTATCAATCAATTATATCGATCTTTCAATTATTATTTGTATAATATTATCGACCATCTACTGAATTTCAATAACTCAAATTCATAAAATTTTTTTAACATATCATATGCGTTAAGCGTTACGTACGTTATATGTAAACACATAGTGCTTACTTAAAACATTGCAATTGCAAAAAAAAAAAGAAATGAAACGATGGAGAACTAGAAGTATACCTGACCGTACTGTTTTTGAAAGCGAATAAAATTAATCGAGCATTAATCGTAATAAAACAACGTATTCAACAATCTTAATTAACCGACTCCACTTTCTCGAAAAAGAGTAAATTTCACGATAACAGTGTATTCATTTTCTAATTGCTAGGAACAATTTTATCGATACAAACCTGATCGGCGATCACAGCCAGGAAAAATTTGAACGTGCAATTTCTTTCCACAACACTTTCCAACCGAACTATTATTTAAAAAATCACGACTTCCTCTTTCTTACACAACAAATGAAAGAGAAACCGACACGATAAATTGTTTATTGCAGTTCTTTCTCAGAAAAATAAAAAAACACGCTATTGTAATTGTCCTTGCAAAAATAAATCATCGGTATCGATCGATCTCGATTCATTGTAAACAAAAAAGAAAACTGAAACGCAGCTTCGTGCAGAATAAAATCACGATCCGCCGCATATCCTGCTCTACCTTACCATTACCATTCCTTCCTCCACGCAACCTTTCCATTCCGATATACTCGTGTGTGCAACGTTTCCGCTCCAGAATAATCGTCACTGTCTGCACCTACTCAGCCGTGTCACGTATGGATCGCGGACAGTTTTCGCGTGACGGACGCGTTGCAAAAGTGGAGAAACGAAGAAAAGAACGTGAACGCAAGCAAGCAAGCGAGCAAACAAGCGAGCAGGCAAGCGAACACTCTAACCAGCCGTCGTTTCCGTCGTTGAAAGATCTTTCTTTTTAATCGGGAAACCACTCTCTCCCTGGCAATGAACTTGCCGCTATCGTGCTAGTGTACCCGCGGCCACGAAACCGGCCAGTTCGGCCTGTCGATCGTTTCGTTTCTTCGTTGCTGCTTCAGCCGTGCACGAGTCGTCGTTCGACGCACACAGAGACCAGTGGGGAGTCCAAGCCGAATTTTCAGCAATGTTCTTCCGGTTCGCGATATTCGTCGGCCTAAGCTCCGTCGTTGCGACCATCATCTACTTGACGCCTATACCAGGTTAGTTCCATTTTTTCACACATTGACAATGAAATGGAGTGACATTTGAACTTTTTCGTTTGAGGATTCAGAAGAAATTATGGTGTGATCAATTATAATAACAAAGTGCAATGAAATATAATTTATGGCCAAGAAATTTAAATAACAAGTATAAATAAATTTAAATAAAATTTAAGTAATCGAGGTTCGATTTATTTGTGAGGGCCATTTTTCGGAATAAAACCGATAAAATAATAAAAAATTTCGGAGTAAAGGTAAAGCGACGTTGTTTATTGTGAGTGACGCGACGAAGAAGGGTGGAGTCGCATTGTGTTTACGACATTTTTCTGATGAACCTCGATAAAGCTTACGATCCAAGAGTAATTGAAAATTTAAAAGTATCCATTATCGATAGTTTCACCAGAACGTGACGATGAATCGCATTTGTGAAACGGAATTTCCAACATAAAGTAGGAACGATTTCAGAAGGAACACATCGGGGTGAATGAACTCGAACTACGATTGCGCGGCTTCTAGCTACCTCTGCGCGAAGATATTTATCCGCGAGAACCGACGTTATATTATCAAACATGCAATAACCGTTATGCGTATGCCAGATGCGATTCCATTCGCATCGCGTTGTTCTACCCTGTGTCACAGTTTAGCCATCATGATTTGCTCTTCATGGAAATTGAACAATCTTCGATATTTACCAACTATCTCTGTATAGAACTCAAATTAGTAGAATTCCAATTCTTTTTCTGAATTTCACCTGGCTTTCGTGTAGAGTAGCGGACAAAAGTGTAAGATCAAAGAAAATAAATAAATTAATTAGTAAGATGTAACAGTATAAATAAAATTTGTATTCTAATTAATAAATAAAGTTCTACTATAATGACAATAAGAATGAATAGGTAAACAATGTTTACGAATCATAAAATTATCGTCGTTTTAAATTTTGATCTGCTACCGTACACGTTCAGAGAATTCATAAGATGCTCTCCTCGTTTACAATTCAAACACTATACGGAACGTAATATGTAGCAATAATTTAAGATAAATATTCAAGATACACTCGCGATATAAAAGTATGTTCAATTACATGACATAAAACTGTGTTCAATATTCACGAATTTTCAAACAGTTCGAAACACCGATCAATTTTCCCAATCTCTCTGATCCCGAGGTACGTCAATTTCATTCATAGACCATACATCAACTATCGATTCTCCGTCGCGCGACAAGCTTTAAACACACATTCGTCGAAAGCATTGAACTCCTGACGAAAGTTGGGTGTGAAAGCGCGGCGTATTGTGAGTAGAGGCGCGCGGAACCCAGCTCCATCCGCACTTTCTTCAGCTTTTGACACCGGTCCCGCTTCCGTCGCGATTTCGAACGTCTGGTTCGCGTTAATTGTTACCGGCCGGATCACCTTCCTCTTTGCCGTGTTGCTTTATACGTGAAATCACGATCCGGTCGCGATTCACTTTCACCCTCGAGCAAACAACGCTTCGTCATACCTAGAAGGAAAATTCGAGAGTCCCGGCGCGGCAAACTTGTTCCGCAGCATCGCAAGCTTGTATCGAGTCTTTCGCGTAAACGTGCGCATAACAGGGAGTTCACGGCATAGGTTAATCGATTCCTTCGTCGGTGATACCGAACGAGAAACTGGATTCTCTTTCACGATTGGTGAAGCGGGTACCATATTTTCACGTGTTCCCGGAGAACAATAAGAGGTTAAACTTGAAACCGTACGGGAAAGCTGTTCTTCAACGGTTTAGTCTCGTTCAGGAAAGTAATTAGTGAGAAATTGTGTAACACTAAGATCGGAGGGAACTGTTCTTTTTCACGTTTAAACGCTTACCCGGAAGGAGGACCGTTTTTATGGTAATATACACCAGCGTCTGCTCGAGTCTCGATAGTGGACAAAAAACGCAGGAGTTCTGTTTAACGTCTCGGAACACGCATTCCAAAGACACCGAAAGTTGTGGCGCTCGTTGAAATCAAGAGTTCTGCGCGAAAGAAGCTTGGGTTGCCAGAAAAACAGCACAGCCACCCCTCCAGAAGAAAGTGAAAGCGAACGAATATCATAACGCGATCACCGTGAACTGGTGATCGGGCATAAATGCCTAGCTGTATCGAAATAAAAATAAGCTATCGGATAATTTATGCATGACACGTGATACGTTAACTTTCTTCTTCTGTAAATCGAAGGATCGTATTCGAAGTGAAACAATAAACTGAATGATACTCGAGAAGCGAAGAAATGTTACATTTATAGCTAACGTTTTTTAAGGTACGCGAGGATAAGGAAGAAATGTATCCTAGACAATTTTTTAGTAAAATGAAAAACTGCTCTCGATGTTAACATTCGACATTTTTAAAGTACCATTTTAAATACAGTAGCGGACAGAAGTTTAAAACCAAAAAGTCAACGAAATTAAACAAATATAAGTTAGAACAAAGCTTGAGAGCTATGTTTGATGTAATTAATAAAAAGTATAAGTACCACCCAAGAAATTGTCCTTTCAAGTAAATTTCAAATAAAGCATCTACATTATTAGAGAGTTATTGGCAACAAAATTGAAGAATAATTCGGAGCGAAAAGGATTAATAGTGTTAATTTTGAAGATGTTATGCAGCTGTGGGAAAGTTGTTTCACGCCTCTAAATCCAAAGACTTCGTTAAGTAATCTTCAACCGTTAGACGTTTACGAAGTGTACGCGTCAGGTTCATAAAAGCGATTGGCAATAAATGCATCGTATTTTCACACGCAGTCCGTATTCCGTAAACGCGTTAACTTGTTGCAACAACGTGCGAAAACGTCATCAAAAATTACTCTGATAGCATCGTGGATACCGTTTTGATGAATTGATCAAACGAATTCGCCGTAACAATTAGAAAGTGTCGCGGCTACGGTGGGCAGGTACATCTCGCAGAAACGGCACTCGTTCCACGAGTAGGTAAGACAAACAATCTGAAACTCTCCCCGCGAGCAACAGCGAAAGCGAAATCGAAATCTCGTGGACCCGTCGCGATTTCTTCGACGGACCAGTGAAAGACCCAAAGGTGGAGATGGTTACAAGTAAACGAGCGAACACGAATAACACGTTGTTCGCTAAAATTGTGAGACCAAGCTTTGAGATACACGCGAAACGTTCTTCACTTACAATTGAAACAAATACCTGATCGTTACGTATTTCACCGGCAAGAGCAAGGTCAATGCAATTTGAAAGTTTAGACTTCCTGATTGATCAATCCACGATCAAACCTTCCAAAAGACCGAAACTTAGTCGAAGGGTTGCTGTTTTTACTACAAATGCCAACGAATCGACGACAAAATAAGGGACAAATCGTTTGCCCAAAAACGTCCACGCATCGATACGCCAGTAACGATAATCGAAGCAAGAGGCACAGGTGGGAATAGCTTGTATAATTAAAACAAATAGAAAGCAAGGATGTCCACGTAAGTAGAAAATGACGGGGCAGAGAGGCTACTGGTAGGTAGACAATGATTTAAAAAATAGTCAGAAAAATGACCGATGAAAGTGCGTGCACGCGCGCGTGTGTGTCTGCGTGTGCATAAACAACGAAATCGGAGAGGTATCCGCGGGTCTGGAATGGTTCGTCCAGTAGCTCCCTTCGGGCGAACTTTCACTTGCCATTTCGCCGTCTCTGACACATATTCAGAGGTGGCACCGCGACCACCGAATGAATGGCGGGAGGGGACAGACGTGTTTTTACCATCGACATTGTCACGGGTGCCAGTCGCCCGCCATCGCGAACGGTTCTTAACGATGGCCAGACGTCCAGGGCGGCTGGGAAAAACGGAAGCTTGCGAAATGCAGCCACGATATGACGGAGAGGGGCAGGGTGGGTCAAGGCAGAGAGGGGAAAAAGGTTCTGGCAACGAAATTTCGGCCAAATCTGCTCGTTACTCGTCAGTCGTTCACGGGAACCGCGACAGTGCCTTGCCTATCCTCTAGTTCCGGTTCAAGCGTGTATAATTGGTACCAGTGCAGTGAAATTATAAATCTACTCCCTAGCTTTCTTCATTTTATCGCCGTTCTCGAACTACTTTCGTCCTCGTTCTCCTTATCCTAGTTTTCATTACACGTACATAAATCTTAATGGGAGTTCCTTGGAATTTTTCATCATATTTTCACTTTACTTTGTTCAACTGATACGGGGGATTAATTCGAAGGCAAAATTAACGTCGGCGGTAACATAGTTTCGATGAAAACGTAGTTAAGGAGTCGTCTAGTCGCGCGGTTACCATTGGGGTTGCTTCTCGAGGCTAACTTCACAGGATCCTTGGCACGTAATTCGAAATGTCGGCTCGTTTGCGGCACGTTCGCGGTGAATAAATTCACTTTTCCAAACTCTGCTTGGTTCGGTTGGGTTGCGCAACTTTTAATCGACACAACGAACTGATTTTTCCAAGAGCCATCGCGGCAAAACTCGGCGATCGCTCAGTTAACTTTGATTGCCGTTCTTGTTATCTAATTGGACGCAGACTTTCATGCGGTCGTCGGAACGAGCCGAGTCCCGCAGTGGGTCAATTTAACGTTTCGTACAGCAAGTCCATTCGGAGAAAATACGGTTCGATGATTGATTTCGAAGTCAATTCTTTTCACGCTCCCATACGATGAAGTTATATCAATTGTAAATCACTAATCACCAATTCAAAATTATGCCGCGAGAAATTACCTCTTGCTAAGTGATTTTAATCGCATTAATTAATCGCAGAAACGAGTACACAATCCGACATTATTATTATTATTTTATTTGTGAACGTTGACCGGAAACCCCTTTTATACATAATGATGTAAACATAAATTGCACGCGATACGAACGAAAAAAGAAAACAGAAAAAGAAAACAAATAAAGCAACGAAAGTCTCGTAACTTTTGAGATGCTTACGCGATCATAAAATTATGATGGAATTGTGGTGTTTCGCAATTGTTGTTTTAGAGTTTGTAGGGGAAAAAAGTTAACGTTTTTGTCTAACGTACGTGAAACTGCTATGATGCGATTCATTATTTATATTAACGATTGCAAACTACGAGTATCGGTGTGTCACGTCGGAAATGCTAATTGCACCAAGGTGTCGCAGAGAAACGCATTCGGTGGAATTCGGCTTGTTTCCTTTCGTGCCTGGACCGTTTCTCGTAAAAAAAAAAAAACAGTACCTTCGATGACCGACCTGGAAGCGGGACGAGGTCAGCCGACGAAAAAAAGAAAGAAGCAGAAAGAGAAAGGGAAAGGGAGAGAAAGAGAGAGGACCAGGGTTCGGTTCTGGCTACGAAAATTCGGCCGGCTCAGTTGTTCACCGGATAGCGTAACAGTGTTCACGAGTTCACGTCTGCCGAGTTCAGGTTTGAGAGTCGGGAGCCAGTATCAGGCGTCGTTCATTTCATCGTCGTCCATTTCATTTGGCTGTTCGTCAAACTTATCGCGATTCCATTTGTAGTCGTGTTTGTCCCTCGGAGCCTGCTTTCAGCGAAGTCGAATAAAAATGTCTCGGCGATTTGTTCGTTCCTCGATAGCCCTTTCAAGTGTAATCGAATTAGAATGGAGCTGGAATCGCTTGTTTCTTCTACTCAGTGCACTTTCTCGGTGAAATTTACACAAGAATCAGTTGGCCTTAATAGGCATGCAATTCTTTTCGGTGTTCAATATAAGCGAAGACGAATAAAAATGACTCGATCATTTATTTCCTTCTCGATGCTTCTTCGTTTTCAGTGAAACGAAACTGAAATAATTGCATCGCCTGCTTTCTTCTCTCGACGTCTTCTCTTGTCTCGATGAAATTAGACACGAAGAAAGGTTCGCTCGTATCAATCATTCGCGTTCTTCGTTAACGTTCAAACGCATCGATGCGACAAAGAAGTATCACCTGTGAGACTAATCCGTTCTGGTCGGTTAGGTTCATCATAATATATCTTCGTGACTTTTATGCGTTATATACGCATCAATCATTCGCCCTGTAAGATATTCATCTCGCGCCAAACTTTCTTTTCCACGTCTCCGTTCGGCACTCGGTCGCGATACTCTGATCTCGTTTATCCATCATACTTTCTTCTTTCTTACAACGCGTCGAGTTCTCGAGGAAAACTCGTGTTCAATCGTAACAGACGTGTAACGCGATATAATTTCGATTAGGCACTAATTAAAAAGAGGCAATCGTTTCAACGACGAACCTGATGGCACTGTGCTAGATGCGCGATCGAATCACGTTACGGGGGTGTATTATACGAGTATTATACAAGTTTTTACGTAACCACGATGACCTGGTATAATAGTGGACCGGGAACGCGATCAGATGGCCTTCGTACATCTCCCCGAGACGTTATTCAATATCTGCCTGTTTTCACGTTCAAGATATTTCCCAGGAAAGCTCATTAAATTATATCATCCACGGTTGACGAAAGAAGGACCGATTTTCCTTCGCGGAAAACTTGCGGATCTTTCCATTTTGTACAGATTGTCGATTCCTTCTTGTGGGCCATAGAAATTAAAACTTCCCGGCTGTAACACGTGAGCAACCAAAAGCAAAAGATAGGGTATCGTTAGACAGAAGACGTTTTGTCCCCTGTGTCAGTCGCGAATCAACCGTAAAATAGAATAGTGCTTAGAGAGAGATATAGTCTACTCGTATATTTTGTACCGCCTCTTCTTATTGAATATGCTTCTGTTCATATTGTGGACGGATATAGCGGTTTCTTTCTTCACAAAGTATTTACACAAACGTAGATTAGTAATTCATTACTAATCTTCTATCGGCAAGATGTTAACAGAAGATTAGACCAATCGTTACCATAACATTACCATAACATCAACCTCTCGCTAGTGAGCGTTACATCATCGTCGTTATTTTTTCTTAACACCAAAGAACACCACCACGTTCCTCTCCAGCATTGTTCCCCTCTCATTTGCGACACCGTAGGAAAGGTAAAAGTAAAAAAACGGACAAAAGTTGCGATTTCACGAGAATGTTTGCCCGACCATCTGCATCGATTGAAACAAGACAGCTGCGACTTTCATCTTCACCACGAACGATTATTCCTTTCGCTTTTTTCTCTCCATGGGTCTCTCGCTTTCACCCTGCTGACATCACAATTTCTGATCGGGTATCCATTTACCGTCATCGGGAGGCGCTTGAAAAATCATCCGCGTAACAAATAAGTTCTTCTTCGAACGCTACCTCTAACCCTCGGAACGCGGATAGTTTTCGACGAACCCTAGATGCGAATGCAAGATCACTTCGACTCACGGGAGAATTTTTGTTGCACACTAATTTTGGAAAAGAACCGCGTCTATGCAAAACGCACTTTGTTACAACATCTCTAATTTTACTTGTTGCACGATTCTTAGAAGCTTAAATTTGCCACCATTTCTACAGCTCGTACGGTATTTCGTCAACGGGTCAAAGTGATCCTGCAATTCGTCGCGCGGGGGTTAATCATCCATTTGTTTTGATCTGTTTTTAAACGATTGTGTCGATTAGAAGGAACTCGACTACGATACTCAGAGGTCTAAGCAACTGGACAGTTGCTTCGGAGACTTTTCTGAGTTGAATGATCGAGGGAAGAATAATGCGGTCACCTGCTGTTATCGTTGAATAACAAACCGGGTAGACGATGCGAACCACCAAGAGTACGGACCTCGCGATGATGCTGGCCACCTATGGTCTACGAATTCTCGTGGTCGTCCTCATGGTCGCGGCGGCGGCCACATTTTTGCACGTGAACAATTACAAGCCCAGTAAGTTCGTGTTTCGCCGGGATTTGTCGTCAGACCGACATTATTTTCCTTTGTAGGTTGCTTCTGGGAGAATAACGATCGATTCGGTTTGAAGAAACATCGGTTAGTTGGGTTTCTCGAAGAAATCAGACAGTTTCGAGTTGACAAGCTTTAGCTTTAAATCGACGAGCGATCGTAATTGATCTGTCACTGGAAATGTATGAAAATTCTATAAAATGTCTAGGTATTGAATACAATGCTCGACGTTTTAAGGCAATGTATGAAATGTGAGAATTATTACATACTTTCCCTAGGCATTGCATATAATACCTAGGCATTCTATACAACTACAAATGCTATTCAGGCAAAGTATGAAAAAAGGTTCTGATAAGGCTATTATATAAATGACGTGCATTTCTCAGAAATACAAATGTTATTCTGAAAAAGTAATGAGAGGGTTGTTGAAAAAAATTTATTTAAAATACTCGAAGAAAGATAAAAATCACGTGCCCTGCCACGTGATATTCGAAACGGATCGGAGATGTATTTCATACATTGCCATACATTTCATAGTTTTAGGCATTCTATAGAACGCCGAATTTCAAGGTTTGCCGGTAACAAATCGAAAAGATGCACGAACGATTTGTCTGATTTATTTTGTTATTTTTGTGTTGTTTACAGAGCAAATATTCCTATCCTGCGACAGACCATGCCACCATTTGGACTGGCCCATGATTTGTCGGGTGAAGCTAACTCTGGAAGTGTTCCAATCGCTTAGCAAGTAAGATACTCGTTGATATTCACAATATTTTATTCGCCTTTCGTTATACGGATATACCTTGACCCTTTTGTTCGCTTTTATCGTAATTCTATCGAAGCGAGATACGCAACAATTAATTTGGAAAACGTCATTCATTTCGCGAGGCATTGTAGGCTTTGACATCTCCGAGACTTAAAAATGTTTTGAAATGTTTGACGCTTTACAAAATTACTAATTTATTATTTTATACTAAATTATTTTATACTTAACGTTACTTAATTATTATTTCATAACGTTAATTAATTCTCCATTAACGTTATATATTAATCCGATTAAATGTTATACAGCGATGCAAATTTCAAAATAAAATGTTCTGCTTCCAAGCTTGCTGGTAACTGTTCGCTTGAACTAAATTAAATAGTATTTTTCGGACACACCAAATTCCGTTTTATTTGCATGTCAAAGGGTTAACCGACTGAATGATATTTTGCATACACCGAAACGATATATCCGCGCAGAATCGGTAGTATGTTCGTCGGTCGTTGTATTACGTTACGACGCGAGCATACGATACGTTCGATCGTGACGGTTTTGCAACGATGCCCGCGTTTAGCCATTTCTGTGGGAATCATCAGCCGGTTTGCCCGTTGCAACAACCGTTATGCAATTCCTCGGCCGCTGAAATGCGGAAGACCGTCGACGCGATTCGCACTGCGTTATCGGATCGCGCGTTCACGCTTCGCCTGCAATTCCCTCTAATTTATGCTCGTTTTTCTCTTCTTTCTAATCTGCGTAGATCGTGCGGTGACTGCCCGCAGAACGAGACCGCTTGTTTGTCCGAGCACTGCATCTCGACGGACGGACAGAGACGCGGTGTCCTTACGGCGAATCGTCAATTGCCTGGGCCCACCATTCAGGTATCTCTAGAACGTCTGATCGACATTTACGTTTGAACCGTGAAAAGAACGACGCGATACGATCAGAGAGATCGAAGCGATTACACCTCGAAGGTATTGGAATGAGATAGAAATGGAAGGCGATGGAATTACAGAATCGACGAAAAGAATGTTGAGGTTCTAGAAGGTGCAAAAAAGAATCTAGCGGTCATAGAACCGGGATGGAGAATTTTGAAATATTTCGAGAATTCGAAAATGCCACAATTCTGAAGAATTAACGCTTTATCGACCGTAAGCTTATTGATCGGCTTTTACATGCTTAGTTTGTAAATTTTGTAATATTTCTTTACACGAAGGTGACTGTTTCGAGCGACATCATATATATACTGTAGAGAAATATTAAACTATTAATTGCGCGAAGAAAGTCATTGCGATCAATTCATTAGCGATGCATCCGCTCTAAAATGAGCCGATCAGGAGTGCTTATGGAATAAGTTGAGCCACGAGCGGTCGATAAAGCGTTAAGAGACACTACAAGTCTTACGCTCAGAGCTTTGTAAAACCTTTGGAACTCCGTTTCGACTTCTACAATCTCCAATTTCCTCTATCCGCCGTCCACTACCTCCACGTTCATTAATACGCCGTATTACATAACTGTGCAACGTTTATAATTTTTTGCCACGTTTACACCTTACGTAATAACTTACCAACGCTACCTTTAGGTAATTCATCAAGAAACCTATACTTATAAACTACTCGCACATCAAAGAGCATGGTTTTCATTTGCGATTGCTCGAACGGTTGATCGGGACACGCGTTTGCACTTCTTGCTTGCGCGACGTATAATGCTGGTTGCATTTAGGTGATTGGGCTTCCAGAGAACACCTCGGAACGGGTTACGGATAAATCAGCGATACGCTTCGAGGAATTGCACCGTTCACGGACGAGTCTTTTCTTTTTCGTTTTTCAGGTCTGCGAGAACGACATCTTGGTGGTGGACGTGATCAACCGACTTCCAGGTAAAGCCGTTGCGATGCACTGGCGCGGACAACCCCAGTTCGAGACACCGTACATGGACGGGGCTCCTCTGGTCACCCAGTGCCCGATACCGAGCTACACTACGTTCCAGTACAAGTTCCGTGCCTCCGCGGCTGGAACCCATCTGTGGCACGCTCACGCCGGTAATTGATCTTTAGGGGACCGACAAACGAGTTACACGTCAATAGATTTATTGCAGATCGCCTTGTGCAAGCAATTCCTGTCGTTTGTGTAGGATCCGCGTCCGGTGAATCTGTATGAGTTCATTAAATAGACTAGGAGAAGAAGAGTTGCCGGTTGGATATGGGTAGCTCAGTGGTTACAGCTGTCGCTTGGCAAGCGAAAGATCCGGGTTCGATTCCCGGTCTAGGCAATCTCTTAAACTTGTAAATTGACTAAAAATTCGAATCTTCCAAAATCATTATCTAATTGCAATAAATCAATCTAATATGTGAGATGTTTATGAAAAGCCTCCCCGCTACGATGTTTTTCCGGTCATTCGAAGGTTAAAAACGATCGATAATGGACTCCGTTAATAAATGTAATTCTCGGGTTCTCTAAGCGTAGGTTGAAAGGGGCAGTATATTGTTTGCGTTAATACGAAAATCAAAGAAGAAAGAATTTACGGACGAAAGTATGAAAAATATCGCAAATTAAATTGCGAATTTTATCCCCCTACAAAAATGAAAAGTTCGATTCAAGTTCTAAATCTACGCTTCCTTGTTAAACTTATAATTGTCAGCTTGTGTTTCTCATAAGTGTGAAATTCTGTCACTTCTAGGGGCTGACGTAGCCAACGGTATATTCGGCGCGTTGATCGTCAAGCAAGCAGACTTGAAGGATCCGCACCGTGCCCTGTACGACTTCGACGATCCGAATCACGTGGTGTTGGTGAACCAGTGGCAACATTCACCGGAAATCACGTTCACGGAGGGTCACGCGAAACCGGCGATTCTGTTGGTGAACGGAAAGGGACGTCAACCGAACGGACCGAAGGTCCCTTTGACGGCTTTCACCGTGGTCCCTGGACGTCGTCACAGGTTCCGTGTCGCGAACGCCGGTGGTGCTGGATCCTGTCCAATTACCATATCCGTAGATGCTCACCCCCTTCTTCTGATCACCCTCGATGGCCAACCGGTGGAACCGCGACAGGTTACATCGATTACTTTGGCCAAAGGTGAGCATTGGCACGGATATGACAAGATACAAATCGATGGAAATTTTAAATCGGTTTTCAGAGAGAGAGAGAGTCGTCGTAAACAACTCCTCCCCTCGAGAATTGAACTTTCGGTTTCGTTTTAAGGTTCCAAGATCAAATTTTGGAAAAATGCATAGCTTTGAGTATATACGTAGGTACATGCAATTTTAATTGCACGTAAAAGAGATATGTTTAAATTCTTCTTTAAATTTAAATAAGCTTCTTAAAAGCTGATTTCGTTTATACGCATAGGTAAAGGGAAAGGAATAGCGTTAAGTACGATAAATATATATAGAAAACTGGTTACGCAT
The DNA here is from genome assembly GCA_033822845.1 of Tetrapedia diversipes. NCBI lineage: Eukaryota > Metazoa > Arthropoda > Insecta > Hymenoptera > Apidae > Tetrapedia > Tetrapedia diversipes. The sequence continues at coordinate 598,058 of JAOPTO010002468.1, read as the reverse complement.
AAAATCAATTTGATTGTCTAAGACAGTTAACGATCACCGGAACGGTTTTCATCATTGTTCTTACCGGTAAAAATGTTCGCTCAATTTGACAATCCCAGGAACGTCTCTGAACATTCGCATCGTGATACCTAAATAATTTCTGATCGCGTTGCAGGCGAGAGAGCGGACTTCATCCTGAAAGCGAACAAACGCGTCGCTTCCTACTGGATGAACACGCACACGTCGAAAGAATGCGGAACGAGCCCCATAAGCGGTGCAGCGATCTTGAAGTACAAAGGAAGTTCAACGGAGGAACCGCTGTCAACGTCGGAAGCCCTCGATCAGCCGGAAATCGAGGAGACCGGCAATCGAATCGCGATGACGACCAACCCCGCGGACAAATGCGGAAATCCTGGCAACCTGTGCGTGACGGAAATGCAGGCGATGCGAAAAATGCCGCCAGCCCTTGGGAAACCGAAAACCGACGTCACCATTCGTTTGCCTATCAACTACAAGCTGCAAATGAACGACATCGTAGGTGAGCGATGATTCGTTACTCGTAGCTGATTACTAATTAACGCGTAGCATACATTCTTTGTGTTTGAAGCTGCGTCTACGTTTTCTCGGTGTTCCGTGTCTATCGAAGAGGTCGTTGGTTATTGTTTCAGTTTCGACTAAACGTTTCTATAAATCGTCGTACGTTAGAAACATTTTGGAACACCTAACAATAAAGAGCGATAAAGTGTTGGACTAACGTAGCAAAGATCCAAAACAATTATCAAGGAATAGCCTTTTGATCATTCGAATTCTATAGGTACTCCGTTTAGGATACAAAACATTCTTTGTGTTTAAAGCTGCGTCTACGTTGAAAATGTTTTGGAACAGGCAATAAAGAGCGACAAAGTGCTGAACCAACATATCAAAGATCCAAAACAATTATCAAAGGATAACCTTTTGATAATTCACACATATTCAAAGTACATATTTGAATCCTACAGGTACTCCTTTTAGGATTCGAAACCATCTAGTGTAATTTAAACATATTGAAAGTAGATGTTATAATAATAATAATATAATAATAATCTTTATTGCATGAGCAAGTAGCCCATTTTATACAAAATTATACATAAAAGAATTTTCGTACGTTGGACATAATTAAGTGTGTTAGTTTACGTAGGGTTAAGCAGAACGTAGCTACAAGCGTGTTGTATTAATGTTGCCTGTTCGATGTTGCCTAGATATTCGAATCCTACAGATACTCCTTTCAACGTTCGAAACCATCTTATATAATTTAAATACCTTATAATTACATTCGGTCAAGCTTTATCTTTTATGAGTCACAATCGAATCATATGAAATAAATCTTTGCGTTGAATTTGACGTTCATATTGAACTCGATCCTATCGCTAGTGCTGGTCGATGTTGCTTCGACGTAGACGCAGCGTAACGGAAACTGTCGATCGCGAGCTAGTCCGTGTTTCAATGTCCGTGTCTACTTAAGGACTCGTCTCGATGTTCGACCTTGCCCACCTTATTTCACTTTCATTCGCCTTTCCGAGATTATCCCCGTTGAAACGATAATTGCCAGGGACACGCGTTCCACGAGACATCAGAAGAAAGCGAGTCGAAGGTTCTCTTGCCATGTAATTTCCAAGAAACGTACACGCGACGGGTCGAACCGACGAGACATGACGCAAGAATAAAAAACCTGGCCAACGCTCGATACATATCTCTTCGATCGGAACGCTCTATGGAGTCTTCGTGGTTCTTTTGCATACCGAGTATACTATTTTATATTATCATTGCCTTTGTTCTCAGCTTCCCAATCTCTTTAAAATTGAATTCTAAATAAACACAAGGGTTTATTTAGAATTTACACAAGGGGTTAACACGTTGACTGTTATGGGGGTCACCGGTGACCGGCACTCAACTTGGCAGTGGCGCCATGAGGGTCACCAGAGACCGGCGCGCTCAAATTGATAGAAATACATAATTTAGAAAAATGTCAATAATTATCGATTTTTTATTATTACCATCGTTAACGTAATGGTGTGAAGATATTAATGAAGCATAAAACATCGAAAAATAGTTATACATACAGGTAATATTCCATTAGTATATGTATCATATAATAGAAAATTCATCGTGGCGCCACGGGAAAATCCTGTAAAACTGGCGTGGCCATTCAACGTGTTAAGTAGAGTCATGATGCAAATAGGTTAATATTGCACGCTATTGTTTCAGGAAACGGTGGCGTGGAGACGAGAGTTTTAAACGTGAACAACGCCACGTTCACGTATCCGTCGTCGCCGATGTTGACCCAGGGCGCCGACGTCTCCGACGAAACAACGTGCTCCTCCACCCCCGACGAGGATGACGCTCGCGCCGAGAACAACGAAACTGCGTCGTTGTCGTCGCGACGCTGTCGTCGTAGCGGCGCTACCACTTCGGACACGTGCGAGTGCGTTCACGTGAGGCATATACCGCTCGGGGCGACCGTCGAGATCATTCTTCTCGATCAAGGTAATGAACTTTCATACGATGCTGCTTCGTGCGGGGAGGATGGTGAAGTTTTCGCGAACTTGTAGGGTGTCTTTGTAGATTTCGTCGTACCGATTAGACGAAGCAACATTTTTTCGATGGAAACATAAAACGTAGAGTTTCGACTAGTCTATAATAATTGTTTTTGTTTCATACACTAATATTCTTTTACTTCTTCCTTATCCGTTCTTTCTTCGTCAATTTCTTTTCGTTTCTATTATAATTGATAGAAAGATATAGCAATATTTTTTTATTTCTCCCTTTTTTCTTCTTTATTCGTTAATTTTTTTTTCTATTATAATCGATAGAAAGATACAGGGTGTCGTTGAAACGAGGTCGAGAATGAAAAAAAAAAAAATAATAATTCTCATTGCCACGGTTTCAACACAGTCTACTCAAGTTTCGGAAAGTGAACGAACAAAATGTTATAAAAGTTGTATCGCGATGTTCACCGATCAGCTGATTGACGTCTTCCAACTCATTCCTCGAGATACCTCATATGTGTCCGGTCGTGAGGCTTCGTTCGTGATGAAACGGAACGAGAAATTAGATTTTCAATTACCTACGCGGTAAACATGCTCGCGTCGAGCAATCTGCGACGCGCATTTCCGGTCTTCGTCACCCTGGCATCGTCAAAGAACACGTGAACGATAGTCAGTTTACAGAAAACATAAAACTGTACTAGGTATATTAGTTTCTAGACGTGGACAAGTTTTGCTTGACCAAATATTTTCGTACATTCACGACAAAAGACTTTGGAAAGGAATGTTATGCGTTTGGGAATTTATTTCGAAACTCGTTAATCCGAAACTCACTGAAACGTGGTCTTAACAATCAAGAATCTTAATCTACATTTCCGTTAATTACGGAGGTTGGGAATATTGATCGCAAGTTCGTTTCATCTCCAGGAAGTGTTCTTACCAAGAAACAAAAATGTGTCCTCTTCGTTCGATATCGTGTCTCTGTTGCTCACGAATTTCCCTTTCAAATTTCATTTAGACGATTTTCAAGCTGCTTCTGAAAAGAATCTTCCTACCGTTTTCAAATAATCTCGTCTTTTTTTTATCAGGTGGCCTCGACGATTTGGTGTACCATTTGCACGGCTACAGTTTCTACGTGGTAGGGGCGCGAAAATTCGGACGCAGCGTGTCCTTACAAGAATTGAGAAGCCTGGACCAGAAAGGTCAACTGTTTTCTCGAAACCTTGACTGCACCGTGGCCAAGGACACGGTGGTCGTGCCAAAATTCGGCGCGGTTGCGCTCAGGTTCACTGCGGACAACCCAGGTACGCATCGATGAACCTTCGATTCCACCAATCCCGTATTTTTTCTCTTCCACCAACAGAATACCATACGTCACTGTACCCAATAACAATTTCTTATCCTCCTTTTGTGTTCTTATAACGAAACGAGTCCTCTTCGAAGAAATAATGCGAACGATCTCACGGTTCGCAAGATTCAAGGATCGTTTCGATCGATTAATCGAATTAATTCAGGTTACTGGATGCTACGAGATGAGCATGCCGCCGATTGGACGCGCGGATTGGACGTGATTCTCCAGGTTGGAGAAACGAGTGATATGGTGCCTGCTCCGGAGGACTTCCCTAAATGCGGATCATTCGTGGGGCCGGATTATTTCCTTATATAGACTATTAGCTATTAGCTACCTTGAGAATCGCATATATCGTGTATATACTTGTAAATAATTCGTGGACAGACTGAAATTATACACGCTTTGGCAAAAGACTCTGTGTCTTATTCGTTCTTTCATTTACGATAAGCAAAAGGTTACTTAAAAAAAGCGTTTACTTCGGAGTACATTTGTTAGCGTTACTTTTTTTTACCAAATGTATTGATGTTGAGAAATTTTTGTATCTCTCTTTTACAGCTTACTTTTGAATAAATGTTATATCGAATAAATATTATTTTAAATTTTATAACGAACGTTATCATTTATCCACCTATTAATTAATTAATTCCCTTTACTGCCAACTTTACCACCAGTAAACCACCATTCCCACCACCATTCCCAACTTTGCAACGTTACGTCAGCGTACGAGTAACAATACTCGCCGTCCCTTCGAAGCACTTAGGCCAAGAGTATTTAGCACTCAAAGGGTTAATCCGTTCGTCGGCGTCGTGAAATTTCCTTCGACCAAAATCGAAAAGGAAAATAGAAAACAGAGGAAAGACGGCGCCGCGGTTCATCTCGGCGGCAACGTCACGTTCCTCGCGTCGAGAACTCTAACCATCGTTACGGCGTGTTCGATGCTAGCCTGATCGAATAGCCAAGTAGCAGGCTGATGCGCACAGCCTCCGTCGCGATGTCCTGTTTGACCGGCCTCGACACGCAGATCGCCACGCTGCTCTCCGTGCCGCACGAGATTCTGTTCCTTCAGCACAAAGTCTTCAGGGAGTATGCAAAGATCGCCGTCGGATCGGACTTCATTCACACGCTGCCCTCGTTTCTGATCCTGACGTCGATGGCGATCGTGTTGTGGAGGAACCCGCCGTCTTGCAACGGGTTGGCTCTGGTCGTAGCTTCGACGGTACTGTACAAGGCTGTTCAGGTAGAAGGAACGAGGTTTGTCCGACAGTTTGTTTGAGATAATGTTAGAGATGCTTTGTGTTCGAAGCTGGTGGTCACCTGGGTGGTCACCGTCGCGGCTTTGTGGGTCTGGTTGATGGCGCAGAGGCTGATTTACTGCTCGGTTTGGGCGTCTTGGAGTTACGTGAGTAGAACAGATTTTCTTGTAACCTGTTCGTATCGATCGGCTTACCCGTAACTTGGTTATAACGAACTTGTTGGATCGTTATGGTAGCTTGGTTAGATCGCTGGCTGGGGGATTACCGTTGAACACCGATCACGCGTTTTAACACATTACATGCGGGTATATTTCGCCGCGGGCGTTTTTTCGTAAATTTCGCGGAAGTTTGGTCATTCGGTAAAATCGCAATAAATCAAAAAGTACTTCGTTTTGCTCAATGAAACTTTCTTTGTTCTATTTATTTATTTATTTACGAGCTATAAATCCATTGATTTACAGAGGTAAAAATACAGAGTGCGTTAGATAATATTACAAAAGATTATTAAGTAGACAATGAAATTTAGTGTAAGATTGATTAAAAAGTTTAAGAGATGCCGAATAATTATTAGCCGACAATTTTTTTATTTTACACTTAAACATATGCTCTATGATTATATGACAAAAAACCACGTTTTTTTGAATAGTATCTTTTTTATCGTATTTATATGATATTCGTTTTCCAGCACAAATTTACTAAATACGTACTTTTACTAACGTAAACAAACGTAAAAATACGTTTCCCGCGTGCAACGTGTTAAAGAACGATAACTTTCGCGCGACATCTTCGTGTATTACGCCGTACAGTTTGAAATAAAGGTTATCGGTCAGCTTTCCCGTTTATCGATAACTTCTTGCGTTTTCTAATCGCGAGCACGGTGTTCTTTGTTTATAGGATACTGAATATAGAGGTGTCTCTTATCAGTGGTGGCAACACGTTTGGTCCTCGTACTACCCGCCACCGTTACAACCACCCGTAATGTCAGCCGCGTTTATCAGCTGGCTGATCTCGATGTCGATCGCCGCGATTACCCTGGGTTGCGCGCTTTCCACGAATCGAGTGTGGAATTTTATGTCGGAATCTCTATACAGAGTAAACAGCGTACTCGTGACGGCGAAGTGCTACGCAAATATCTGTTTCAAGAGGTTACTATGACACGTGTTTATTATTCGTGTAAAACCTAATTCACGTTTAACGATGCCTACGATAAAATATTATTCAAAGATTCCAATTAAGTACAACTGGACCTCAACTAACCCACGATCTTATTGTACATACGTAATTCCGTGCAGATATATACAATTATAGATCCCGATTTATTATATTAATATTACATTATATTATATTCAATATTATATTATTTAATTTTTTTTATATTTAATATTATATTATTTAATTTTCTTATACTTAATATTGTATTATTTAATTTTTTTAATATTTAATATTTAATTAAAAATTTAATATTACATTATATTATTTTCAATTATGGCAAGATTCTGTCACAATTGAAATCGATTACCTACAATTTCCGTTCGTCTCTCAATCTAGAATCTTAATACTCATACTGCAACTGAACTGGTCGCAAGAGGAGCCGTTGATTCCGAATAAAAAGAGTACCGTGCCAATAATAAACGACAGCGAGGCCAGTTCCATCTGCGACGAATGTCGATCCGAGATCTCGAGCGATTTGACCGCTCCACCCCGAAGGGAGGTGCTCCCTGTGTCGTACGGCACCAACTGGATGCCGAAACCGAATTTCTCCGGGTTCAAGGACGCCCAGAAGAAGGTGAAGTCTCTCAGCGCGGTCCCGATGATTAACAACGCCCAAAACGACGACGAATTAACGCCGAGGCAAATGCGCTGCAAACGTGGCTGCCACACGGTGATCTGCAACAACTCCAGCGACCAATCGAGCGGATGCTGAGCGATCTTCAGGGGGATCTACGTTGGGACACGATCGGAGGGAAACTTCGTTGCTGTTTTACGAGAGACAGCGGGATCCGAGTTCCGTTTGGGAGTGGAAAGTTTGATCCGAACGATTTTTCTGGGTCATCGTCGGAGGCCTGGACATTGATTTTTATAGCGGCGCGATACGCTCGGTCGTGCTGGTGACTAATAACGTGTAGCAACGACGGATAAACGGGAACATTTACGAGGATGTCGCGTGTCGAACGACGGATTTCGACGAATTCGCGACGGTTTCGAAAGAAACGCTTCGCTTCGAGACTGTGATTCGGGTTCTCGTAACGATGCACTCGGTGATCCAGTATGAGATTTGTATAAATAGAAGCGACGCAGAAATTGGACAAACGTTGACATTGGGTTGCAGGGTTTACGGAAATTGACAAGTAGGGACGGCGTTGAAGAAAATCGAAGGACGTCGACGATCATATTTACGTTTAACAGAGACTGAGAGAGCACGATAAACGATGTTCGCTAGCGAATAAATTCTTCACGATTCGTCTCGTTTCCCTTTTGCGACAGAGACAATGGAAAATTGTGAAGTTCAGCGGTACTGCACGAATAACGATGCTTAATTTTCTCTTCTTGTGTGCGCTGATACAACGATGTAGATAGAATAATATAGATATAAAGAATTGTAGGAGCTATTATACTGTATTGTATGGTAAATATTGTATTATATCATAAAAATTATAGGCATACATATTTTTCTACGATCCGCATGCCCCTTTTTAATTCTCGTGTCCCGTTCGAAAGATTCACTCATTGATACTCGATCGAACAGATCAAACTTCTTCGATTCAACTTCGAATCCAATTAAACTGTTTGCATCCTGGAAATGTCAAAGCTTCTTTAACTCATCCTTGAACTTAATATGAACCGTGTTTATGTAAAAAATTTCGCATTCACCTCACATCCGTACCTCCTTCAACGGTCCTTTCATTCCGTTCCAACCCTCTTGACCCAAGCAACGAAAACCTTTACAACTTAACACGCCCACCCAATTCTTTTCTTCATCCAACGACTCACGTTCGATCGAAAACGATCAATGAAAACGAACGCACAGAGCTACCTCCGCGGTTTAGATACAATCGTACCTTAGATTGCACGTGGTAACTGTATTAACGCTAGATTTATGGGCATTTCTTGTACATCTATTTGTAATATACGTGTACCGAGAAACGGGTATACACCATACAGAATTTTAAACTGTAGAGCTGAGAGGGAAATAGATTAGAATATATTCGTATCGTTTCATCGATAAAAGTCAACAAAAAGTGCCAAGAACAATAGTAATTATTTTTGCAAATTTTGCTCATGAAGTCCGAAACCCGTCAAACTGACGGATCCCGCAAACCTAGTGTTAACAGGTTTCCGGTCGGTAAAGTGTTAATACTATTTAAAAAATTTTTCGTTCGAAAAATGAAACGCTGAGCATTGGAATTTTTCCGTAAACCGTTAGTGTTAACCCTTTGCGCTCGAGAGGTGACTGTTAGTCGCCAAATAATAGCTTCGAAAATTTTCAGACTTCAGTTAATTTGTTTATTAATCATACTCGAATTAAATAGTTATATATGTAAATTTTAGTATATCGCTTAACTAAACTGAATAACGTTTAATATAGGCAAATCTTAGAAAATATTTCGAATTTGTAAATTTTTGAAGGTAATATTATTTGACGATTAACGGTGCACCTCTGGAGCGCAAAGGGTTAATATCCAGTGCTTTTTATTTTTCTCCTCCTAACGATTACTTACGTTGACATTATTACCTTCACACGTCTACGCACTGAATTTTAATTACCATCGAATACCATCAAAATGAAGATTTTAAAAATCATTCCCCAAAAACAGGGTACCCTAAACATTGGAACTGCATCGTTTAACGTTGTCGACAGCTTCTTTAACTATTTACCCAAGTAAAGAGTCTCGAAGGATCAAAACCCAGGACAAGTTCCCACCAGTTTCCTGGAGGGGATGCTCGTGGCCACGCATGCGTTTGAAAGGGGTAACGCTCCCCATCTTGCGGCCAAGCATTATTCAGTAACGAGATTCCTAGTAGAATAGGTCGACACGAGGCACGCTCGTCGAAATCTGACACGCAACAAAATCACCCTTCAACCGGAAGTGCATCAACCGTGTACACTTGCACCACACCGGTTTTCAGTTGAAAACGCTGTCGACCCGGTTTTCCGAGTACTTCGATATTTGTAATCGAGAAGATCGGACGAACCTGTGGTCCACGACCGTTCGAGGATCGGGCGTGAACGTATTGTTTTCCTTCGCGGACATCGTCCCCCGCGTCTGAGGCAGTTTCTCCGAAGGAAGGTGGGTCGTTCGAAGAGCAATCCAAGGAAAATTCGCATCCACGTTTACAAATCTGTGCGCATCACCTTGTTATCTCGGAACTTGGCTGCTTCGAAATACCATTTGGTAAGACGCACCAATAATACTTATGCTGTAACGCTTTCTCATAATTTATTCACTGGCACCGTAATTTTGCGAGAATCGTAAAAACGCGATGCCAATTATTGTTTCGATCAGAAAATCGTTTAACACAAATCCACCGTTTTCTCGAACCGACACCATCCCCCGTTCGTAATGCAAAAGTAGGAGGGGATGATTTTGTTCGAAAACAACGGCAACTGAATTCATACACAAATCCACGTGTACGGCGTAACGTGGCACACGGAGCTTGTGCTATTGATTTTGCGTTCAGCATCCGTAGCGCGCGCACGAACATTTGTATACAACCAGAAGCAACTCGCTCGTGCGTATTCACGCACGCGTGTGTCGAGGTCGCTCGTATTCACGCATGCACAATTTACACACACGCACCCATAGACAGGTGCGTATACACGAGCACGCGGAAACGGACACGTGCTGGCTCGTGCTTTCTCTCTCTTTTCCTTTTGGTTCGCCGCTTGTGAGTCGTCTGAACGATAACAAGGGTAGCAGGCCGCGAATCACGCAGTAACGAACCCTCTCGGGGAAAGGGGACTTTTTTTCATTGAACGGAGAGCCGGTTTTCGCGGGCACGAGCGATCCAACTGAAAATAACCCTCCGAATTCGCCTTGAAAATATGGGGGAGAAGATGAAAAGGGGTCGTGGACGAAGGAGGCTAGCCGAGGTTTTTTTTAGGTCAAGTAACTTGATTCAATAATACGTTTTGTGTTGTATAACGAAAGTAACGAGAAATCGTACGACAATTCTTAGTGATTTTTCGTCGATAAGAAATACATTTACGGAAAGGGAAACCTACGATCTACTCGCGTGCCTGGGTTAAATTTAATCGATGATCGACGAAACGTTTTAAATTACAGAAATGTAAATTTGTTGTTATGTTTGAGATTAAACGGAAGATGTATAACTTGTCCCTTTTTTGTATTACGTATCCACGCTCGCAACGTGTACGCAACATGATGCAATACAACTGGAATATGTACTTATACTCCTTCGATGCAGGCGAATCAAATCCCAAATCTTCCGTTCAATCCTTGAAATGAAAACAAGGATAAATGTGTGCGACGAAAGAAACGTATGCTAGGAAATTAATCGACTTTTTTTTGTATCGCTTCCTGTACTTCGTGGTTCTAGGCAAATTGCATGATGAACAGTGCTTTACGAGCTTGTTTATTTATTCACACGGCAATAAATATCGATTCTGCATTAAACCGCAGCAGGACGAGTGTCATTAGCTTGAATCAATTTCCACGAAGCGATACGGTGAATCGATGCATCTGCTTTAGTCAGCGGTCGAAAATCAGTTTATTACTCAACGAAATTAGCGAAACGCTGTTGCAAACTGAATTACCACACTTGATACAGTTTGCGTCTCGTTTGTTCGAACCTCTTTTGAAAGTATAGTAAGGAGAGCCTGTAAAAGGGCTGTAAAAAGGCATAGAGGGCTCAGAAATTTTTCTATTAAATTCTTGACACTGATATTTACGTTTTCCTACAAATAATATTTTTTTTCCCCGTTAAATAACCCTGGCTGCGTTTGACCGTCTTTAACATAGTTCAAATTTTGTTATACTACCGGCATTCAAGGGAATGATTTATTTTTAATCCGTTGATTTACACGAATCCTTTTCCAATATTAAAGACGAAAGAAAAAATTTGTTCACCCAAAATCAATAAGTCACATTCATTCCTTGAAAGCGCGATCAACTAAAAGATTTAGGGACACCCAACAACCTACTATCGCCCACGCGTAGCCCCTTAAAGCGAACGTTAAAGCTTAAAACTGTAAACTAAAACTTTCCACTTGCTACAACATCGATTACTCGACAACGATCCCAAAGAAACTTCCACGCGAAAGGATCCCTAATTACGTCTCGTAACTCGCATGTTCCCTCCGCCATCGCGTGTCATTTTCGACCATGATGATCCTGGCGCGTGCAGGACGCTTTTACGTAATCCTAGCCTAATTCCGATCCACCACCAGGGACCGACGTTGCTCGTGAACCACGTTCAATGTCGCTTCGGGAACTTCGACGGCTCTAAACTGTCGGATGATTCCAGGTACCATGGCGGAGAAGATGTATTACTGGGGTGAGCACAAGGATCAGGTGGATCCGGACCAGACCTTCATAGAGTTCAAGGCTAAATCGGACAGAACGAAGGAGTCTTCTCGCTCTGTGGCGAGGACCACCGTTTCCGCGCCGCAGGAAGCGGAGAATCGAGAGGAGGACGCGGAACGAGGAGGATGGGACAACAAACTGGACTTCCTGTTCTCTTGCATCAGCGTTTCCGTGGGACTTGGGAACGTCTGGAGGTTCCCGTATTTGTGTTATAAAAACGGTGGAGGTGAGTCGTTACGCGTGTCAAGTTGCACTGAGCTACACCGAAGCAACGTCCAGCAACATTTCTGTCGCTTCTTGTTCTTGGTCCTGTCTTTCGTCCCAAAAGTATTCGGCCATTTGTTGAGAAATTCAAACTCCAATTGAGATTTAAATTTAAATTCGATCTTGAGGTTTTTTTTCAAGTTTCATACGCAATAAAATTATCGCAGGCGCTTTCCTTGTCACCTATGGAATCGCCATGGTGTTCTGCGGGATTCCAATATTCTTCCAAGAAGTGGCCATTGGTCAATACCTGGGCGCTGGAGGAATGACTCTAGTCGGACAACTGTGTCCTCTGTTGCAAGGTATTTTAAAGAAACACGACTTTGTCCACCCATCCTTGAAGAATTAGACGACTAACGAACACTGTTTCTAGGCGTCGGATACGCTACTATGACGATCGTGTTCTTCTTAGACGTGTATTATTGTATCATCATCGCTTGGACGCTTTTCTACCTCATAAGCACCTTCGTCAACATACCGAGTATACCTTGGAGGGGTTGTGGTTAGTGTTTGATCGATCGTTAACGATAAGTTTACTCATCCAGTAACAAAAGACACTATTCCAATTTCCCGGTATTCAACGACATTGCACAATTTTATAGACAACTGGTGGAACACCGAAGACTGTTACGATGGCGTCAGAAACATCGAGCAATCGAACGATACCGTTAATTCGAACAGCACGAACTCCACACACTATAACGCAACTCTCCATCACGCTACACCGGTAGAGGAATACTGGGAGTGAGTAAAGTCTCTCATACGTCCAATTCCGCTTTCAATTTAAAATTCAGCATAAGGCTAAGCGGTTGCTTTTGTTGAGAAAGAAACAAATTGACGAAAATTTCTACGTGACGCGACGTTACGATTTCAGACGTCGAGTTCTCGGGATCACTTCCGGTATCGAAAGTATCGGCGGTGTCCAATGGGAGCTGCTAGGATGCCTGGTCGTCGGCTGGCTGTTCGTTTACTTCATCATCAGGCGTGGTCTGCATCAGAGCGGTAAGATCATCTGGTTCTCAGCCTTGTTCCCCTACGTGGTGCTTTTCATTCTTTTGGGAAGAGCGGTGACGTTGGAAGGCAGCTACAACGGGTTGCTGTACTACGTTACACCCAGATGGGACGAACTGCTGTCTCCGGGTCCGTGGATCGACGGTGCCACGCAAATTTTCTTCGCCTACAGCATCGGCACCGGGGCCCTGCCTGCTCTTGGATCGTACAATAAATTCCATCACAATTGCTACAAGTAAGAGATTCTTCTTTCGCAAGTACCTGCCCATTATTGCGTGTCAAGTAAATTTGTGTAGAATTACAACAGATTACAACAGATTATTCAACAGATTATTTCAACAGTTTTTAAATTTTTACAATTTTTTCCTTGCCAACCTACAATTTTACACAAAATTCGCTTCTTGACTTTTTAATTTTTTATTCAATCGATTAAGCTTTCGATGCAGAATAAATTGTTAGGCTGGTGAAACGCAATGAAAAAGGTTTAATCAGTTATAATAACCCGTTACATTATTTAATCGGTTATATTATTTAATTCGTTATATTTTTTCAGAGATGCTCTAATCACGTGTATAGTGAACACTTTGACCTGCCTATTGGCTGGTTGCGTTACCTTCTCCATCTTGGGTCATATCGCTTTGGAGCAAGGTACAGAGGTGTCTGAAGTGGTTAAAAGTGGGCCGGGATTGGTGTTCCTCACTTATCCGGAAGTGGTCCTGAAGCTCCCAGGCGCCTCGATGTGGGCTATAATCTTCTTCGTTATGCTGCTCGTAAGGAACGCTTAACTTCAGTATCTACTTCGTTTCTTTAACGATCAATGTCTGTTTACGAGTATCGATCGCATTGTATGCTTGTGATCAGCGTGAATCTTATATAGCGCATATACCTGAGATCAACTTGTTTCGTCGCTAAAAAGCATAAAAATTCATTACTTTTCGACAGATACTCGGGATCGACAGCGAATTTTGTATCGTGGAATCGTTCATCACCGGTGTCGTCGACAATTGGCCTGATCTCCTTCGACCCCATAGAAAGAAGTTCACCGTTGCAATATGTTGCCTCATGTTCCTCTTAGGTCTTCCCATGGTGACTAATGTTAGTACAAAAATTCAAGACGCTCTTCTGTATTAATCCGAATTCCAAAATAAACCTTCGACGCGTGTCTCGTATTCCAGGGTGGAGTTTACATATTTCAATTAATGGATTTCTATTCGGCAAGCGGTATGTCGATTTTATGGGTTTGCTTCTTCCAAACGATCGCGATATCGTGGATATTCGGAGCGAAGAAATTTTGCAACTGCATTCACCAAATGATGGGCATACGAATGAATAGATTCTGGTACATTTGCTGGGTGGTGTTTGCTCCGGTGATTATGGCTGTAAGTATCATTTGCTAATACTGTAACCATCTTTTAATTATAACTTAAATTTGTGTATATCGAAACTTTTTTTAATTTAAAAATCCTCTCTTTTACAGTTGAAGATTTGTTTCAAATTTCTACATTTCTCAAACGTCTCGAATTATCAGTGCATTCTTATAAACGTGCATTCTTCTTTTTTTCCTCAGTTTATTTTCGTGTTCCAATGCGTGCAATACAAGCCACTGAAATACGGAAGCGATTACGAGTATCCGACATGGGCGGAAGTGGTTGGGGTGTGTCTCAGTTTGTCATCCATGATCTGGATACCTGGTTATGCTCTATACTACGTCATCGTCTCCCCAGGATCAATTAAAGAGGTGATATATTTGTACATTTCAATCTTTGCCATCCGTACAAGAATTCTCAGTTAAATTAAGATAAAGACACGTATAACGCAAAATCTCTTTAAAATTTACCACTTCGCTTATTAATTAAATTCCTCTGCTTTTGAACGTTAGTCTACATTCGTTGAAATTTAAAATAATTAATCACTATTTAATATTAATAATATTAGCAGACACCTACAATCTTTAATTAAACTTCTTTACAGTTACATAAAGAGGCGATTGAAAAATAGATTTTTGAAATTCAAAATAAACACAGTAGGATGCAAATACTTTTTGTAATCACCGTATACCTGAATTTCATTCAATTTCTACGAATCAGAACAATTTTCAGTTACACATAATTCAATCTGAGATGAATTTGCTTTTAGAACATCCTGAAGGGTTTACAGCCGAACATAAAGTCTCATCCGAAATTACCAAAGGGCGAGAAATCGGCGGTGATACCGATGTCAGAGAGCAGCGTCGGTTTGATCACCAAAAACAACAGCTTTCTCAGTCAAACATGATTACCGTAAACGGTTTACTTATCCTCTATCTTAGGTTGTAATTACCGTAAACGTAGTATCTTCTAACGGAACTCATTGAGCGAGGTTGAACACCCAGAGCAGCTCGTTTTATCTCGTCGTTTATTAGAGATACTGTTGAAAGAAACTGTCGATGATTGTTTCCTTTGATCGATCAAGAAACAAAAAGAAAAAAAAAAAAAAAACGAAAAAATGAGGAAAATTGTGAAAATATCGAAAGTAGTTCATCGAATACAATTTCTGATTCGTGAAAAAAGTAATACAAATCTCTGGTTTCCATAATAAAATTTAATATATCGGATAAATACAAATTTTCCAAATGCAAAACTCAAATATTTAATCGAATTAAAAAATTCGAGCTTGACAATTGAAATTTCGTTTACGGTTAAATAATTCAAAGGAATAACGCATGGTGTGTATACTAAAGGTGAAATTCGAGCAAGCTCTGCAACCATATCGACCATGTTCCTCCTATTATTAATTAGACTAGTATTTTAAACGGTACTGGTACCATGTGTCTGAAAGTAACTTGGAAAATTAGAAAGTTAAATTATAATTCAATAGTGACGGATAGCGCTAGTTTTGGATAACTGTTGAAGTGAAGTTGAAGAGGTCTATATATTTTTCTATCGCGATTACCGATCGCGATGCTCCTACAAACGATTACTAGACACGAGGGACGTAGCTTATTGTTAGTCGATAGTCTGAACGGATTTTAGCGAGGCAAAAAGCGACCTACGTAACGGTCGGAACAACTCTAGATTTGCGAAGAGTATATCGAAACAAACGTTGAAAATATTTTACGCGAGATGTAAAATAATTTTTTAGGGAAGATTTATATACATTTATATTTGGTGAACGGACGGTTTAAAGTTTTGAAGATAGAACGAACTTGTTTTCTGATGAAATAAAGGACATAAGTAATCAAAAGTAATAAATTAATTATTTTTTAAGTTGTTATTATAAATTTTGACACGTTCACGTATTACACATAAAATAGTCAGTTCTTTTTCTCACGTCGACCAATCTTCACAGGTTTGAAACGTTCGTTCACTCTTCCAATGATTTAAATGTTGTTTAACACGCGAGTTTGGCTCAACGAAAATTTTATAAAACTCAATTTACGGAAATAATTCGTTTCATAATTGAAATTCGTACTGAAATCTTTCGTTTCTAGTACAAGGGACACTCGTTTTTAACGATATTTGGTAAATTACACATTTTGTAAATTTTGGTAAATTACAACTAATTACACAATTAGTTCGATTGCTAGGCAATTGAAACGGTAAACAGTTAAATTACAAGTGATGAAATTTGTGCCTCAAACCCGATACAGTTTCGACCAATTTTTTAAACCACGAAAGAAAGAAATAGACGAAGACAAGATGGGTCTGTTAAAAATTTCATCTTCTTCTTCTAACGATCTGCTTACTTTTTTGTATAAATTTCTAATTCAATATTTATCCTTTTTGTAATATTATTTTGAATTTGATACATCCGATCGCTTAAATTACATTATTCCTACATATCTTATTATTCTGTACTTCTATCGAACGAGTAAAAATTTTGTTAGCATATTTTACAAGATAAGGAACAGAATTTTTAAACGAATCCTGTACTGTTGTACACGTTTCACGAAATTTTTATACAAAAAGCAATCGAAAAAGTGGTCTCGTTGTTGCCTTCAGTCGCACAAACTCCATTCGAAGCGTTCCGTTCGTACGAACATCATTTTCTGATGCCTGAAGATGAGAAAAGGGCAAAAGTGTGCCTCGCAAAGAAACTTAGGTTGGTACCATAATCGCTACGAACCATTGCGTCGCAAACGAGAAATTACGTTGAAACGCGAATTTCAACGGGTAAATTTACACGCGAAAGTTGCTGAGAAACTTATCGAAGATAGCGAATACTGAAGATTTATTATATTCGACGAACACGTTGAAAGTTAGCTAGAAGACTTCGTGCTACCTAATTTTCGAACAAGCAAATATGTTTTCACGAATCGCAATGGTTCCTTCCTAGATCCAAAATATATGTGTAAGATATAGGAATACTTGTATGTGACTATTTATAGTTTTATCAGAGGATTATATAGTAATTTATCGATATACGATCCAAAGTTAAAGTTACCAGAGAATGCTCCAATATTGATTAATCGAGACACTGTTACTTCTGTTAATGGCATTTTCCGAGAAATATCGTTCGAACGATCGATCGATTAATGTTCTAACAGCAAGAAACGAGTTTGATGTTGCTTAAAGCGAGCATGGATTCGATCGAAGCAAAAATGGACGAAAGTATGTATTGTACGGCAATAGAATTACGATTATCTGTACTCGAAACTTGCGATTAAAATTCACCACGAATTCCTAATTTATTCGGTTTGCGAAGAAGAGCAATAAAAGGTGTTCGTAGAACAATGTTACAAGTTTGAGAACGGGCCTAAGAGTACACATGTATTCAGTTCTGATTCGTTTAAGATTCACTTCTACAGATTTCGCGATCTATTGAAATAATTCTTAACGGTTGTTGATGTTGTGCGATATTAAGAGATCGTCTGAAAGCTTTATACGAAGTTTGCTCATATTTTATTATCCTATTGTTGTTATCGCGAGTATTTTCCAACAACGAGCCAAGGTTACCTCGAACACTTCTCAACATGGCTTACCATAATTTTGCTTGAATATAGACAAATAAGATTGTTTACTTTTATGATTTTTACGCTTAGCGGATTACATGTATATTTCGCGACCTCGTGAAAGGGTTAGACGCAAGAGGATATACAACGAACGACTTTTAACCCTTTCGCTTCGAGCCCCGCTTATAAGCGGCACGCACAAAATGACCTGTGGGTACGAGCACCGCCTATTTCTGGGTCGTTACCCCATAGATCCGTGCTTCAAAATTTATCATACGTAATTATATTAACCTGTTTGCGGATCATAATTATTTCGTAATTAACACTATTTCTACCACAATCGGTCAAATGACCGTTTTTAAAATTTCGATTAGAATTTCATAGATACAACGTAATTGAATCGCCTTTAAACTTTAGACTTTTTCTCAAATATACGTATGATACATTTTTCGATGTTTACTTCTTTTTTCATTGTTTATCTTTTGAGAAAAATTTGTAGTCTGTCTTACGTAGGAATGTCGCGGTAGGAATAAGTTTATACGAAGTGTCGATAGGAATAGCGTTAAAATATTACCTAGTAACTTTGTAAGCGCGCGCTTCCGTTCAGTGACAGTATTTCGGCTGGGACTGGACAGCCGAAGCGAAAGGGTTAATTTTACGTGTACCTTGAAACTCGTGACCATATTTGTAGTATTTTTAAAAGCATCTCGAATTGCGATAAAAGTATAAATTTTGGAAACGTTACAGGGAAAAGACATCGCGCTCCAGTTCTACCGTAGCTCTTTACACGAACCACGTTAAAAGATATATCTGACGTATCTGATGGTCCCGTCATTAATCAACGATGAACAATCCGTAAACGGGAACCATAAATCAGCCTAAACAAAAGCAGCGGCGTATCATCGCGAGGGGCCCATTGAAATTCCGCTTCATCCTCGCGCGTCTAATCCCTCTCGTTCGCTAATTGACCTAACGATTAGCCGGGCTTGAAGCGACTGACCTAGCGAGTGGCCGCTAATTGCCGGGGCGTTAATCAATGTACGCTACCGGCCAAAAGTTTGGAATCACTTTCATTTCACAGAATTGCAGCCACATCGAACCTCCTGTGACAATTTGTCGCTCGTTTCAAATTAATAACATTGAGAAACCATAAATAGAGTTTAGAGATAATGTTCATTGAACAGATCTGTATAAAATAAGCGCACACTGAACAATAATAACCTTCACGCTTTGCGTTATTGGTAGTCAAAAGTTTCATAATAAAGAACGAAGAAGAAACAACACGTTTAGTAGTCGTAGGAGCACACAATACAGAACAAAGAACGGAAGAAGGATTTTTCTTGAAAAAAAAAACAAGAATATGTAACGCAGGGCTCCTAATGCACTCAATGCACATTTCAACTTCGTGGCAAATTCAACGCCAAACCACACTCTCCTTCTTCCGGTTAATACAAAATCACGCGTATCTCAACAAATATTGCTAATTTTAACAGCAGTTTCCTTTATCGTGGCAGACGTTTCATGGAACAGCTCTTTGAAATACCACTATTCTAAACTCTTTTTCTTTTAACCCTTTGAGCGCTATGAACGCATATATGGGTTCTCACACAGCCATTCAATTTGGACTACGAACGCATATATGAGTTCTCATACAACCATTCAATCTGGGCTACGAACATGTATATGGGTTCCCACACAACTATTCAATTTCAGCTATGAACGTTGCATAGCTTTATAAAATAGCGTGATTTGTCGTAAAAAGTAGGCAGTCCACAGTACACGCTTAACACGATCGTCGCCCAGCGTGATTCGGCTGAGTTTCTCGCTGGACCTAAATCCGATTGCAATAGAAAATCAGGGTACAAAAATATAAAACCAGCAAAAATTTTAACTTTTTATTTTTATTTTATGTATTTTATATCTATATCTATATATATATATTATATTTCAATCCTTATTCCATTGAATTCCTTTTAAAATTCCAATTTTAAACCCTACTTAACTTGAAGAAAAAGAGCGTCACCCAATTATGGGTGACGTGGCGACGAACGTGTTAACGTCGCACAATTCAGCGTTCAAAGAGTCAAACGTGTGATTCCAAAATTTTGGCCTGTAGTGTACACTTCTCCGATCGTTCCTCCGACGTGGATCAAACTGCCGTAAACGTTACGCGACAAGTACTTCGGCACGCGAATCGACAGGTGACCACCGCACGAATATCCGTGGGATAGATCCCGATATCGGAACCGACGTAAACAGAGAATCGTGTTGTTCCGTCAAAACGTTTCCATTTGGCGTAGCGATACGAACCCGCCGTTAAATCAGTAGATATGTCAGGCGCGTGCGCGCGCGAACGTATGCTGTCGGTGTCACGTATGACAAGCTTGCCGCGCGATGGAATCGTGGCTTTTGGTCAGCTAGAGAGAACTCGATTATTAACCCTTTGCACTCGAGAGCTGACTGTTAGTCGACCAATGATACTAACTTCAAAAATTTTCAAATTCGAAATGTTTACTAAGATTCACTTATAGAAAACTTCATTTAGTTTAGTTAACACTAGGTTCACGGGATCCGTCAATTTGACGGGTTTCGGACTTGATGAGCAAAATTGTCAAAAACAGTTACTATTATTCCTAGCAAAAATTGCTAACTTTTATCGATGGAGCAATACAAATATACCTAAATCTATTTCCCTCTCAGTTGTGCAACTTCAAATTCTGTTCGATGTATACCTTATTCCTTAGTAAAAGTATGTTGGCAATAGATGTATAAGAAATGTCCGCAAATCTAGTGTTAAGTCGAATACTAAAATTTACATACACGACCATTTAACCTCCAAGTCTGACCAATAAATAAACTGACTAAAGTTATTTGAGAGGGTTAATGAGGGTAACTTGGAGCTTTATTTTTGACGACTACTAATATACAAAGTAACTAAAGTGTGAAAATTTGCGAAACCATCGTTTGGCGATTAACAGTCGCCTCTCGAGCGCAATGGGTTATTAATCGGCCTGCTTGGGAACCCCTAAGCGATTAATTTGTAATCTAAATTCAACTCGAACCTAATTCTCATTTTCTCTCTGAACGCTCTGGTTTTCTTCGCATTTTAGGGTGATTCAAATAGATAGGGCGACTTGGTACTCAAATAAATATATTTGAGAACATAGATCGTTCGTCCATTAAATTTGCAGAACGTGGAATCGATGAACTTTTGGCTTCAGGGTGGCTCAATCGAATGGTGGAAATTAAGCGATTAATAGAATATTAAAATGATCGTGTGCTTGGTAGCTTAATTTAGCTTTTTCTTGTGTTTACAATCATTGGTTAATGATAGGGGAGAAGTTTTTAAATTAAAGATGCTTTTAAATTAAACAATCGTCAAACACTACATTCGTATTTCCGTGCAACAAATTTTCATTATTGCAAATGCAATCGTTCCGTCGAAAAGTATTAATTGACGTACTAATGAAAAATATGTAATTGAAATGTTCCATAGAAAAAAGTTCTATAATAATTGGATTTGTTCTCAACAAATATAGCGTTTAATGAGATTTCAGATTAAATTGCATCCATTCCCATTTTATTTCTGCGGGGGAAAAAAAATGGTATCAACGCATCCCGTTTTGTTTTCAAATGAACGCAGAACTTCGATATTCGCGTGTATCGGAAAATAAATAAAAGCAATATTGATTTGTAAGCAGCAATTAAATATGATCGCAGAAACGCGACGAGCTTTATTCATAGTACGTTGTAATTAGCGTTAACCGTGTATCGATGACGGTTCTAACATTACAAAACGTTTCATGCTTTTCCGATCTTCCCCTGCAGTCGATCGAACGTTTCATTTATCGAGAATCGTTCGTTTACTTAACATCCAGCAAACGAAACGAAAAACTACAGATTTGTAGATATTTTTGTTGTGATTGAAATCGGAACATTTTTGCGTTTAACTATGAGTTACATCGCAAACGGAGAAATGTTTGGAACGAAGCTCGCCTAGATTCTACGAAGCAACGAGCATCCTATTTAGTTGATGGCGCTAACATCGTAATACATCGAAAAGAAGGTGTGTGCATGTTCAAGAAAATGCTAGCTACGAAACTATAACCCTGCAACGATCGCACGATAGACCAACGAGTGAACTTAAAGGGGAACATTTTCGACCGCTCAAAATAGATTTAAATTTAAGTTTAGATTAACCACACCGATGTTACATCAAGGTAACAAAAGCATAGCTGGTGTTTGTAATTGATATTTTCGTCGTTGGAGACATTCGATAGCACGTCTCGATTAAAACCAGTGTATTTCAATAAACGAATTATAACAAACGAACAAGGCGTAAACAATTTTTATCCTTTTCGAACTGTTACTTTTTACCATCTTTTCATTCCTATCGATTAACCCGATGCGAACAAAATTGCAAACAAATAAACCGTAATACATTGGTGGACTGTTTTAATTTGAAGACCTGCAAACAAACGCACACCTTTCCTGTGAGTAAATGCGTCAGAATAATAAACACAATTTATTTATACAACAACTATTAACACTAAAAACACGATGAAATATAACATAAAAATATTAAACACACTGAAAATCGTTATGTGACACACTTTCACTTTCTTTCTCTCTCTATCTATCTCTATATCAATATTACTCGTTACTAATTGTAAGATTGTTGTTATCACACACTGACTGTTTTCTTTTTATCGCTGTTATCTCTACAACTCACAGAAATCACACATCGCTACGCTCATTCCACAACACAAACCTTAACGTTTACTCATAGTTTATCACACGCACTTGCCACACTCATCCTTCCATGCAAACATTCTTTCCTATACCCCACACCTTATGATAACCATTTCACCGTATCTCCAAGCGTAATCAAACAACCTGAACCCAAACAGAAATTTGCATCGCCCTCTAAACATTACCTACCGAAGTAAATTTAGCGCATCATCCACATCTCAGTTTCCCTTAAACACCTGAAAACGCGCAGTCCACGAATCGATCAATCTGTTCAAACCGATATTCGTCGATGGTTCCACGGCCACCGCCGCCAACCCTATCTCCCCGACCCTAATAATCTGTTCGTAATCTATTCTACGCGAAATTTGCATCTCAGAGACGCGCTTCGGGGCGCGGTTCATGAAACTTGCAATTGACGAGGAACTGCTTCCGCGAGGACGGCTCTCGCGACCGGGATCTATTTGCCGCCGGAAAAATGGATACAGCCCGTCTCCATACGTTGCGCAAGCTTTATCCGTAGGGGGAGGAGAGGGTTGCGTTCGTGAAAAATTCAAAGCGTGCTCGACAAAAGGGAACCACCGCAGAGCCTGCGCGTCGCGGAATATTCGGAAAAGGAAGAAGAACGAGTGCAGGCGACGAACGCGCGACGCGCGTTGATTGTGCCGCGAGTATGGGGGCTTTTGTCACGGAACGGATTCAATCGGGAATTCTGCACCGTGCTTCCGGTCCACCCTCTCGCGACACCCCGCTCGACTCGTCGTTCTCGGCGAAACTTTCCGCGTCCATTGTTCGGTCGGCTTGAAAGTCCTGTGGCGACTTTCCTGTCCTTGCCGCTAGGAGGGATCAATCAACGACCTTTCTCGCAAGTGCTCGAGTCCGTCACGGTTTTTATACGGAGTGTTCGGACGAAGCTGGGAGAAAATTGGAGTGGTAATTATATGCAACATTCTAAGACGAAAATTAAGAGTAACAATATTGCGCTTGACGCTTTGTTTATTGGTTATAAGCAACTAAAGGAACGAGCTGTTTTACGCCTGGGAGCAGGCAACTGGGCCATCACTGCGTAGTTATTGACGTTACCTACCGTGTTGCTCTATTTGTCTGCTCTCAGGCGTAAAATAACCCGTTTTTTTAGTTGCTTGTAACTAATAAAGCATCAAGTGCAATATTGTTACTCTTGATCTTCGTCTTAAAATGTTGCATAGAGTTATCCCTTCGATTTTCTACCAGCTTCGTTCAAACACCCTGTATGTACAAGTTCCTATATGTCCGTTCCTATCCCTATGTTCAAGACACGGACCTCCTAGGTAAGTCTTTACTGACGAGTCCACTAGCAAGCCCCGAACGAAACACTCACCTTCCCTTTCCTTTTCCTTCGCACTCTTTCCTTTCTCAACAGCCACAGTTCGAATCTTGGATTTTCGGAACATCCTGTGCGCTAGAGAACGAAAAGCTCGCTTTTGGATTATTTTCGCGTTTTTCCGTGGCGCTGACTGGGAAAACAAAGGGATACAGCTTTCGCTCTACCGTGGTTTGCGTGAATTTTTCGACAACGACGAAAAATTCGCCTGGTTGGTTTCCGCGAGCTTCGCAAAGAAGAGAACAGAGATGGAATTAGTTTAACGGTGGCTGAGAAATTTTGCTCCTTTTGTTTATCCGTCGGAAAGAAAGCGAGGAGATTTAATTCCAGAACGATCAGCGGAGAGTTTGGAAAAGTTTCCGCGAATTCCTTCGATTTAATATCGAACTTGTTCCATTTGCGCGTTCTTCTCTTTGATCCGGTATTCAGTCACGCTGGACATTCGCAGAGCAATCGATTCGATAGGAGTTCACCGTCAATTTACCCCGTTCGTAAGTTTCGTGCAACTGCTAATCGAGTTTTATGCAGTTTTCATTCGAACAGCGCGGGAATAATAGGGTTATTTGTTCGTTCGAGGGCAATTCTGTCTTCAAAATTGAGCACAGTGTTTTGCGCCGGTCGCTCCCCGAAGGACGCCTGTCCATTTTTCGTTAATGAATAATACGTCTGGGCGAAAAATTTCAGCGGAAAACCGAATCAAATTTCGTATGAAACAGGTTCCCGTTATCGTTGCAGAAAATGCATCTCTATCGATTAAAAATTTAATTGTCAAATAAAAATCCCCTTGCTTCGTCGAAACTGTAACAATTCAATTTGAAGCGCCACTAATATATTTTTAACGGAAAAACTAATTTATATTTAAACGCGAATCGATAACAAACGCTTCCACTAATAGCCGTTTCTTTCGTTTATAACGGGATTTCGTTATTTCAACGAAAGAATGACATTTTTTACGCGTATCGAGCTCCGTTCAGCGATCGATCATCGTGCGTTTAACGATGAAATTCTTAACTAACGATTAACGTCTAAAAAAAGGAAAATAAAAGTTTCCATCCACGTTCAAAGGGTCGTTTTTCTGAATGTCATAAGTAGGCAGAAAAAGTGCACGGTTAACGAGAAGATTGCGTGGTTCTTTTGTGAAAGGTCGTGCATTTGCATGAACGGAATTTTGTAATTTAAACGTTCCTTTGAAAGTTATAAAAAACAAAAAAAAATAGAAAACAATTCCCGGAATGTCGACCGTGCAACGATTACGCGAAACTCGTTCTGTGATAATTGAAATAAAACGTTTTGCCGCCCGAGTTTCCGTTTTTAGGCTTCATATTTTTGTACACTTCGGAATACTGGTTTATAAATCGTCGATTTTTATACGTTTATGGAAAATTTAATATGAAAGAAACGCAAAATTAGCAGTAGCATGCGAAATTATAACGCATGCATTGCAAGTGTAGCAAATACGTTATAACAGTTAGAGAGTAAAAGAAATTTCTGCGTAGGCTTCATTTGATTATATTCGCAAAAACGTAAATATGCATAAAAATCCACGGTTTGCTAATTTGCATTGATATCGCACGAACAATATTATTAGTCAACAATCTGAGTTCTAAGGCGTGTCAAAGGCAACGAGATGTCATTCTGCTGGGATTCCCGACACCTGAGATTTAGAACATCGATTTTTACGATACAAGCATCATGCATCGAGCCTTTTGAATCCCAGTCTCTCTGGAACTTTATGTCAACTTTTATGCTAGCAACCACCTCCCTAGAGTTCAGGTCACACGATAACGTTTCAAACTATTGCCATTATTCAGGTATTCCCTGTTTCTATGTCGAGTGCACGTTTACCTAAAAACTGAGCCAGCGACGACTAAAGCTAAACTTCATCTGCATCGAAGAAACCAACTTGAAAAGGTGGCGATTATAATTATAATTACGAGGTGACAAATCGTTGTTCACGTCTTTTCTGTAGCAAACCATGAAAATTTCCAAATGTGCATTATACCAGATTTACATAGCTTCCGTGAGAAACTACGAATCAGTTATTTTGACTACTCTGATCGAATTGAAAATGTAAATGCACATTTACCATCTCGTTGAACGAAATTTTCCAAGATACTGTGGCAACCTTCCTGCCCTCGCCACTAGGAGGGATCAACCGACGACCTTTCTCGCAATTGCTCGAGTCCGTCCCGATTTCTATGTATACGAGTTCCGATTTGTCCCTTCCTATCCCTGTGTCTAAGACAGTGACCTGCTGATCAATTTTTCCAACTTTCTGATGATCAGTTTTTCTAACTTTCTGATCAATAGAATATGAAAGTGCAATCTCTACCATCAGAATTTTTACAATTGAATACCAGAAAAAGATCGTGTATATACCATTAATAGAAAAAATAAAATATTGTATAGGTGCTTAGAGTGTCGCCGCTTGCGACCATTGTGCTTAAATTAAGGATTACCGTTCAGCTGTATCAGATGTTCACCATTTTCCAACTTTCTGATCAATAGAATATGAAAGTGCAATCTCTACCATCTGAATTTCTACAATTGAATACCAGAAAAGGATAGTGTATATAACATTAATAGAAAAAATAAAATATTGTATAGGTGCTAAGAATTTCGCCGCTTGCGACCATTATGCTTAAATTAAGGATTACCGTCCAGCTGTATCAGATGTTCAGCGTTTTATTATGATCTTTATGTAATTGTTGAAAATGCATGTATTGTTGAATTATAATAAATGCTATTAAACCGCAAAAAAAAGGCAGGGACTTGCTAGGTAAATCTTACCGACGAGTCCACTAGCAGGCCCCGGACGAAACATCGTTTCCGATTCCTTCTCCTTCTCGCTTCTTCTCTTCCACAAAAGCAACAATACTTATCCCTGTTTTACATTGAGCGCCGAAAGAAAACGGTTGCGAGGCAAAGGGTTAAGAAACGGTGCACGATTCGTTGGCCACGAAAGGGGTGAGCAAGCTCGAAATTATCATTCGGGCGGGGAAGTCACGCGAACCACCACTCTTCCTCTAATCAATGATTCGAGCTCCCGCGGGAGAGAAATTGCGAATCACCTGTGGATACGCTGTGTGTCAAAATCAGCCTGGCCCTCGTGCACCAACCAGCAAATACTTTATACCGCGATACCATCGGGCACACGTAATCCATGCTTCCGTCCAACCGACCGCGCGTATATAAATCACGCTACGCCTCCCTTGACCGTGCGCCACGTCGAGAAAACTGAACTTTCGTTCCGGCAAATTGATTACTGATAATTGAACGCGTTACGCGCCATCCGTCGATGGTACGTCACGACTGACAGCAGTGAAATCTTCGAGACTTTTTTTGCTTCATAAAATCCTACCAGTTCCTCGTGATTCTCGAGTAGGTTATGCAATGAGGTTAGGAAATCGTAAAAGCAGGTCGAGTGCACCTTTCAGAGGATTAGGGCAAACCGTTGAGAGTTTTGACAATATGAAAGTGTTGTTAATCGAATCTCGTTATTATCCTCAGATTAATTCAACTTTTCGATAAGCAATAGGGCGAAAACGAGATCCACAGTGTAAGGAGAATAAATTTTCAAAAATTAATCAACATTCTAGGTCGATTTTTAATCGGTCGAGCTAATTAGAAGGTACTCTTAAAGACGACAACGTTCAATATTATGATGTTATCATAACTTTGTTATGCTCTGGACGAAAAATTAGTGTTCATCTGAAATTCATGAAATCTCAGACAAATAATCATATTCGTATCATGTATTATTCCAAATTAAAATTCAATGAAAAAATGCGAAGAAAAGCGCATCGATCACGAGTTTACTCGTGACCGGCCAACAATGCGTTAACTCGCATTCGATCAGCTTCGATAGTTATCGTTCGTCGAAGGATCGGAAGATCAATTATCCTTCGCGATCCTCGTTAGGACAACGTTTTCGCGCTCGAACGGGCAGGCAACAGAGATCGTTAGTTTCCGGGGAGCGAGGCGAGGTTAGTTTTAGGGAGGCGATCCCGAAACGTTCTTCGTCGTCATGACGACGACCAACCTGGCCGTTTCTGTCTGAAATAATGTAGCTCGCGTTGCTCAAAGAATGCAGTTAAGACGTTTGTACCCTCGACACCATCGCGAAACACCATCCCTCGTTGCCTGTCCGAGTGGCGCGAGGAGGAGAGCCTCGAAACGCGAGCCACTTCAATTAATCGCAATTAACGCGAGGCCTCTGCGACAGCGCAGACGGATTTGACGCGCGAAACTGAAGCTTACCCATCTTTCTCACGCGTTTATGCGATTGCACGCCTAGTAGTCGTCACTTTTATCGTGCTTCTATTCAAAGAATACGACAAATATCGTTTAGCAACGATATCGTAGCGGATTTGTAACGTTCATCGCGAAAATATTCGTTTTGAATTCAACCCTCGTGAATGCTGCGAGGTAAGAGAGTATCTGGTTCTTGGATAAACGTCTGACATTGTGGAAGTGGCAGATTTGCATGTTCACGAGTGTAATTAAAGATATGGAGAATAAATAGCGTTTTTGGTCGGTACAGATGCGAGATCAGTGTATCGCTTTCGAAATCTTTCCGGTTCGAATGTTTCGCGTTGCGCAGCGAAGGTTCGCTTTTAACGAACAGTTGTTCCAGGCGTCAAATTGATTGAAAAACAGAGTTCGTAGGTTATAGATTAATGCTTATGCTGTATTTTTCCAGAAATTGTACGGTATTTATACAAAAGGTTGTAGTTAGACCCTAACCAATCGTAACAGTTTAAAATATTGTAGGAGGGGGGGCTGGTCAGCGCTTCCTTTCTACCAAGTACGCGAGAATGATTTAAATATACCCTTAGCTAGGGTAGTTGAATCGCAAATATATAATATCGTTTTCAAAAGAATAATTTAGAACGTAACAAATTGGAGATTCGCTTCAACGAACGTTTAATACAACGTTTAAAGTAGCGACTGGTTCCCGTTAACCATAACCGTGTACTTGAAACAGAGATAGAAATATGAAAAATCAATTCCGGATATCCGTTGGAAAATTGAATACAACGAATCGATCCGAAGATCGAGTTTTCCCTTAGGTTCTGTCGAGTGGCGACACTTTCGCATAAGTTACCTACTCGTAAGAGAAGTCGCGCCGAGAAAAATGGCGACCACCCCGGCAGAGAAATCTAGTTTAAATCCGCTGCAAAGTAGCCCTATACTTTTTTTTGCCGCGTTATGGCCGAGCAGGTGGTGAAAAGTCAGCCAACCATTTTTGTTTCCTACGCCGGATACGTGACTTGATTTACAACTGCCTCCCGTCGCTCTTAAATCCACAAATTCCCCGATGTTTTGTGTATTCGCGTGTGCATAACGTGTTGCGGGATTTTAGTATGGAACCGCGTTTATGGGGAAACCGACAGGAAGGAGTTCGTCGTTAATGTAAACGCCCTCTTAAACGAGGTAGTAACCTCGGTGTTTCTGCTAAGAAAAAGCGTCTTTCGTTGTAAGCTCCTTCGTTTTTTGCGAAACAAAGAAACGGTAGTACAGATGAACGAAAAATATCGCATACCAAATTGCTTTGAGAGATCTCAGAGACGAAGAGAGGTATTGAGAAATCAACTTCGACGGTGAAGATAGATTGCGTTTAGTCAAGATTTTAACGTTAGACTTACGGACATTTCTTGTATATCTGTTTCCGATATACATATACTAAAAAATAAGGTATACATCAAACGAGAGGGAAATAGATTTGGGTATATTTGTATCGTTCTGTAGGAGTCTCTATTTGAGTGTTGTAATACACGTGGTTGATGTGGACTGAATAGTTAACTAATTGACTGACATTGTTTCTGTGTGTCGCGCCCAGGGAAGTTTGGCTTTTATATTCCCTGTACGCGTTGGGAGA
Source organism: Tetrapedia diversipes (assembly GCA_033822845.1). NCBI lineage: Eukaryota > Metazoa > Arthropoda > Insecta > Hymenoptera > Apidae > Tetrapedia > Tetrapedia diversipes. Next base: position 568,210 of record JAOPTO010002468.1, on the reverse strand, counting down.
GGGAAAATGTGGAGACATGGAAAGGACTCTGTGAGCGTTTTCCGGATTCTAATGAGGTCCTGTAAACCTAGCGTTAAAAAGAGTTGATCGCAGAGGGTGTGGAAGTTAACCACGGCGTAAAACAAGGAAACCACGGACAGATCGTTCGGATCCCAAGCCAATGAATTTAATCTGACGCACGAACGAATTCAAAGTGTGAGATCTCCTCGCGAAAACGTTTTTCCACGGGGAAGAGCACGCGGAAGTGTTTCAGATAAAACAGCGTTGTACAAGCTCTAGATCACGCCACTTTATGGGGTTTCCGGTTTCCCGGCCATGGAACAGCCAGCATGAATCTCGAAGATTATGACGCGCGGAAGTTCCGGCAACGAAAGGCTTTTAGTTATGCGCTTCTTGGATTCGTTCGATATTTCACGCGGCCCGCGTGCCCGGGGCCGCATTTGTTGCGAAACGCGGCGGCAGAAGGGGCCGTCCCGTGGGATTCTTCAAATATTCACCAGCCTTCCCGCTACGAATGGACGACCATACGTTTCGAAGCTTCGCTGTGTATCCGTTGCGAGCAGATACTGTTCGGGTGCATTTAATTTTTGAGGAATCGCACCGTATTGCATTGTGACCGTAATACGTTTCTGAAACCTGGCAAACAGCTGGAAAACCTTTGCTTTTTCCGAATAACAATTCAGAACCTTGCGCACAGGTGATTTCAACCGGTTAAAATATGACAAAAGAGCTGCGGCGACGCGAGAGATTTTGCAGTCCTTAACCCTTTATCGCATATAGGCCCATATATGATATTCCAAATTAAGTAATATAAAATAATTCGAACTATTTTAATCCATTAAATATATATTTAGCAATAATAAGACGCGAGAAAATTGTCTTTGATTTTGATGCTTAATTTGGAAATAAAATTGAATCAAAACTGCAATACCATATATGGGCCTATATACGGTAAAGAGTTAACCCTTTCACGATGGGAAAATTATCTTTCCACCCCCTAGCTCTCGTAAGGCACAAAATTTGACACTCTTACATTATGTCATTTTACCCTTCGAATACTCAATTATTGCTTAATAAAAATGATGAAGAAATAACTCCTTAGAAAAAATATCCACTTCCAGCTACACACATCTAAGCTACCAGGTGTATCTTGTACCACTGAGAACGCGTCGAACAAAATTCCGTCCAAAGGTAATTACAGAGACTGTGATCAGGGCGAACAGAATTTTCCAAGGCGAAATTCTTCATTCTTAAAATGGATGTTATACAAATCTTTCACAGTCCCTTCGGAGCGATGACGTTTCCTATATCTCGGATTCCTCGACTTTCATTAAGAACTCTTGTACGGACATAATTACGTCGTCGTCGCGATAAACACGTTCGTTCGAGTCGCGGACGTTCCGCTTCTTTCCTGCGCTCTACCGAAGAACGCGTCTCTAGGGCGCTTTAACGCGAATTCCACTACGTTTCTACGATCCCGACGTCGTGGGCAATTCTGAAGAATTGCAGAAACGTTGCCGACGCGACGTTTATCCTTTTTCGAAATAATGAAAACTATAAACGTTAACTTGTACCTTGAAACATCAACATAGAACCCAAGTACGAGTAGAAATACACTGTCAGCGATTTTTCTATACATGTTGGATGATTTTAGTTATACAGCATCCGACAAAAGTTTAAGAGGACAGGAAAATATAAAACATAATTTTATGGTTCGCAAATATTGTTTATCTATTCATTTTTGTCGTCATTATAGTAGAACGCTATTTATTCGTCAGCATAGAACACAAATTTTATTTATACCGTTATTTCTTGTTAATTAACCCTTCCCACTCGAGAGGTGACAGTTAGTCGTCTAATAATATTAACTTCACAGATGTTTAAGTGTAAAATATTTACCAAGAATCGCTTGTATTAAACTTCATTTAGTTTAGTTAAGTCGTATATTAAAATTTACACGTATAACTGTTTAACCTCCAGTTTGATTAATAAACAAACTAACTGAAGTCTGTAAGATTGCGAAACTATCGTTTGGCGACCGACAGTCGCCTCTCGAGCGCAAAGGGTTAATTAATTTATTTTCTTTCACCCTTTAGTCTTAAACTTTTGTCCACTACTGTACAATGAGATTCGATGACAGCCGGGCAGACATGACAAAATAAATAAATGAAACTTACAATCGGTTACTATCGCCATCGTCCTTCACTCAAAAACGTACACCTCTTTTTACTGTTCTAAACACCAATCGTTCGCAATCGGTGAACGATCATGAATCATGATCATGAACGTGAATCAGTCGTTTCTTCGCAACGTCAAGATTTTGCGATACAGTTGTTTCGCGGAGAAAATCCGATTAGATCTCGCGGTTATTTTAATGGGCTTATGAGGCCAGCTGGAGAGAACGATGGCCGAGGGAACGGAAATAATTGCGGGCCCGATGAATTATGCAGCAGCTACGAGAAGCGGCGGTAAATAAACCTTCGCTGATAAATATTCCAGGAGGGTACATCGCGATAGGTGGTCGCCATTATGACGGAGCCGGTGTCAGAGTGTTATTCTCGCGGATAGATAAACGCGCGCGAAACCGAACGATAACGAGACGTTAAATATTCGAAGGATGATACGCCGGTGTCGATTTACGGCGCCACGTTTAACGTTCCCTGCGTGAAATCGTGATTCGATGGAAATAGAACGACGCGAAACATGTAACAGAGCTGACGCGTTACGAAGGTGAAAAGAGCAACAAAGTTTCGTTCGCAGGATAAAAGCGACGCATCGTTGAAAATGACCGCGCACGAGGTGTTTCGTTACAATCGTTATCATTAGCACCTAGCCAATCTAACGGGCAGATCACCCATTTTTCCTCGACAAAACGCTGCCGTGGATTCTATTCACTTTTGGTATTAATTAGTCTTAGATCAGCGTTGAATTGTATAAAAATCGTACTTTGGAAAAATTTGAAAATTTGACGAACCGTGAACAAGGGTTTCTTCCAAGAACCCAAGCCACATCTGGCAATTTAAAAAGTAAGAAAACGCTAACGCTTAGCCAACCGAATGGGGAGATCTCTCATTCTTTCCTCCGCCATTGATTCTATTTACTTTCGTTATTAGTTAGTCTTGAACTCGTGTTGTTCACAGTTCATCAAACGCACTTTCTGCTCTTCCAAAATACAATTTTTAGCAAATTCAACTCCAGTTCAAGGCTAACTAATAACAAATGTAAATAGAATCAATGATATTGCTTTGTTAAGGAAAAAATGGCAGATCTCCCCGTTCGGTTGTCTAAATATTAAAAAGAATAGCTTGAATGAAACTGGTCTCGTTCCGGGTAAAATTTTGTTCCCCACGAAGACCTGTTCGATATTTCAAGATAACCGTAATCGCACTCGCAACCATACGTTTCCCCTTCTAATTAATTCCAAAAAGTAACCGTATCTCTTAGAGCCTATCCTCCGATTCCCACCCTTCCTCCAAAAGCCATCCTTGCAAGGTACACTCCAAAGTGCCTATCAAAACTTCGGCATTCAACTTTCAAGAAACGGTAGAACTCCATTACACGCGCGTATACATACATACATTCATAAACAGGCTGTTCCACGAAACAATCGGGCAACTTTCGTATTTTCCGCGGCGTCCAGGGGCACACGCGGGAACTTTTGATTTTATCGCCGTCTCGCGCCCTTCGTTTTTCGCCCCACCCCCGGTCGCCATCTCTCTCTCTCTCTCTATTCATTATAGATTCAAACAGGTGCGGAAATTTCACGGGAAACATTCTTGACGATGCTAAGGTCCCATTGTTCGTTCCGTGGTTTTTGCTGTTTTCATTACCGGAGCCAGATAAAAGAGTGGCGTCGTAATTGCACGGCCTTCCACTGTTTTTCTTCGGCCTGGCTTAGCATAACAGGGGATGGCCGCCATCCCCTTCCTCCGGCTTTCCTTCTCCATAGGAGGGAACACGCTCGCTCCGTTCGACGCTTTCTGCACAGTCAGTCGCATTAGCGGCCGTTAGTCCGTCTTTCGTCCCCTGCCAACTGTTTTATCGATCCCCGGCTTATGTACTGTTAAAAAGCCTCTCGAAGCGTAGCCTCGAATAAAGCGGAGCATCCTGAAAGGCTTCCGTTAGCGAGACGGCGGCTTCGGCTTGCCCGTTGAAGGAGCCTCTTAGCCGATCCCTCTTCGTTCGATCTGTGATTATTCGCGCCTCGAGGTACGACATTTTTAGAATAAAGGAAAGAGATTACTTTGATCCGCGAATAATCCCGGGTTGTCGACCGGAAATCACAGAAGGCGTTGTTTAACCCTTAAATGCGTATCGTTGTAATTCTACAACATACCGTTCAAACGGCCTAAAAATCGTTAGTATTCGCTTACCGCGTACCGTTGTACAATTATCACTGTCTACACGATATATTTTATCGAACACGGCAAACAGATTTTTTTTCTTTCAAGACCGTCAAACGTGAACTTCGCATTGAAAGATCGAAGGCTATCGAAAATTTGAAACGCGTGTAAATTGCATCGTTGTTTTGCTGTATAATTATTTGATTTTTCAAAGGTAAGTACGTACAAAAGTGGTTTTTATGCGCATCAATATATTTTTTTCAATACAGTTATTTTGTTTAGAGATAACGCATTTGTATTTTTATCAGTGTTATTTTCTAATAAATGCATAGCGTTACAGATGTGCAACAGAAGGTTTTTCAATAAATTATAACAAAAAAATTATAAAAATAATTTTTTCTTTATTTTCCCCTGCACTAGCATGTACATGTTTACACGATATATTTTTTTCCAAGGTGTAAGAAAAAAATCATGCGTTTAAAGGTTTGATCGCGGAAACTTTAACGCCAACAATTGGGTTTCCAAACTTCGTCGCGTAACTTCACGAAGCTGTAAAAAAAAAAAAAAAGAACAAGACGCAACACGCAAACCTTCGAAACGTCCGGAAGCTCTTCGAAAACGAAAACTAGCTTAATGATTTAACCGATGAACCGAGGTACTTGGCAACTTGTTGACATCGGGTACTCGCACAACTCCCATTCAACTCGTAGCAGCGAGCTGGATAATTAATAAGCTGCTCGACAATCGCTATCCTCGCAAGTTTCCCCATCGATCGACCCTCGACAACCTACCCAGTCAACTCGAAACGTGCCCTCTGTCCTCGCCGCGATTCGCGTAACGCGACAGGCCGGTTCCCCGCGAGAAGAAACGAATGTCGCGAGCCGGAAGTTTGATTAGATTTCACGAAGTACCCGTCGTAAACCGGGAAACTTTCCGTTTAACATGAAAATGTACGTTCACCGCCATTAGGGCGGCGTGCGTTGATACTAATTATCCGCGTGATTAAAATGGAAAGTTAACGAGGGAACGCGGTGGCAAACGTTCCGCCGCGGGCTCTTATTCGAGCTTTATGGGGCCACACCCGTGGTAGCTTCAAAGCCCGGCCAACTTTTCTTTTATTGCGTTAAAACTTCGAAACGCGCGCGGCCAGCTCGAGTGTATTGTCGTGTAACGTCCGCCATGGAGAAATCGCGGAACGTTCTTAGAGTGTCTGTTGCTACTTACCTTCGACCGCGTGAAACGAAACATCTTTTCTCTCTCCTACTCTTCCTTCTGTTTCGATTCAGAGCATGATGCTGGTATAATTGCTTGTTTAGGGGATGCGTTGTCGGTTCGCGTTGCTTTACGATTCAACGAAACTTTCAAACCTTTTGCTTTCAAACAGAATCTACAATCCAGCTAATCACCATTTCGCGAACATTGATTTCTTTGTTAGTTATTTCCAACAATTAAAAACTGCACCATACAAATCGGCAATCAATAAGCTACCAGCATCACAACTTGTATTAAATTGATCTCTACGAGATAACGTACGACTCTGATTATCTTGTTACTTATATAACGTTATTGTAAATTTTAAAAAGAGCCTAGTGTCCGTTTAATAAATAAATAAATAAACATTGAATTAATAAAAAAAATCGAATAAAACGGTACTCGGTTTTCATTGAGTGTACGTAAAGTATTTCCTTGCTGATAATTTACAAACTGCCATTAACCCTTTCTTAGGGTTGACTTTTTCGGTTGGAAAAGAATAAATGTACAGGACCAGCTGGCTACAGTCTTATCTTTCAATATTCGTGAAATGGAACAGCGTTCCCATAATGTTCGTATGAATCGTAACGCAGACCCTTAAGGCGGTTCTTAAAGGGAAACGCGTTCAGGGGAGACCATGAAAGGTTCATGAACCTCGTAACGGACCAAGAGAAATACCGGGTAACGAGCCAATACAGTAGCGGAACACGTGAACCCCTTTATGGTGCAAACTTTTGAATCCTGTCGTGGATTCAACTTCGCCGTAGCGAGTTTCTCGCATAACGTTTCACTTGCGACGAAAATATCCTGCGAGAATCAGCTCTGAAGTGCGTTTAAGGAGCGCTACAAATTATTTCTTAATTATCGGAAATTGAATAACGCGATCACGCCTATATGCGTGCCGTGTAATTTTTATCCTAAATCTACGCCTACAATTTTCGTTCAGTTTCCATACAAGTTGTTATAGAAACTCGATTTCGTTCTTTCCGCGTGTGTAACGAACGGATAAACAAAAAGAAGGAAACGAACGAGAATGGCAAAACAACCTTTTATCCTCTCGCCCGATGGAAGATTACCGTGCAATTTGTCTTTGATTATTTATGAATCAGTGCTCTCTCTCTCTCTCTCTGGAGCGCTTTATATTCCATCCAGTGTATCGAAGCTACTCGGAAAGAACTGGGGGGCAGTTTCGCTGGGCTTCGTTAATGCAGCCCGTGAGAGGGAGGAAGGATCTTACCCCTAAAAGCTACCAGAGTAATCTTTATCGCCTTATTCGTGCCCAGTATCTTATCCACTCGCTTTCCGCGGAGATTATGCGAAACACCTTCGTACGTCACGACGAGCAAAAAAAATTGTTGCGCGACAGAACCTCGAATTGTCTGACAATTATTAACCGAAGTCATTTATCGAAGCTGAAATCGCTTTAACTTTTTGGGGCACGGTGGGATTAAAAATGTTTCATGTTTTTGATATACGGTAATGCATGGTGGGACGTTTTCAGACCCACCTCGAAATATTGTAATAGCGGCATGGGCATAGGTTTATATTTAATCTTACTTGCGTGAAGCAGTTGGTAATATAGCATAAAGAAATGTTATAAATATGTTCGCTTGTCGTTGGCAAGTTTCAACGTGTCAGTACTTTGTTCATAAAAATATACCAATTTCGTTTAATTTAAAACGCAACAAAATTTCTGGCCAACATGGGTTTATTTATTATCTGAAATTCTGTGCCTCAAAGAGTTAAACAAAGTCGTTGATAGACGCGTTAATAAAAATATACCAATTTCGTTTAATTTAAAACGCAACAAAATTTCTGGCCAACATGGGTTTATTTATTATCTGAAATTCTGTGCCTCAAAGAGTTAAACAAAGTCGTTGATAGACGCGTTAAGACAAAAGTTTGCGTGACAGTTTTTAGGTCCAGGACTGGATTGCATCAAAGACGAATCGAAAACGCCCTTTCGGTTCAACCCTTCTCTCGACGTCGATCGCAGCCATGAAATATAATGACTCGGTAAGACCATGGTTCGCAAGTTTTCCGGCTGGATAAAGGCCGGATAAAGGGGTGACACGCACGAGACCTGCAGGCTCGATAACGGTACAGAGCGATGCACAAACGAGAGCAAGCTCTCTTGCGTGCAACACGAATGTTTGAAACGATCTGAGATTTATACACCACCGAGGGACCCCGCGTGAATCGACCGCTTCGCCTATTGTGTATCAACAATTTATTCGCGAAGATTGTTCATGGTTGAGAATGTAGCCCCCCTACATCAATTTATCCGTGTTCTCGTGTTTGTACTTTCTATTATCGCGAAACAACTACTTCTTCAAGTTTTGCGAATGTTTTAATCAAGCATAAGGATACAAATAGTCGACGAATAAAATTTGTTTAACTATACGAACGATGGAACTGAAACAGCGAATTTTTCAGAAGCAACAACGTCTAATTTATGAAAACTGCACAGTTTTCGTACGATCGTTTAATTTATTTTAATCTCGCGCGATACTTTACATTCCCGTTAATTTTGTGTTTTCCCGAGCAATCAAATTTTCAGCATTACCGATATTCGTTTAACTGAAAGAACAAAAAATCGCATTAATTATGAAATAACGCAACATGTTTGCGCGTGCGACCAAAAATTCACGTTCCGGACGCGCACGAAGCGTCCCAGCTTTTAATTGCGTTTCCGCGAAACGGTTTGCGTCAGGTTACACGTATACAACAAATACTTTGCATATTCAAACCCATGGTCCGGGCTTACGATCGCCATAAATATTTATACTTTCCAAGTTGGTCGACCGCCGTCTATCCGCGCTCTTTCGCAAACACGAATAATGCATGTACACACGGCTCTCTGCCATGACTTCGTTCCGCAACGATTATGTTAAATCGAAACGATACGAGATGGAGTACGGATCCTGTTGAATTGATTGGGTTCGCGAATTTTTGTTCGAAACAATTGAACAGTTCAGTTCTTTCGTGTCTCCTGTATTATCTTCCAAGTTACGAGACCGCAGTTGAAACAATCAACGTTCTATCAATTTTCAATTTACCGTTTCTCAAACAGAATCGTTGTTTACCAATCGCTGATGTTTCCGGCCACAACACCGACTGTGAGAATCGATCGAAAGAGGAGAAGGATTCTGAAACGAACCCGAAAGATCGCCGATCGAATCGAAATCTCGTCGTGCGCGACGATAAACGGCAACGAAGAACGCGCAAAAGGCAACCAATCGAAGGAAGAGAGAGATAAGAGAGACAAAGGAAACCCAGGTTCTTTTATCACGAACAGGATGCGCCGTGATACTTGGTGCGATGCAGCCGGCGTGACGAAGAAGAACGGAAGAGCCGGGGATGGTGAAAAGCGCGAAAATAGGTGGCGAGTTTCTCGGTTAGAACTCCGGGAGAAGGAAGAGGAAGCGTAAGTGACTAGCCAACCGAGACTTTTGTGTGTTATATTGTCTTCGAGCTCCCCTGGCCGTGTCGGACGAGCCGTCGAGACGAGCACGCACACTCGAAGAAACGGAAGAACGGGTAGCCTGAGGGAGAAAGTTGTAAGGATGGAAGAAGAGCAACAAGAAGAAGAAGAAACGCAGGAAGAGGGAAACGAAAGAAGGGAGAACGAAAGGGGAAAAATTGAAGGAAGGAGAGAGGAAGCGATACGAAGAAGAGGGTGAGAAAAAGGGAAAGAAGAGGCAGACAAAGAAATGGTGATGACTTCTTCTTCGCGAGTTCGTGCAATTCGGTTTCGCAGAGCTGCGCTATTTGTCTCTAGCGATTCGTGAGCCGTTCTATAAAAAGCGAGCCCCGTGCATTCGTATGCATTGCTCAGAAAGATTTATGAGCGATGTCGCGGTCGTGGACCGAAAGTCTGAGAGCCACCGAACAAAAGGTGGTCCCTGCCCTTTCCCCTCTCCCTCCTGCTCGTCCCTTCGACGATCGAGAAATATGTACATAATAATGCGACGGGGTTCAGTTTCGCGCCGTATTCAAAGAACGAATCTTTGTTCTCCCCTTTGTTAAACACACCGTTTTCATTTATATTACTCCCTTTCTCGTTTTTTCTTTATCCGTCCTCCGGTTATTGCTTTCGCCATGGTGGCCACGAATCGAAACGCGGTACGAGTACAGGCATAGACACGGGGCCGCGATTGTCGAATAGATCCGCGTCGTCCACTTCCGGCGAACACCGGCCAAATTAATAACGCGGGAAGCATTTCGACGCTTTGAACGCACAAGCTTTCCAGGAACACTCTTTCCCGGAACAGTTTGCATTGTTCATCGGTGCTTCGTTTGAAAATGGAAAATTCCGTTCGCGACTCACGCGTACTCAAATATTTTGGAATCCGAAGAGATTTTTATGGATCGAATTGGAGACTGGTAAACAAGGAACAGCCAAAGCTTGATTACATTAGCAGAGAATATTCTAACATCTTACGAAGTTTGAATTCAGCTTTATTGAAATTATTTGTTTTCACAGATTTTTCATTTGTTTCCTTTACGCCAACAGCTTTCACACATCTCGACAAGATTGCAACAAAGTTGTTAATTTATATATTTTCCTCCCGATGATTTAAAAGTTCGACGACCAGTAACGAGATGAAGATAATTACCGACACCATTTCCAGAGCAGTCCCGCGTGAAAATTTAAGCAACTATTTAAATTGAAGCATCCAATGACAGCATTAAGTGGCCCAATAACTGTCGCTGTAACTGAAATCCAGGTGTATTAAATTATTTCCCGTAACCCCGTTTCAACGCTACCTACCCTCTGACCCGACCACAGTAATACACACGATCACGACGGAATTACCGGTTGACCCCCGTGTCACGGAAATAAACATAGTCACGTGGGACGAAAGCCAAAGGAGAAAGGAAACTTTCCGCGGTTGCTCGATATTTTCCTTTCACCGAACGTTCCTTGAATTATGCAACGATATCGGCGACTCTTGAAACCACCGACGGCGACGATTTTTCACCGGACGGGAAATAGAAAACTTGAAACGTAACTCGTAGCAGACACCGAAAGAGGCACAAGGAAGGAGAGAGAGGGGGGGAGGGCGTAGAGGAAGAAATGTCTAAAGGGGGAAAAAAAAAAGATAGACACGCGTGTACGTCTGCGTGTCATAAAATTTGACCGTTTCCGTTTCGTGGCAGAAAAAGACGCGGGGAAACGCTCGTTTTTTACAGCATCGAATCGTGCGATAGACGTATACGCGTATGTAAATCCGCGTGATGGTGCTATTTGAAACACGAAAGTCGTTTCTCGACGGATAAAGAAAGGGCTTGGGGGACAGCAGCAAATATAAATTTACATACCGTCGTAACTTTATCGCCGCTGTTCCGTAGAACGGTAATTTCCTTCCGTAGGCCGATTTCCCCGAGTTCCTCTCCGCTTCCTTGATTTCACTTTAACTCGCGTTAACGTTAAAAACGTTCGAGCATAGGCGTTTGCGAGTAGGTGCTTTGTAATGTCAAACGATATCGATAAAACGATGTAACTAATAAAATATGATGTCGATAAGATGACGCTGTTATAATATTATAATTCATATTCTTTACCCCTTGAAAGAAAGATATTGAAATAGTTTGGAAGTATAAAGACCAGACTCGGTGGGTTATAGTCGAATTGTGGATAGGAATCTGGTACGCGCACCCAAAACTTTTGAACGATAACGTACAGGGTTCTTGGCAGCTTAATTTTCGCGTTACGGCGTTGTCGCGGTGCCATTAAACGGCATAATCGTTATTTGTTTAAGGTGTCGCAAGAGCTCGGAAACTGCTTCAGTATAGGATCTTGTAAGAGACACGTTCCAAAGAAAATGCGAAATAAGATGCACGAGGGATTTACCGGGTGACGGAAATGTGTGAAAAATGGTACCTTGAAAGATTTACACGTACGGGCGTGTACACGACCAACTATCGCAATGCATCAAATGAGTTTACTTTAGCTACTATCTGACGTACAGTAACAAAATCTTAATTTATCTTTCTTTTCATATTTCGCAGGTTATCGTAACAAATGGCACTTTTGATCGTTTCGCGATTACTCGATTCGTACGCTTTTCTTACACGCACACGGAACAACAATTTGTTTTAATTACTTTCACACCGGTGTGTTTAATCAACAATCCCCCGCAGCTTCTTTTTCACGCAGCTGGAATAAATTATCACGTCGGGTTACCTGTTTCCCTGGGAACTTCGACTGTTTAACGATGTAACCGAAGCCTTATTAGGCAACTTCTGAAACTTTAAGAGCCTGTACTCGAAAATCCTTCCGTACCGTGTATCGTTTATTATTCACTGCGATGTATTCATTAAAACATCATGCGTTTCCATGTTTAACTTTTAACGTAACTCCTCCGCGTTCCGCCGATGTCTAAATTATTCTACGATATATTTCGGTGATCCAAAAACAATAACACGTAATTAAACATTAATAACTCGATAATCGGTTTTCTCCTGTTTTACAATTCTCAGTAACAATAATATTTAATGCGAATGTTATCGTTTAAAGTAATATCTTTCTCGCGTTAACTTCGCGTGTGTATTAAACTATTATATAAAATGTAAACGAACAAAAGCGGTATCAACGCAAATGCGAGCTGTTGTATTATTCCCTGGTTGAGGAGCGGTGACTAAAGGGTTAACAATGGGAAAAATTGTAGCCCTTTTGAGCAACGCGAACAAAGCCAGTAAACGTGACACGAGAAGCGACGACAGGATGGAAGACTTGAGAACGGTGCCATAAATAACGTCTAATGGAATATTTCGTCATCGCTACGCGGTGACTAATAAAGCACAAAGCTTTGTTGGCGTTCCATCAACCGAACACAAATCTCGCCGGGCAACGGAAACGGCTCGTAATTAAGTAAAATTGATTTTAAACAAAGCAATACGTACCGTTTTTCAGCCACGGGTTATATTAATAACGAAAGTTTCGTCGATTCGAAACGGAGGAACAAAAAATTCGTGCTTGTTCGAACGTTCGTTTATGTATGTACGTACGGCACACAGTGGAAAAACCAGAACCGTTATATCCAATGATGGCTAAGTAATTGATCGAACGAACATGCACGAAACGACTCCATTTCTGTTCGCTTCCATTTCCTCTTCCACTTTCAATTACCGCGCGCTTAAGATCAAAAAGTTTACTCAGAGTGAACGGTTCACTGTGCGCGCAGGTGTGTGCGTGACACCATTACACGGCGCATCAAAAGAAGAGTACAATTTACTCAACGAAGTAACTCGCATGAACGAAGCTCGCTTACATGTTTGCCAATTTTTAAATTTGCGAAATTCTTTTCGGCGACTTTTTCATCTGTTGGAAATTGAATACAGAAATATCACAAAGCAAAAATTAACCATAAACCAGCTTTCTTTTAACGTGGTTTCTCAAGGACTTCTTCTAAGAAGCTAAGCCACATCTGGCATTTTAGAAAGTTCGAAAACATCGAGAAACAGAAGAAAAGAGGCTGAAGGACCCGGACAGGGTTGTAAGAATTTCGACCACTGCGTTCTGCTAGTCTTGTGACAAAACTCGCTAGGTACGGTCAGAATTGCCCTTCCTCGTGTTATATAAAAGTATTAATAAGTTATCAAAGTATTATTTTACAAACAAGAGTTCATTTCATTTAGCAATATAAAGCTCCATTTCCAATATCATCAATTAAAAAGAAAAGCTTTTGCTTATTTCCTCTGTGATTCAGTTCTAAATAGACGGTGGCATCTATTCTTTGCTTGATCGATAAAAATCGATAACCGTGAACATCTGTGACTCGTTAGTTTCCGAGCGATCGAAAGCTGATTGGCAAAGCGCGTGCGGAAAATTTGAAATTACGAACCTGTTAGAACTTCAAAAACGTATGGAACGCGTCGAACGCAAGAAAATGGCAGCCATTCCGTTAATGCGGTACGAACAGCCGCTATTTATCAGCGCGAAAATGGGCTACAGAATTACTTCCTCCTTCCGAGCTAATCTCGAGTTTAATTGAACGCTCGCTATCTGCAAGTGGCTGCGGCAACAAGCTGAAATATTTCGCACGACGGATCTGAATTGTTTCTGGCTAAAAATAAAATAATAAACTACATTTTTTTTTCTCTACGTTATCCCGCCCCTTTTTATATTTTCTGCAAAATTTCAGCTTTTCATTTCGTATTATCGAATTCATCTAAATAGTTTTCATACATCCTAAAGTCAATAAATTTTTCTACTTCTTACGCTTCTATCGTTAATCCTTCTGTAAAAATTCCATATTCTTAAATCTCTTAACAACGATGTAAATATAGCGTCGATTGTACGGAACGAAAGGAAATCGTGAGCGAAATAAGTGCGCAACTTTGCGTTCGTTCAGAGTGAACCAAAGAAGAGGAACATCTGTCAGCGCTGAAGTGAAAGCACAACAACCGGTTCCAGGCACGTCATCAAGAGATTCCTACAAGATTCTGTGCACTGAGTGACATTCGATTTGGTGAACGAGCAGGTATAAAGCATCCGGGAGGGAGCGGAAGATCAATGCGGCTCGAACAGCTCGGCTTGTTTCGTTGAGAAATCATGGCTTAGATCATGGATTTACACTGTTTGCTCCGACAGAGAAAAAATGTGTCTGCATACATAAGCAGTATACTGTATATGTAGGAATGCGATCGAGCGGATGCGAGGCTGGAAAAGTACTTGAGTTGGGCGATTGTCGTGTGAACGCAGAATGTTTGGGCTCGAATTTTTCTAAGACGTGAAAGATGAGAACTTGAGAAAACAGTGCGACTGAGAAATTCTGGGTAGTCGTGACCGAATGCATCGAGTGAGAAAGATTTAGAATTAGAAAGAAAGGAAACGAGTGTTTGGAAGAATATATGACGGGGAAAATGCGAGCGTGGAGCAGAAAGTATTAGACGGTGAAGGCAGAAGGTATTGGACGAAAGGTTTTGATTGTGAACGTAGAAAAAGTGTGGAAGAAGCTAAGTAGCCAGCGTAGAGCGAAGAACTGTGTAGTTTGCAAAGCATAAGCGTAGTTTGTTATTTTGTGGTCGTTTGTGTCGTTTTAGTTTTATTAAATACACGTATATTTATCATTTTATTCACTCTTCTTTCTTTTCTTTTTTTTCATTTACAACCTTTCCTATATATGCACTCGTGCCGCGTTTCAACAGATAGCGTAAGTCAGACGTTACTCGAGTGCATCATGACCTGCGTCTTTATTTTTCATCGCGCAAAGCATCGATTAGCCTGCTGACACCGCGTGTTGGTATTCAAAGCGGCCGCGAAAGCACAGCTTTCGACTCGTTAAGCGACGTGCTCCACTTCGCCGGAAGTGGAAGCGTGTGCCGGAGGTGTTACCAGGGATAAACCATTTGATACTGTATAACTTATCGTCGAAGGTGGATTCACTAGAATTATGCGGTATTATCTGATGGTAATCTCGTATTTACTGTTTCTCTGTATTTTCCTCCTTTGTATTTTCAGCGTGTAGTCGTGTTAAGTGGAAAAGTAGTTTAGAAATGGTTAGAACAACAACTTTATCTATTTAGGAATGAAATCTGACGTATATCATTGAATTGTTCCTTAAAAAAGTTGCTTTCCATGAACGATCACCTTAATTATTCCGAACTCATACATAATTCCGTCAAATTATTGTATATCCAATGCTTTCGTACCTTCCCCGACGAACGCGAATAAACTCGAAAAAGTAGCGACGCGTTAAAAACATATTTACGTTCCGAAACGGTCGCATCGAATTTACAAGTTAATGAAATCTAATCAACGACAGCTGGTAGCATCCGTGGCCATAGTATGGGCCGACGGGTGGTAGGTGACAAGGAAAGAGTAAACTATCGTGATAGTAGGTAGTTTAACGAACTCCTGGTTGGCCAGCTTCTGGTCTACAATTAACGTGCCTGGAGCAGTGCATGCGTGTTTGATGCGTTGCAAACATGCAAGCCGCGTTAGAGGCAAGATTAATTGCGATAAAAATGTTATAATTGAGACCTTGCCAGGGACGTGGTCGTGTTGACGAAAGAGGGACGGGTTGGAAAGACGGGATACCCGACGTTCGAACTTCGATCGACAGTTTCTATTCTCCCAGAGGCTAGGTTCCCATAACTTCGTACGAAACGAGGGATCGATCAACCGTTCCTGTTATGTTCGTTCTCGAAATTGTCGAGCGTGAAAATTAGCAGAGCTCGTGCAAGTTCCACGCGTTGTTTGGGTTTCGCCGTCACGCGTATTATCGTTCGCTAAAATTGTGATAAATCTCGTGTTTCGCGGTCCTGTTCTCTGCGCTACCACGCAGCAGCGATCGTATTTCTGTTCTACAAAGTGTCGCGAGAGAAAGAAAAACGAAAGACCTTCGGATCACGTAACTAGTTTTCTCCGATTATAGGTTCCACGTTGATCGAGCACATTTTACTCCTTTCAATAACAGCCATCTTATCTATAACCCTCTAAAGTCTTAGACATTTTTTCATAACACCCTTTGTATTTAAATAAAAGTGACAAAGTTTGATATACGTTGCCGCTGAACACACAGTATAGCATAAAGTATATTATTTGATATATTTATTTTGGTATTAGTTAAATTAATAAGATATAGGAAATAATTCGAGGCGTAGTTGAGAGAGCGGAAGGGATGAGCGCAATAAGGAAAACCGTAGTAAACCAAGTCCATTTCATGACTACGAAGGCTGAAATAAAGTCTGTCTATTTCTATAAAGTTTAATAACTAGCATTGTCTTATTTTAAACCTTGCATCTTCAACTATTTCGCACCCATTTTGCACACTCTCGAGGAACACGGAATACGGAGTGCCATTACCATAAAGGGAGCGTAAAATTAAGAAAACCTTTCTACGAGCACGTGTGTCTAAACTTTCGAGCGGTAACGTGTAGGTGGTGACCTGAATTCACGTGGATCGTGATAAAAATACGTTTTCGGAGGTCATCAAGCTCTCGATTCTGATAAGCCAGAAAATGACGGGGAGGGAAAGAGTAAATTACGGTGATTTAACCGGCGCCGAATTAGAACCGGCCTGGCAATTAACAACCCCGTTTCAACGGGAATGCAGCCTAGTGCGTTTGCGAACGCGTTAATGAGCGACACGAACGTGCCACGAATCCTTCGAGATTTATCGTCCTCTTGCGATCATTAATATTACCGTTTACCCCGGCTGACGTGTTCAAAAACCGGATGCAGCGGTAATCAATTACATCGTGCCTCTGATTTATGCCTCGAGCAATCGACACACATATATCCAGCAGTTCTTTAATCATTTCTGTGTTAAACGTTCAGTTTCATCTACGCGAAACCTATTTCTCTTATTCACAGCTTGTAATCTTTATGGGAATTACATCTTCGTTACGATGAACAGTTTTGGATTTGATTAACCCGTTGTGTCTTATAATTATAATACGTTGGTATACATCGACGCGACAGGGCTGAATTATTTTAATTTAATCTTTATTAATTTTATATAGTGGGTATAAACCCGCTAGTGTGTACATAATAGAATAAAACGTAATTATAACAGTTCAGTTGAAATGAAAAGATCGAGTACAATAAAGAAATCGATTAAACTTGATTCAAGATAAAACGCTTAAATGTAGATTAACTATACTACAATAGCTCGATAGATTTCACATTTAATAACATTTGTATCTCGTTTAACGTTTAAAGCTAAATAGTTAAAGCTAAAATTTAAAGCTAATAGTTAAAGCTAAATTACACGTTAAAAAGTTTTACAACCTTAACCTCAGAGGAGACTGTCTATGGGGCAAAAATATATAATTTGTGGACGGTGAAATTGATCGAACGGCTAAGGATTCTTTCGATGCTGAAACAAAAACTACAGAATCGCGTGCTTTGTGTTCGGTAAACACGAGGAAGAACAGCTACGTATGAGAACAAACGCTAATCGGTATCCAGAATTATGTATCTGTTAATTAAAAGGAAAATGCAAACATTACAAACGCTGCTTTTTTGCTGCAGCTTTTGTCGAAGAAACGAACCTCGTTTGCCCCGTGTAACGGGAGTAACAACAGCATTACGAAGAAAACGATATTCAATTAATTTTCTTGGTTCCTTTCGAACTTTTTAATATTCCTAGCAAACGGGGCATCGATACTTTTATCTCGACGATGAAAATCGATACCTGCAGCTCTTTATCGTACATCTTTTTATGAAATCTCTTTCGCAACGTTGAATCGTTAAAATAGTTGAGCTAATTACGGCGTATCGTGATACAGGAGGTTGAATGCGGAATTTCTGGTTTGCTAACTGCAATTGATAAAATCGAAACTAAAGCAGATTAATTAATTCAACGAAATAACGTAATGAACGTAATATATATTTCCCGTTAATCAATGCGTACAATATTCCTCTATTAATAACAGGCGGATGCACAGGCAGCATTTACAAATTACGAAACTAACTTTGCACTGGATGCTTGTCCTCTATAAATACTTTACTCGTATTCGGTACACTTCGAAACATTGCACCTGCACAAAACCCGCAATCCGTTAGTCACATTCAAAACCTTGGTAATCTGCCGTAAAACCCGCACCAAAAACCCGGGGTTGTTTAACATCCAACCCCCAATGGGACGCGTTCTTCTCCAAGTAGGTACGCTGTTTGCTCATAATTTACTTGCAAACTTTAAGCAAAATAATTGTCGCGCCAACCCCTTCTTTTATAACGTTCAGTTATACTCCTGCACCGGGTTACACACTAAACATAACAAAGCTCTACTATGTCTAAAATAAAATTCAATTTTAATTTTAACTGTAATTTTAGTTTCCTAGATTTAGGATTACCAAATTCAGTATCTTGCGTTTGGTACGATACAACGTGAAAACAGTGGATACCAAATAATACCACGCGTCGTCACCAAAGAAGAAAAAGATCATAACACACTAAACATAACAAAACTCTTCTATATTTGAAATAAAATTCAATTTTAATTTTAACTGTAATTTTAGTTTCCCAAATTTAGGATTACTAAATTCAATATCTTGCGTTCGGTACGATGCAACGTAAAAATAGTGGATACCAAATAATACCACGCGTCGTCACCGACAAAGAAAAAGATCATAAAGCGAAGGGTGAAGCATATTCAGGGGCAAGGTCTCTAAAAGAGAGGTCTCAAAATTCAATATTCCCTATGACACGAACAGCCTAACGATAGCTTCATTCTTCAACCGCAACGTGAGCTTCCTCCTACTTCAAGTATACGGAGTGCCCGATGATTTATGCGCATGGGTTGCACCTATCCAACGACCATTCGTTCTCGTTCAACGATTCCAAGCGGAAAATTAGCCCCGAACGATCGACCATCGCCGGGGCATCATCCCCGTGTTTCGCTCGCGCCTCTCTGTTCGTCCCCGGAAGTCGACGCGCGAGCGAGCGGTTTCTTTGGCGTTAACCACGCGAACGCGTGCCCAGGGGTGGTCTGGAGCCTCCGAGGGGTGGTGGCGGGGACGGAAAACGGGGCTGCTGACGAAGGACAGGGACGCCAGTATTGACCCAGTTGGTGGCGCTCGCTGTTGCGCTTCACCCTGTTCCAACCCCTGGCTTCAACCCTCACGCGACGACACCGACAGAACCCGCTAGCTGTGTGCGTGCGCGCGGCCACGCACGGGGTGCAGGAACGCGCACAAAGTGTCAGGTTGCGCAACCCCCATGGATGGCCGCCGATTAAACGGGGCTGGCGATCGTGCCGCGACGTCTTCCTCAAAGGGGTTGGTCCCTCCGTGGCCTGGGGATGATACTTTTCAAGCACTTCTCTCTGTGTAACGAGCGACGCGATCTGTGGTCTGTTAAAGCGGCAAGATCCGTGGTCGAATGGGAATTATTCTGGATTCTGGTTAGCCTCGGTTAGCGCTTAAACTGTTCAGCAGACAAGGGAGTTAACCCTTTGCACTCGAGAGATGACCGTTAGTCGTCTAACGATACTGACTTCAAAAACTTTCAGACGCAAAATATTTACTAAGATTCGCTTATAGAAAACTTTATTTAGTTCAGTTGAGTTGTATACTAAAATTTACATACACGACTATTCAATTTCCGAGTCTAACCAATAAACAAACTGGCTAAAATCGTTTGAGAGGGTTAATCAAGGCAACTCGGAGTTCTATTTTTCATCTTAGACAATTTGTGAATTTCATTTTCCGATGAGAAATCGGGATGAACTTATGGCACAACGTAGTAAAAAAAAGGAAATTAAAAATTGAACGGAGAAGCTAAAGTAATTGAATTTTGCTTCCCTGGCTTCAACGGTGTACGCATAACGCAGAGTGTAGCAGTATATTAATTATCGACTTTTCTAACGAACACGTCAGTCAACTTCGTAGGGTATCGACTACTCTATGGATCGCTTCGAGAGCCTTTTTCTTTCGTTTCTCCGCTTCAGTCACCGCCACCCTCGTACAAACCAAAGAATTTTGGAATCGTATCGGAAATAACGAACCAGTGACTATTAACGATATATTTCCAGTTCTAATATCGCGCCATCAGGCTTCGTCACACCGAGACTCGAGGAAGGAATGTCCCAGCCCAAAATCCTTCTCGCAAGCCTATCGTCTCGTCGTCCTCGAATATTGGGGAAATATCTAGGGAGGGAGGAAAAGGTTGTTTCTGTTAGGTCTTGAAAAGCACATAAAATAAGAGGATAAGTCTAGTTTTTAATATTACAATAGCTTAACATATTTTTTAGTTTCTATAGAAAACCTTTGCCGTTTTTACAACCCATAGTTCGTTAGTCGTAGCAGAAATAGGACCCAAGGAGTCATTACATTATAGCCCGTTTTTTCCTTGGTTTATGGTCAGTCACATTTGGGGTCAGAACCCTCAACTTTAGCCGTTAGAGTCTTTGTTTGCAGTTTCCATTCATGTCAAGGTACTCCTTAGGCTTATTACTCGCTATGGTCTTTTGGGAAAACCCTTCAACGTCACAGATCTTACCACTTCCACTCGAACATAACTAGCCAATAAGAAATTAGTAGATCGTTTTCCCTCACCTATAGCCAAATATTGTACGCCCACTCCGAGTTTTTGTAAAATATGAAGTGTCTTCGAAGAGACACTCTCGTCACAACTTTGAAACGGTTTACACCAAAAATAAAGCCTAGTACATCCGAAGTCGCAATCATTCATTTAGATACAGTCCACTCTAGCACTCTAGTTATACGCGTTGTTTAATCGTCGCTAACACTGCCGACGCTGCAACGCGCACCGTCGTTCCGAGCTGCATCGGGCCTCGAACAAAATCTAATTCCTTTATTACACCCGGGGTCCAAGCACTCGTATTCGAATACGTTTTTCTTTCTCTCGATACATTCCTTGTGCGTTATACGCCACAGAATAATCGAACGCCCAGCTTATCGGTGAACGTTCTTTACGATTCAATTTTCCGGACAACGGATGCACGAAGATTCGTGTAAACATCCTTAATTGTATCCGACTTCTGTTCCCCTCTCCCTGTCACGTCGAACACCAACGGGAATCCCATTCAACGGAATGAAAAGGGGATGTTCTTCGGGGTAACATCATAAATTCACCGCCAAGTTCAAGCGTCTAGAACGAATCGAACATTGTCCAGCATTTCACTGTCTGGCGATCGAGTAACGAGCCCATCGGGGGAACGCACCGTGACCCCCGTATTACAATTATACGATCATTTACGAACGCGACGATAATTGCGGCTTGTCTCGATGCTCTTTGTTAGTTTTAACGAGAGCCCTCCTTTTCGTCGCGAGTAACGCGCCGTAAATTATTACGCGGAACGACGGAACGTCGTTCAGAACCTCGTTACACAATGCGTTTTTGTTCAGAGTCTGTCTCGTTCTCCGGGACGATGCTTCGCGTCGGTCGAGCTGCCGCGTTGGACGGAGAAACGACAAAGGGGTAGAAAGATGGAGAGAAGCGATCGCACGGCAGGTCTATTCCGACGTTAACGAGTCGTGACGCAGCCGGTGCATGCAACGCGATCGGGCTAATTAAGAGCGAAGCACGATAGCGAAACTTACGAACGCTGCTAACTATCGGCGGTGATGGGCGTTAAGTGGTCAACGAGAACGGTGGTACGGGATACGCGTAGTTCCCGATACGGGGGAACTCCGCGAGTACACGGAGAATCCAAATATTCAAGCTTCTTTCGATACTTGTTGAAACGTTCAAATTTCTTATAGATACTTTCTCGACGTAGGTTCTGGGGTAAGTGTTATGCGGTCGACCACAGTTCTATCTTTGGTTCTATCTTTTAGACGACGCAACGTCGGGTTGCTTGCAGTTCCCAGACTTTCCCACGCATACTATAAACAATATATCCCTCGACGCCCGATGGCTCCGTGTCTTTGGGGTGCTAGCCGTCAAATGACGCCTTGGAGTTGCATTCATACTTTCTAACGTACTTTCAACCTGAGACACACCAAATGCCCGTTCATAAATCGTTCAACAGCCAAAATTACGGTCCAGGTACTCCCAGGGAACACCAACAATATATGGTCGCTAACAAACTTGTGCAGTGGACCAAAGCGTTGCTCGTGAAAATAACACGCGTTTCCAGCGCGACAATTAATTCCCGAACTACAGATTTCGGTTAATTAAAAATTGCACGGCTCTCGAAACTTTTGTCGCGAAATTTTGAAAAAAAAAAAAAATAATAAATAAAATAATCTCCCTGTGTAATGTCTGCACGGGCACAACTTCATAATGCACGCTGGTATAAATTTTACAAATTCTCGCCGTAATAATGTTTTACGGCAACACACGTTTCACATTTTTTCCTCCCCCCGCCCCCTCCACCCGGTTCGTTGTAAATAAAATGTCCAGAAAGTGCGCAGACATGATTAATGAGGCGGTCCATTGAATTATAGAGAACAAACGGCAACGAGCTTCAGGCGGCGTCATTGTTAAAGCAACGCTAATTTGCTTCGCGACGTCGATGAAACGCATCGATTGAAAAACCCGCAACAGGGATGGCGGAAGCCCGGGAAATTGAATGGACCTTGACTAAGGGATCCGCAGACCATTCAACCGAGCCGGGCGATAATTTGACAGCGGACGTATTTATTCTCCTTTCCTCTCCGCCGTGACTCTCGCTTCATCATCGACATCGAAATATTTACATCCGCTGTTGGGGCGCCTCGTTACGAAATCGCATCGACGCCCAACAGCGTTTCACCCCCCCCCCCCCCCCCCCGCGGGTTCGTTAATTCGTGCATTGAACGCTTTTTTACCCGCTACGATGAAACGATTTATCGAGATCGACAACGATACAGGAGAAAACTGTGCCCCTCTTAAAAGGTGAATCGAAACCGTTCGACCGGATTGCTCGTATGGAATTCGAAACTCGTATTTCATGCCTGTTACCCCGGAACGTTTAACATTAAACGCGATTAAAAGCGGTGTAAAATTTGCGGAATTGTCGCGGAAAAGATTGCGCGACCGTCGTTTCGAACAGAATGTAACGGGAAACATTGGGTCTGCAAATGTTTTCCCTACTCTGATGAATTAAACTCCCCTCTTCCTTCTCCGGGCTCCCTTTTATACCTAAAGCGAAGCAAAGCGAAACCTTTGCCGCGGAACCATTTAGTTATAGAAATTGTAAAACGTTAAAGGGGGAGTTAAAAAAATGTCTAGAGATCGAAACGGTACAATCGCAATCGTCAAAGGAGCGATTCGTTAAGAGAACAAAAACTGGAATTAAACGGTATAACGGTAAATTATACAATAATGCAACTGGAATATATTTGTTTTTTTTTTTTTTTTTTTTTTTTTTTTTTTGGAACTCGTTAATTGTCCGTTATACTGTGTACTTCACATTAGAACCACCAACATTTAGAATATACTTATTTGCATGAAAGAGATGAAATTAAAAATTACATGAAAAATACTGAAAATGTAGAAAACAAATCTTTATTTATACCTTCTACAAAAAATCATAATAAATTTTGGAAGCTTTATCGCATGGAATTTATAAAGTTGCTATAAGTAATCATTACCAATTGATCATTTTGACGGTTCTAATAATTCTTGTGTTAAAAAAGGACGATAACATTTGCTTCAGACTCGTTTCCTATTATGTGCAGCGATTCGTTTGGAAAACTGACGTGGCTGACGTGGGATCAGTTTATGAACTAACAGCAGAGTAGCTTTTATGTCGCGTAGGTGAACGATCGCAGGCTGAAGGATCTGCTCGCGTTGAAGATTGGACGAACAATAAGAGCGTACTCAAGAGATCGACCAAGTTCTCTTGTTATACCCGTTTCAACGCGAAACGTGCCTAGGCAAACAGTATTCTCAGTGTTTGGGTAAAACATTGCGATCAGCGCCATTTCTACGACAATTTATCCCCAAGATTCATCAAGTTTTTAAGACTTCTCATTTCTGCCATCTTAAATGAAAGACAATGGATGAAAATGGAGCATCAAGAGATTTGTTTGCCAAAGGGCAGAACATTTCTGGTTTTATTGGCGAAAATGAAAGGACCCGTTGACACGGCAGGCAAAAGTGATAAATGGATCCTATAAGCTGCTGCTATAACTTTATGCAATTGAATAGTACGTATAATTACAACACCGATTAATTCCCTATGCCAATTCTTCGATTCGCCTGATGAACAAGCGATACCTCGCGTTACAAGGAATTACATTTTTGCTCCTTCATAACAACGACTTAACTCCTCTATCAAAAAGTTTCAACCTTGTCTCTAACCAAAACTCGCTTTCCAAATTACCATAACTGGCGAACCACTCGCATGATCTTATCGAAATCTGGAAGCTGTGCAATTCATTCTTGTAGGAATGAGAGTGAGTGGGTACGATTCTGAGAAAATATGAAGAGTGCTTGAGTTGAGCGATAGTCGTGTGAACGTAGAATACTTGGACTAGAGTGGAATTTTAGGTGAACGTTTGGAACGTTTGGAAACGAATGTTTGAAGGAATAACGTAACGAAAGAATAAAGGAAACAAGAACGTTGAAGTTGTGTTAATTCAAACGATTGTTTATATACTAACAAAGTTGTTTATACTATTAAATTATTTCAAATATATATATTATCCAAGAACTTCACTTTGTTTTACCCACACCTGAACCCTACCTATCTCTCTCACTAAATAATAAAAGCAAGAGATTCCTATATTCTCTGATAATCGTTGGCGCTGAAAAATGTCTCCTGATGAAACGAACAGGAAATCCGTGGACGCAAGTCAATCAGGTGTGCCGAAGGGCGAGCTCAGGTGCACGATCCGGTTGAAACGGGCTTGGGCTTGGGCCACTCGGCTAGGAGGACGATCACAGTCAAGGCGCAGGTGCACCCTGCCCTCCTGCCGTCAGCGTCGGCGTCGGCGTCGGCGTCGGCGTGGTCGGACGCCCCGCTAAGGTACGCGCGCTCGGCCACGGCACAGAGCGCGGCAGGAGTCCAAAGGATCACGAGGTCCAACCACGCAAAGTCGCTCGCCGGTAGCCCCATTGTTGCTTAAACGACTCTTGACATGAGCCTCGGTTCCCGCGCGTCCGCCAGCTAAGGGAGCAACTTCCGGTCCAAGGTCAGTGTGACAAACGTCGATCATGGTCTATGTCGTCATCGCGTGCGAATCGTTGATCACCTTCACCAACCTGCTTCGACGCTGCTCCCCCCCGTCCCTACACTTTTAGTGCTCTTCTCGTCACCCTTTATACCTGAGTGAAACGCGTTCGAAGAGATTCGAGCGAAACGAAGTGAAAGAAGAATCGCGGTTTGTCGAGGAACGTGTTCGATCGGAGAGATTTAGGGAACGACGGAATCAGTGATCGCAGCCAGTGATCGACGCCCGTGAACAAGTGGGGCACCTTTCGACAGGTTTTAGCGGGAAAATCGGGAAAGTGAAAAGACGATCGTGTGTCTCGTGTTGTGGATAAATATGAATTTGCCAAGTGAACGAGAGAGCGATCGTGGAGTCTAGGTTTCCGGTTCTTTCGATGGTTCGTCGCTGTGTCCGATCGACCGGACCCTTCCGTTCGACCGCCGGTTGTCGAAACTACGAGTAACCGTGAAACGTTAACCGAGACTTCGGTCATATTTCGTCCGAGCGAAGTAACCCGGAGGGGTACCGTTTAAAAGTCACGAAGAGGGTGCCTATTTGTTCACGGGTGCGACGAATACCAAGTCAGACACCTGTTACTATGCTCAACAATTCTTGCTGGTTGACAGCGTTGAAGCTGTTGGTGACGGAGACAATGGAATTCCGTTTTATGGAAGATTCTTTTGCCTAGTTTAGTTAAGTGCGTACATTGTTACTAAACTCGCCCAGAAACATTATACATCACTGGGTCGGAATTAATTATACGCGGGTCCTCGAAACGGACGTGAGTAACCATGTCGCTTCTCACTTTTTCCTTGTTACGCAAAACTGTAGAACAAAACCTTGTTCCGCTTCATAATTTCTCTTTTCGTCGTTCTTTTCTTGTTTTCAAACCATTCCGCCGTTATACTCTCTTTTAAGCGTTCTCCCAACACATGAATAATACATCGAACCAACTACAACTTTCGAAAGCTACGAGGCACCAAGTTGAAAATTTAAGAAAAAGAAAGGGAGAGAGAGGGAGAAAGAAAAACGACGTTATTTACATTCTGCACAAATTTCGAGGAAACACCGCGAGGACCGTTATAGCGCGTATACTCAGTCGCACGAAAGTACTAGAAAACCGACGACGACGACGACGACGATGACGTTGACGACGATCTCGCCCACTCGAAAATCCTACCGTGCAGAAGTTTCAAGAGTTTTCGGGTCGTTTTCCTGGAAGGCCCTTCTGAATTTCTTAAACAAGAGTTATCGATCGTCCCGCGGTTCCCGCGGATAGCACGGCTACACCCAAAGCGAAAAAAAGACCATCCCCCGACGCTCCGGCAAACCGTGCGTGTCTCGTGAAAATTTCATGCATGCAAAACACGGGCCAACAAAACGCTACGTGTCGCCCAGCTCAACTCCATGATACATCCATCATCTCTGTAATCCACCATGGAAACGAATTCGAGGGTACGCGAGGAAACTGGGCGTTCGTGGCTGGGCGCAGCGTATTTTTGTCGCCTGACGGTTTCAGGAAGAAATCGGTCACGTATCGCGTTTCCGAATCGTTGAAACGCCGCGATCGACGATAACGCGAGTTGTGGTTCGAAGAAAGCAACGTCGAAGGGACCGAGGTCGGCCTCCGTTTCGAGAAGCTCGAACGACTCGTCGTTAGAGAACGCGTGTAACTTAGGTGACCCAGCGGTCACGGGACCATGGCAGAATGAACGGGTTATCGATCGCGCCGCGAAATTTACCGAGTTAACGCACGTCGAACCGAAGAAACAACCTCCATCGCGTGTAACAAGTGGCTCCGTTCTTTCGCTTCTGGCCCTTTCTCCCCGTGGCCTCCATTGTTCGCCGGATCCCGTTGCTACTCCCACCGCTGCTCCAGAATCGCGGGGAACACGCTCCCGGGTATCGGGACAGGTCATTCATTGGATACAATGGCGTCCATTGTACGCGAAGCCGCGTATTCCTTTTTCGGTTGCTTTCGTTCTTGAATCGTTTGCTAGTCGAATGACTTGCGTCACTCGGTCTGAAATGCTTCTCTTGATAACCCCTCTGATGTTTGATCAAGAATTTTCTAACATTCTTCGCGTTCGATAATTCGCGAACGACATTTTGGAACCAATGCAAGTTTCGAACCACCTCTTGGAAATGCTTTCCTCGCATAAACCGCGATCCGAGTACAATTCGTGTTTCGAAACTTTTTAGAAATTGATTGCATCTTCCTGTCACCGAATTTCTAATTCCAGAAATATCGGCTATCTCGCATGCTACCAATAAAACTTTAGGCTGTCAAAAAAAAAACGAATAAAACTTCGTTCAGGGTTCGTTTTGCATGGTGTGTTTCATATGTATGACAATTTTTCTAAACTTTTTGAACGTGGAAACGTTCTGTTCGCGAACGTTCAGGGTGCTGTTGCATCAGCAAGAAAACGAAAAGTTGTAGCACAGGGTGGAATTCAACGACACCCCGTTCAGAGGGTCGTATCCCGTTTTCAGATATACTTGCGCCTCGCAATCGAGCGACGCACAATGCGGTTTTTCCCCGAAAAGCCGAACAGAAGTCGACTTAGAAATCTCATTTAAATCGTACAATATTTTATTCCTTGTAGTAGCTACATGTCTAAGGAACAAAGCACCAACATTTTTTTTCATTTACACGTTCATAAAACACTGAGATTCATTGAAAAACCAGATTTTTATGAAATTCGCTTTCCAACCAAACATTAACCCTTTGCACCCGAGAACTGATTCTTAGACGTCTAACGATACCAACTTCAAAAATTTTCTAATTTAAATTATTTGCTAAGATTTACCCATATTCAACGTTATTTAGTTCAATTAAGTGATATTTAATCTCTGAGTCTAATTAATAAACAAATTAACTGAAATCTGAAAATTTGCAAAAGTATCATTTGGTGACTAACAGTCACCTCTCGAGCGCAAAGAGTTAACTAATTAATAATTTTTAACCGTTCTCCATAAATCCAAAATCTTTTAGGTAAGTTTGTAGTATACTTTTAAGCATATTCTACTTATGCTGTATGTACATATTTGTAGTTATCGGTATTTCAAAGTAATCATCGATTTCGACATAATTTTTTATGATTCTATAAGTTTATTCACAATTTCGTTATACTTCCGGGTTGCGACCCGGCGTCGCGACGTTCCCAATTCCAAGCGATACCACCCGGTCGAGAGCAAAGGTACAGGGTGTGTCCGATTCGAGTGTGCGTGCTCGCTCACGGTTGTTTGTTTAATCCCACGGGGGACCGACAACATGGCCACTTGCCGTTCTTGTTCCCATCAAAGCCTCTACCATTCGACGGATACATACGTTTTCCAACCGAAGCTTCTCGCCGTTCGTGACGCAACACGGTGTCCCGAATTTGTTTACTCGTTTCTTGCTCGTTTGCCTACCTATTTCTCACCCTCTCGCTGGAACAACCTCCAACTTTTACTTTATAGCCGGAAACGTTTTTCGACCGTTCGCCTCGCGTATATTTGTCTAGGATTAACAGTTAACAGTGGGTGGAAACAGATCGTTTTTCGTCGTCGAGTGGAACAGAGTTGTGAGAAAAGAGTAAAAGTAAATTACGGTTGTTGTTCGGTAATTGAGAGATCCGGTAGAAAACGGGAAAATGCCGTTTTTCAACGGAGTACATCGAAGAGAACATTTATTTCCGTGGAAAATGTGGCATGGGAACGTATTTATTTTAAACGAAGCATAAATTAGACAGTGTTAATAACAAGAATTGTTAATAGGCTACGGAATTAATGTAAAAATGCAAAAATGAAATAACGATGCGAGAAAAAATTGAAATCGATATACATGCGATGTGTTTCCCGCCGGGTCTCAATTTAGTACTCCACGTATTTTTTGTTCGCTTTTAAAGTTACGATATACGAAGCTTGACCGAAGCTAAATAAAAAGATACTTAACCCTTTGCGCTCCATTGACAGTTTTTATCACAGTAACTCCTACAACGAGTCACACTCGACATTTTTAAAGCGCCATTTTAAATACAGTAGCGGTCGAAAGTTTAAGACCGAACAGTCGACGAAGTTAAACAAATTTAAGTTACAACAAAACTTAAGAGCTATGTTTAATATGATTAATAAAAAAAAAATAAGTACCACTCTGTCCTTCGAAGTAAATTTCCAACAAAACACCTAAAATACTAGGGAGTAATTAATGGTATTGGGAATGGGGTTTTATATTGCTAAATGAAATAGACCCTTTTTTTGTGAAATAACACTTTGATACTTTATTATTATTATTATGTAACACGAGGAAGGGCAATTCTGACCGTACCTTGCGAACTTTGTCACTAAGGAGAACGCACTGGTCGAAATTCCTACAACCCCGTTCGGGTCTTTCAGCCCCTTTGTTCTGTTTCTCACAGTTTTCGAAATTTCTAAAATGCCATATGTGGTTTAGATTATTGGAAGAAGCCCTTGAAAAAGTACGTTAAGAGAAAGCTGGTTTATGATTAATTTTTGCTCCGTAGTATTTCTGTATTCAATTTCTAACGATCGGCAACAAAATCGAAAAATAATTCCGAGTGCAAAAGGTTAATATAACCCTTCATCCATCTCGCCCGTATAGTAATAGAACTTAGGACGTTTTTTTCATCGTGCCTCTGATTAATTTGTCAAACAGAATGACAGTATCAAATAGCTCCGCATCGACTCGCGTTCGTGATACACACGGTTCTATCATAAAGAAACCAGAGATACGACATTCCGTGCAAACGTTTGACGAGAACGGGAGAACGACGAGTTCGAAAGTCCGTAAAAAGCCGGTCGCCTGCAGCCTGAATAAAATCGAGCATTTTAAGTTCGCGTTGTTCCCCCCCTGCTGCTCCCACGATTTTCTTTCCACAACGTTGAATTTACTTGTTGCCTCTAACCAGCACGGAACTTTCTTCCGTGCGACACTAATACATGAAAACTTCGTACAGGGGAAATCGATTTACTTTGCTTTTGTTGAAGAGCTTCGACGCGAGTTCGACCATTTTTAATGGCCCTCAATATTCATTCTGTTATACACATGCGTCGAATTCACGTTCACCGTAATAACATTGCATTCAAATAATAGAAGCGTTTTATTAACCATTTGCGCTCGAGAGGTGACTTTGTTAGTCATCAAATAATAGCTTCGCATATTTTCAGTTAGTTTGTTTATTGGTTAGACTCAGAGGTTAAACAATCATACGTGTATGTAAATTTTAACATTTAAACACATTGCATGCGGGTATGTTTCGTTGTGGACTTACGCGTGTAGCGGGCTTTTTTTCGTGAATTTCGCGGGAGTTTGGTTATTCGGTAAAATCGCAATAAATCGACAACTACTTCTTTTTTCACAACGGAACGTTTTTTCATCTTACGTTTAAATATATGCTCTATGATTATTTAAGAAGAAAAACGACATTTTTTTGAATAGTATTCCTACCGCGACATTCCCACGTAAGACTACAAATTTTTCTCAAAAAATAAGCGATGAAAAAAAAAGCGAATATTGAAAAATGTATTATACGTAAATTTAAAAAAAAAGTCTGAAGTTTAAAGGTGATTCAATTACGTTGTATCTATGAAATTCTAATCGAAATTTTAAAAACGGTCATTCTACCGGTTTTGGTAGGAATAGTGTTAACTAAACTAAATTACGTTTAATATAGGCGAATCTTGATAAATATTTCGAATTTGAAAGTTTTTGAAGTTAGCATCATTAAACGACTAACAGTGCAACTCAAATTATCAGTGTAATACCTCTCGAGTACAAAGGGTTAAATAACGTTACATTTTCTGTTTCCTTATATACGCAATCGCCATAAGTAGGAATAATAGTTTTTCACAATTTTGCGCATACTTGAACGAAGCAAAATCAATCGAGTAGCCAATGAGTATCCATAATATTTTGTAGCGGCCGAGTAGTTTCCTTTTCATTTTGTTCTCGTATTTTTCGAATGAGAAACGTAGAACACAGCGAGGACGCTCATTAACTTTCTACACGGGTATTTGCTCCCTTGTATAAATGAATGTAAACGCACCCTTGTCTTCGCGACAGGATCGATACCGCTATTATGTTCCAGTCCCCTCAGCGGGCTTTCGCGTCGCCAGCTTCACCCTTTGACTATGTCTCCCCGAATTATAATGCGGGAGCGTATTAAAATGAAACGTGGTCTTAAACAAATTAATCTCTTTCATTTTCGTTTCGATACACCTCTCTTTTCTCCTCGACTCTAGTTAGCAAAAAGGCATGTTTTTACGTAAATTTGAATTTTGTTAACGCGTAAGTGTTTGATTCATTCCTACGCCAGATAAACGCTATTTGCATTCCAAATTTCCTGCCTCCGCAGAAAATATAACATTTATAACATTAACTTAACACTTCACCAACCGAATGGTGAGATCTCCCATTCTTTCCCCTGCTATTGATTCTATTTACTTTTATTATTAGTTAGTTTTGAACTGAAGTTGAATTGATTAAAAATTATAGTTTGGAAGAGCAGAAAATGCGTTTGATGAACCGTGAACAACGCTAGTTCAAGACTAACTAATAACAAAAGTAAATAGAATCAATGACAGAGGAAAGAATGATGAGATCAACCTCATTCGCTTGGCTAAGTGTTAACATTTAAATATACTTAAATTATCCACCCCTTCTTGCAAGAAACCGCAGAAAATCATGTAATCGACTGGATAATAAAAATGAAGACACGAAACTTCCGAAGTTTCTCGAGTCACATACATAAAAAAGGACACTGACAAAGGTACAAGAAATCTTTATTGCCTTGTCAAGTTTGATAAAAAAAAAAGCTAAAAAGAAATACCTTTTTTCCCCGAAAAAAAAGCTTTCGCGCGTCAAACTAGAAAAATTTAACGATCGGTTTAACATTCCAGACAACCCCTTTTTCCCTTCCATTGCCCCGTGCACGTCCCCCGACCCGCTTTTTACCGAAAAAAAAATGCACACGCAACAACCTCGGACAGGTTTCATTGGCTGGTCACGCCGAAAGCGCGTGCAGCCATCGCGACGCTCAATTTCCATCGCCGTGAAAACACATCGAGGCCTGTGCACCGCGTTATCGGACACTGATACCGTGCCACCGCTTCCGGCCACGTCACGATGCACGAATCCTTTCGATACGTACGACATACCTCGCGCGAAACGCGCCAATTCGCACGCGAACCATGACAACGTCGATCACCGAACATCTTTCTTTGCGCTCTGAACATCACCGTGCTCACTTGGTTTCCGCATTTTTTTTCGGGATTACTCTCCGTCGAGGAAGGACCGTATTTTCTGCAGAAGTTTCCCCATATTATTTTCCGTTATTTCGCGAACAGAGACAGTTACACGGGTGCACGAAGATGACATCGCGAGCTTGTATTCCTGGAGAATAATCCGGCAGAGATGTAAACTTCTGTATTTTTTGAGGGGAGTTTTTTAACGTTCCCAGCGGAACGAGGTTTTCTAGGAGATCTTGTATTACAAGAAACTCCTTCTCCATCCTTTTTATATGTTTAAGAAAAAAATACACCTGGTACGATGGTTCGCGTTGTAGCAGGGGATGTAGGTAATTTTGAGGGTTGCAATTTACGAGGAACAAGAAACAAACGGGAACGGGTGCAAGGCCTTTGGAACGTTACAATTGTGATACATCACGGGGTAATAAATGTAGGAATGCGATCGAGTGGATGCGAGTTTGGGAAAGTCTGAAGAGTACTTGAGTTGGGCGATTGTCATGCGAACGTAGAATGTTTGGGCTCGAATGTTTCTAAGGCGTGAAAGATGAGAACTTTGGAAAACAGTGTGACTGAGAAATTCTGGGTGGTCGTGACCGAATGCGTAGAGTGAGAAAGGTTGACAATTAAAATGAAAGGAAACGAGTGTTTGGAAGAATATATGACGGGGATAATGCGAGCGGAAGGCAGAATGCTTTTGACTAACGTAGAAGAAAGGTTTGGTTGTGAACGTAGAAAGAGTGTTAAAGTTGCTAAGTTGTAAAGTCGTTTAAGTTGTTCTGTTAAATTGTTTTAAATATATTGTTATTAAGTTTTAACCGCTTCACTTTTATTTTTCACACCTGAATTCCATCTTCTGTTCTACATTTTATAGAACATTTCCTATATAAATGGCAACTCGACTTTATCGTAGGGGGCCCTTCTGTGCGGCGAACTTCGGACCGTTTCAATTACATTATCGGGAATTATCGCGATAAGCATTTGTCATCGTAAAATGTTGCGAGCAAAATAAAGGCTGGTATTAAAGTTAAAATAAGGCCGCGACGTCGCGACTGGGAATACGGGACAGTGCTATGAAATATTGGGACATCGTGTAACGTACGATCACGCCGAGTCTCAGAAAAGATGGATGAGCTTCTGCGAGGTCCTTTAACAGGATTTAAAAGCGTGGCTTTAAATTGAAAAAGGAAAAGGGGATGAAATAAGAATTAGAACGTTATAAACAATTGAACCGATCAAATTTAATACGGAAAGTAAGAGGAAGTTGATATTCTTTTTTCACTAAAATAATGAAGCTAAAGTAATCAAAGAATGGGGAACACCTACGAAAGGTTAATTAAAGGATGACTCACTCGCTCAACCAACCCTGTGTTACACAATGTCAGTTCATAGCGGTTTCGTGGAGAAACGAAGGATAATATTGACGATGTAGACCCTACTTCCCCCGCAATTAACATAGATAGGAAAGGGAAGGAAGGAATTTCAACGGCAAAAACTATTGCATAAAGCAACTTATCGTGATAAACCCTAAATGCGAAAGAACTCAGTGACGAAAAAAAGCTATAAACATAGTACAGACAAAGGAGAATAAAAATACTATCCCTAATTTACCTAGAAAACGCTAACTTCTGTCATACCATTTAACCATTTAACCCGATACAAAACATACACGAAGCTAATTCAACCCTAATAATCTAACAGTGGATACGCGAAAGTTCATAAACTGCAACTATTCCTTCCAAACTAAAGGAATAACTTTCAAGTACAAATACGTTTCGCTGATTACTATAACTTCACCTTAGCTCTTCCTCCATCTTTACGCTTATAGCCCATTTTCCATCGTGCATCTAAATTTTTCACAAACCCCTACACATCCGCGTCTACTGGCACACAAAAACGTTTAACTGTCCCCGCTCTAATTTCCGCGTATTCGTATAAAATTAACATCGCTAAGGCGGGCAACGAACGAATTAACTCGAAAGCTATCTTCTTGACCGATTAACGAAAAGTGTCCCAGGAAGACGATCCTGGAAAGCCGCCTGGGCACAGCACACCGACGACGTTTGTTACTACGAGCACTTTCCTGCTCCGCTGGATATTTCCCTAACGAAAGAAGGAACGTCCCTCTCGAGAATTTTTAACTATCGCCCCGTGCAAGCGGAACGGCGACGTCCTCCCGGGTCGGGGTTCAACTTTAACGCGTTTTACGTAACGCGACCCGAGGGGTTCCGTGACAGTTATTAATTTCGAAACCCGGTCGTGGCGCGTTGATTAAAATGGATGAAGCTTAGGCTGGACCCGACCGTCGCGCATGGAATACTGCGAGCCTTGAATGTTAGGCGATCTCGATGATCTATGCGTCGCGGTCCCGTTGCTCCCTTTGGTTGGTGCTTAAGGAAATAGCTTTCGAAAGCTAGAAATTTGATATTAGATTGTTTTATCTGAGAATCGTGACGGTGCTTGGTATATTCGATCGAAGAATGATCGTGTTGAAGGGTGTAATGGAGAATGGATTTCTTTCTTTAAAATTGGCTATGTTTGGGATCCGTTTCACAGATATTAAATGATATGATCGTGTTAAACGGTGTGATGGAGAATAAATTTCTTTCTTTAAAATTGGTTATATGTTTGGGATCCGTTTTACAGATATTAAATTATATGATCGTATTGAAGGGTGAATGGAGAATAGATTTCTTCTTTTTTAAATTAGCTATGTTTGGGATTCGTTTTACAGATATTACATTTCCCGCGCTACCGAGTACATTTTAAATAAGTTTGTATCGTTAAACGTCTAACATTAAACATAACACCCAATGTATTTCTACATGAATTCAATTCAAGTTTTAAACCTACCTTCCCCGCGAGTAAAATTAATTAGTCTAACGCGAGTTAAACACTTTCATCGACGCACTTCCATCCAATAAAATATCCGACAAGTAAATAATCGTAAATTCTCCATAATCATTTATAAATCAACCAACAGACACAATTTTCTCGTACCTAACCTGTATTCCGGTTTGACTGAAATGTTAACTAACCGTGTTTTCAATGCGCGCGAAACGGCACGAAAACTTCAACTATTAAAAGGCAACAATAATTCTAAACGAAACAAAAAAGAAAAAAGAACATTTCCTTTGTAGAATTAAACTTCTCTCGTGTTTAGATAGAAACTTAGGACAGACGCA
Source organism: Tetrapedia diversipes (assembly GCA_033822845.1). Classification (NCBI taxonomy): domain Eukaryota; kingdom Metazoa; phylum Arthropoda; class Insecta; order Hymenoptera; family Apidae; genus Tetrapedia; species Tetrapedia diversipes. Next base: position 532,626 of record JAOPTO010002468.1, on the reverse strand, counting down.
GGGCGAAGCGAATTACGCGAAATTAAATGTTTTCAGAGCTAGCCAGGCAGGCTCGTTATGGCATTAGCCGTCGCGACATAATTGCGCTAGCCTCGGCCGGACAAAAATGCTAAATATTTCTGCTTCGGGAGGTAAGGTAAAAGGGAAACTTGCCGGCTTGCTCTACGGAAATAATTCGAGGCATATATCGCGAGACAGAGGCGAGCTTCGAGGTCTTTGTTCTCCCTTTGTCCAGCCGAGAATTGCTCGCTTTGTCTGCTGCTGCCAGAACAAAGATCCCCAAAGAAATTATTCCGCGAAAAGGTTTCGTTCGCGCGGTTAACCCCGGGTGACGGAACAACTCTTTATTTTTTCCTGTTAACGATATTAATCTGAAAATAACAGAACCGCACGGGAAACGAACAAAACGCATCGATGAATAAATCACTCTGAATAAACAATCTGTATTGAAAAAGAAAAATCTTGTGTTAAAAACGACTGTGTATGTGGGAATGCGATTGAGTGGGTACGATTCTGGGAAAGTGTGAACAGTGTTTGAGTTCAGCGATAGCCGTGCGAACGTAGAATGTTTGGAGTAGAGTGTTTCTGAGGCGCCAAAGATGAACATTAGAGAAAGTGTCGCGACTGAGTAATTTTGGATGAACGTGACCGAATGTATCGAACGAGAAAGATTGATAATTAGAGAGAAAGGAAACAAGTGTTTGGAAAAATGTATGACGGGGAAAATGAGAGGGCCAGGCAGAAAGTGACTGTGAAAGAAGTGAAAGAAGTAAGAACATCAACGTTGCTAAGTTGAAAAGTGGTATATACACTATTAAATTGTCACTATTAAACTATTTTTAATATAAATATATAAATATTCTAAGCACTTCGCTTTATTTCACTCAAACCTGAGCCCTATCATTTCTCTACTAAATAAAAAAAAAGAAATTTCCAATATATATATATTTATTGGAAAGGTATTGTCAGTGGTGTCTATACGACGATGCCTTAAAAATAAGAACTAACAAAAAAAGCTGCAGTATGTATATTTATACCTGGTCTCGTAAGACGTAAAACAGTCGGGGAGAGGGAATCCATTATTCCCGAATCATTTTAATACGTAGAGCTTTCCAGGTACGAATAAATATTTTTTACCTCAACGATAAATCTCTCTTCTCTTTCCGACGGCAAATAACTTTTGCCCGGCTTTCGTCGATTTTTCCTGAACCCGCGCAACAATTATTTCACGCGTTCGCGCACTCCTCGATCTTCTCGTATCCATCATTCGATTCCCACCAATTCGATTTCTGTCGATAAAATCGCGCCCCCACTTTGATATTCGCGTACGTGCTGGTCAGAACGAAGATCGGCCGGCTCCCAACGGGGACGAACCGCTCGTTTCGTTCCTCAGAAGTTCCCGGTCTATCGGTCTAAGTTTCCTTTCTCGTACACCGACAAATCCCAAATGTAAATGCGAATCGCGAAGGCGGCTGAAAGGCGAGGTCGAATAGGGACACGGGGGTAGAAGAAAAAGAAGAAGAAGAAGAAGAAGAAGAAGTAGCGTGATTCGACTCTGAACTTTTCCAACGTTGACATTTCCCTCATTATCGATCGCCACCTACCCTGCGGGAAGACGGATATCGCAATTTATGCCCCGCATACGCACTCGTTTAGGTTGATTCATGCTACCGAGGAGGGGACACCTCCTTTTCCGACGTCTTCAAAGGATGTTGGAATGCAACGACTTTTATCCAAATATGGGCATAGAGAAGTCACGCCATGTGGGGGTGCGGTCAACACTATGTTTTGTTACTTTTCGTTATTCTTAACACGTTCGTCGCCACGTCACCCATATTTGGGTGACGCTCTTTTTCTTCAAGTTAAACAGGATTATAAATTGGAAATTTAAAAGGAATTCAATGGAATAAGTATTCAAGTATAATATATATAAATATAAAATACATAAAATAAAAAAAGAAAAGTTAAAATTTTTGCTGTTTTTATATTTTTTTACCCCAGTTTTCTATGCAATCGGATTTCGGTTCAGTGAGAAACTCAGCCGAATCACGCTGGCCGACGAACGTGTTAAAAAGCGTAAGATCTGCGATGATCGAGCGACCAGATAATGCGATTACTGATTGTAACTTGTTAAAGTTTCATATCAAAGTTTCATATTTGGACATATCTCAAAAACATGACGATATTTGAGCATTTTCCGAGGGCCAGTGGGCGAGAACTCTCGCCTATCCACCCCTTACTTTCTCTTAAAATCTAAAATTAACAACGGTACTACAAAGGGTTGACAATTTTTGGATCGTCGCTACTCGTACGGAGAAATCAAGCAGCTTCGTCACTTCCCTAATATACTTGTTAGAGATACTGACACGTTCTTCTGTTCGGTTTTACACAGTAAACGATTTATAAATCACGTTCATCGAACGATGAAATCATCTGGAACGATATCACCGCCTGCATACGTGCGAAACGTTGTAAAGCAAAGAACGTTTTCTTGTAACGAATAGGTTTTCGCTTAATACATCGGACAGAATCGATCACGTGCAAGCCAGACGAACATCATAATCTACCTATCCCACCTGCACGAGTGTGTATTTTCACACGAGAGCCAGGCGGACGCGATTAAACTCATAGAATATTCTACCAGCGCAGCGTTCCGGCACATCTACTTCTGCGATAGAGTCGCATGATCTTTCTCGTGCAACGTACAATTTCGCTACGGTACAAATAATCGAAAGAAAATGGAGGTTCGACCGTTTTATACCGACTTCCTTTGCCAAACGCAGAGACAGCAAGTCGGAGTACGAGCGGAGGATTCGAATGAAACGATTTCTCGCTGAACGCGACCGTGTTTCGGTGAATATCGATCGTTCCCGTCCAAGATGAATACCACGTGAATCTATCTTTCATGCTCCCGTAGCGGAAGTTACTTCGTGTCCGGGTTCACGCGGTCAACATCCTCCTCGCATGAGGAAATTCCTTGTTGCGCGTCGAGAACCCCTTGTGCGGTGAATTTTCAAAGGAACAACGATACGCGATGTCTAAGGGTGCGTGAGAAACGCGGGATAGCCTTTGAATTACGCGACTTCGAGGATCCTGCTGGGATCGATCTGCATATGTGGTATTTTTTACGTTCACTTGGGTTTTCGCGTTTCGAAATTTTTCGCAACTTACTGGTTCGTTTTATCTCAGTCGAAATGGTACTATAACCCGTTGGCATACAAGTAAAATGGAACTCGATGCGTTCGAGAATTACTATTTAATTTGGCGCAACTGAACAGTTATGTGCATACAAATAAAACGGAATTCGACGCGTCTGAAAAATACTATTTAATTTGGCTGAACCGAACTGTTATGTACAAGCTTAAAAACAAAATATTTTATTTTGAAATTTGCATTGTTGTATAACATTTAATCAGGTTGATATATCAACACTTGAACTACCGACGATTAAAGTGTACATATTTGCATGGAAGAAATCAAATTGAAAATTACATGAAAAAATACCAAATGCATAGAAAACAAATCTTTATTCGTATCTTTTGTGGAAAATCATAGTAAATTTTAGAAGCTTTACAACTGTGAATTTATAAGGCTGCTATGAGCCAATCACCAATTGGTCATTTTGTCCGGTCTGGTAGTTCCAGCGTTAAGTAACATTATAAGATAATAAATTAGTAGTTCTGTAAAGTATGAACGTAAAGTACGTTTAAGAGACGTCAAAGTCTACAATGACACATGAAATATTGTATATCAAGGGGTTAAAACACGTATAATTTAAACGGATGTTTCGATAAAATTGAAAGATATGAGGAACGCTACGATCGAAGTGATACGCTAAAAAATGTCGCGTATTATCGAGAAAAAAAAAAAAAATAAACGGAATTGCATCCTCGAAAGCGAATACAGAACGTCGTAACAACCGGTTCAGAGCGTTAACGTGAAACAAGCGCGCGGTAAACAGGGTGTTATTTATTCCATACGGCGGATAGAATTATTTATCGAGCCATTCCAGCCGTTGAATCGAGGAAATCGGTTCTCCCCGAAGTATGAAAATTAGCCACGCTCGAGCCAACGACCGAATTCCGGCTGCGCCGAGGGGACAGAAAAATCAATATTCAATTACTCGTTGCATCGCGTAATTACGTTTAATTTCGGGGGCACGTTAATTACGCGTGTGCATCGAAAGGGTCGATCGCGGCACGAAAATAACGCCGGCAAATTTTTCGTGAAATCGCCCGAAAACGTGGGCCGGAGGAATTCTCGTTAAACACGGAAAGAAATACGAGCGACGGTTTCGCGATTTGACGAACGGATTACAGCCGGGAGGATTGCTTTTCGACTGGTTAACGTTTCATCGGCTCGAACCACGGATTAAAATAGAATTTACGATTTCGATCGGCCAAACACGAACCCGTGACATTTACGACTTCTGCTGGTCACTTCTGTTGCTTGCTCGAGGGTAAACACTGTTAGCCCAGGCGGCGATTCTGTGTTTCGAGTCGGTATAAATAACCTTTGGACAGGATGACTGAAAGTGGTATTAACTCTTTGACATACAAATAAAACGGAATTTGATGCGCCCGAAAGATACTATTTAATTTGGCTTGACTGAATAGTTACGCGCAAGCTTAGAAACAGAACATTTTATTTTGACATTTATTCTGAAATGTCAACGGGTTAAGCCGTGCCAATAATAAGGGTATTAATACTAGGTGTACGGGACCCGTTAATTTCACGTATTTCAGGCTTCATGAGTAAAATTAGCAAAAATAATTACTGTTATTCCTAACAATTTCTGATGAGTTTTACTGATGGAGCGGAATTTCAGTTCTGCAATTTAAAACTTATTATATGAATATTAGAAATGGATATACAAGAAATGTTCGTAAGTCTAGTGTTAGAACTACCAGAGCGGTCAAAATGGCCAATTGGTGATTATTCATAGCGACCTTATAAGTTCGCTATGGTAAAGCTTTCAAAACTTACTATGATTTTTCGCAGAAGGTATGAATAAAAATTTATTTTCTACGTTTTCGGCACTTTTTCATGTAATTTTCAATTTGATCTCTTCCATGCAAATAAGTACACCTTAATTGTCAATTCTATATTTATGAAAATAATTAGAAAGAACTAGATCTTGTCAATACTAACGTTAAATATTCAATTCGCAACCGGTACGTTAATATTTACGCGGCGCTGTTCGTTTTAATGTTTTAATGTTTATTTTCAGTTTCTTATCGAGAAATTCAATTTATCCGGCCCCTGAATAAAATAATACGCGAATCACCCACAACGGCAAGATCTGCTTCTTTCTAATTGTTTTTTAAATATTTCAACAATTCTGTACAGTATTGTCGATCTTATCATAGTACATGGACGACAAAATGACCCCTTCACCGGTCAGGGGTAAATAACGCTACGAATCGATGGAAGTACATCTAAATTTTTAATTATGAACACCATAAGTGTTCGACTACTACAACAATCGTATTTATTTTTACATCGATACATCGAGTTTATCGAAACGTTTGGTTTCTATATCCTATTCAAAAGTTTCAACGGAATCCTAAAAAGCGAAAACTTTCGTTAATCCACCCTAGCCCTATTTAAGGGCTGCTCGTTTTCCTGAAGATCAAATTATTCCTCGATTTCTCATTTCACCCCAGTCTTTGTTCCGCTACTTTTTCTCCTTCCGTATCGACCAACATCTACCCCCGCGGTTTCCAACACGCTTCCGTTAGATCTCATGTTTATCCCCCGGTGGAATTAATTATCAGCGTTTTAATTATCGACTTAATCTTGCGTGATGGTATAATGAAACACACCATCCGTTGCGCGATCATGGCTGGCGATGTTAAATTGTTTAGACAGAATAATTACTAGCCGCCTAGGCCGCTGCTGCTATTCCATATCGCAATTCATTTTAACGGTGTGTTTCAGAACTTACCAGGCCATACGATAACAACATTTTCATAGTGAATAATTAAAGTTTACATACTCGTTCGTGTCGCAAGTTACACTCCCCGCTCGAAAGTTTCAGGATATTAAGATAGTAATAAGGACGTTGTTTTATGTAACGAAGAAGTTATACGATATCGATATTATTAATAGTTTCGCTCGAAAGTGTACTTAATTTGGTACCCACAACCTCCATTATTTAAACTGTTCCTTTATCGTGCAGATTAATTATTATTTGTTAATTGTATAATTTACTAATTTATTATTTGCAATTAATTCCAAAGACGCAAACGTAGAAAACATTATTATAATAATAAATAGATACGAACGTATAAAGAGTAAACGTTAATTAAATGTCCTGGCGTTAAAGTTTAAATAAATCCTAGAAATGAAATTGATCGCTTTAACCTACGATTAACATTCGTCGAAGGAAAGAGCATCCTAGAACTTAACACAAGATTGTACGTTGATCATGGTCGAAGATCTTCCGAGATCCGTTTCATCAGGTTCACAATCCCCCGTCCATACGTCATTTGTCGTCTTGGTAATTTAAAATTCAAACGTTACGACGCCCTTAAGGGCGGCCTCAGTTCCGTAGTCGCCTGGCCGGGTTGCATACTTTCAGGGGCCGCAATCGTAAACTGGAATATCCTACTCGGAATAAAACTTTCGAGTCGACCGTTCCCCCCACCCGTTAATCCGCGAGCTGAATTCAAATGAACATTTATTAATCCTCGAATTACTCCGCAAGTGTGCACCGCGAAACGTTGCTGGGTATCCGAATACAATCAAGAATTCCATCGAGTTGCACGTCGGTCTGTTACACATGCTGTTGGTGGAAAGCTGGGAAATGGAAACACGGAAGACAATTTCCCCGGGTTCCGAACGTTATTATTCTAAGGGAAAGCTACACGATTAACCTTTGAATTACTTTCGTTAATCTCGTTATCGTTGTTCAAGATAATGGCAATACAGGTTACGCTAACTCTGACCCGGTACTTTGACAGGAATTTCTTGAACCACGATTACGAAAAGTTTAAGGATAAAGTTCGAAATCCAGTTTCGCCTGGGACGTGTATTTTAGAATTTGAAAGTCCCGTTCGATCGGAAAATTATACGAACTCGCGATACATCAACAAGTTTCGAATCGCAGCCTCTTGTATATCTAAGAATGCGATCGTAACTGTTAGAATTTGAATACATAAATATTACGATAGCAAAAATTAACCGAAAAACCAGCTTTCTCTGAACTTTGTACTTTCCAAAGGGATTCTTACAAGAACCCAAGCCACATCTGGCAATTTAGAATGTAAGAAAACGTTAACGGTTAGCCAGCCGAATGCGGACATCTTTCATTCTTTCCTCTGCCATTGATTCTATTTACTTTCGTTATTAATTAGCCTTGAACTAGCATTGTTCACAGTTCATCAAATGCACTTTTTGCTCTTCAGAAGCACAACTTTTAGCGAATTCAACACCAGTTCAAGACTAACTAATAATAAAAATAAATAGAATCAATGTCGCAGGAAAAAAAAGAGAGATTTTCTCGTTCGGTTGGTTAGGTGTTAAGATTCAGAACAAAAGAGCCGAAAGACCTGGTCGGGGTCGTAGGAATTTCAACTACTGTGTTTGCCCTACAAAGCTCATGAAGTTCAGCTAAAGTTTCACCTTCCTCGTGTCACATAATAAACAATTAAAGTATTTTAAATAAGAGTTTATTCTATCTAGTAATTTTAAACCCCATTCCCAATAGGCACGTCAAAGGGGCTGGATAAGTAATTCTCGGCTTAACCACTTTAATCTGCTTGATCTTCGATCTCTGAATACGTACACCTTAAAGTAAAGTATGGTCGGGCAAGGAATCCGAGATCCTTCTAGCCGTTTATTTATATCCGTTCGTGGATCGAGGGATCTTATAAAAGCGACCGTCTAGAAAATTTGCATCGGCAGACACTCCTCCACGCGTAATGCCTGCCAGCAAAGAGGAGTTCGCGTAATTTAGCAGGCAAGATGAAAGGTTATATTGCCTCCGCCCTTCGAGATATGCGCCGCCGCCGCCGCCATCCAATGAAACTGCACCCGGAACTTCCGCAGCGAAAATTTCCTTCTTGCCGGATAAATTATTGCCTCGATGTGAAAAAGAACGGTTCCTTACCAATTGCGTTACCACGGAGCAAGAAAGACAATGGGAATCCTTGATTATACGCGAGCATCCGGCGCATGAATTCCTTAATACTCGTTCCGTTGGCCCGCGAACGAGAGATAAAGCTGTGGAAAGCGTTGCCGGGAACGCTAAACATCATTAACAGCCGGTAAGCTTTTAATTCTGCTTGGGTATTAAAGATTACGGTTATGAAAACGGTCTGTTGGAAATCTAAATCTTAAAACTATGATGATTCGCCGGTGAAAAGGGGGGAATATTTTTCTTTGCTGAATTAACATTTCGAAATAGCCCTACGGGAATGCATAATTAATATTTAACGCTTAGGTTTACTTGGACCCGTCCAAGGAAGGATTTCGGACATCGTGAGCAATGCTTGCAAAAATAATTGCTATTATGACTATTGGAAAATGGGGTTTTAGTATTGTTAAATAAACTACACTCTTATTTAAAATACTTTATAAATAGTATTTTACAAATATTAACACGAGGAAGCTGTAACTTCGATTGAACTTCACCAGCCTTGTCGTGAGATTGGCAAACGCAGCGGTCCTTTATTCTGTACCCTAAACCCCTTGTACTTTCTAAATTGCCAGACGTGGCTTGGGTTCTTTGAAGAAGTCCTTCAGAAAGTACAAAGTTAAAAGAAAGCCGGTTTTCGGTTAATTTTTGCTTCGTAATATTTCTGTATTCAATTTTCAAGAATGACCAACAATTTTTGCTGACCTTTATCGACAGAGCGTTACAAATATACTCAAATCTATTTCCCTCTCGTTTCTGCAATTTCAAATTATTTTTGGTGTATATCTATTCTTTAATATATGAATATTAGAAATAGATAAACAAACAAAAAATGTCCGTAAACCTAACGTTAAGAGAGAACAACGATGAGGATCTGATCGTGCGGAAGGTCATAAATGTTAATAGGAATATCTCGAAGTTACGATAGATTTCGTACAACTATCGTGCGTGTGTCGAAACTTTCACACTCCGAAGTTGACGACGAAATTTCGCGGTGTAATTCCGGATTCATCGTTTGAAATGGAGATGACGATTCGCTTTTACGTAGACGGTCTCCAGCTACGCTCTCATGTAAATTGCTGGTTAAGATAACAAACTTCGGATGAATATGTATCGGCATGTAAAACTGAGCCGCGTTGTAACAACGCCGCCTTCGTACTTGACGCAAAGAACTTGCAGGAAGTTAACGTTCAACGAAAAAGCTTGGTAACGATATCGAACAAAACTGTCAGACAAGATCTCGTGATTCGTTTATAACACATTACCAATGTATACACGATGTATCGCTACAAACTGGTAAGAACTGGAATTTAAACTGGGATTCAACATTTCCTGTCAACGTTATCGAATTAGTTTGATTAACCTACTGCCGTGAGATAAGTAATTTAAATAGACACGTTTAAGCCAACAGATTTCAGTAGCTTAAATAATTGAAACTCCAGTCGCTCGGTTACATTTTAATAATATCGCATAAATCATCGATGAAACAATTCTGAGACGCTGTTTCTCGGTTATTCAGACGAACGTGCAGAAGAACGAGGATTACAAGAGTTGTGTGAATTAAAAAAGATCCAACAAAGACACGGTATAGGTTTTTGTCACGCGAGGTCAACGATAGGATCGTATCGTTGCACACACGCACCCGATCGTTCACAGCCATTCAACGGACAAACAAGCGAATTGCCGTGAAATTTGTTGAACCACACTTTCTCAACCATCAACAGGACTAAACATAATCGAGCACGACAAAACGCATGACAGTCGCTATGTTGTTCGCGACGTATCTCCAAACGTGTAAAGCTAACGATGCGTTTCCAACGTCGTTTTTGGAAATAAAACACGCTTGAAATATTCGCGAGAAAGTAAACATATCGTCCTACGTGAAACACGGTTCGGAATAGAGAATCGTAAAAATTCCGGATCAATTCTTAACACTTAGCCAACCGATCGGGGAGATTTCCCATTTTGACTTCAGCAACGCGTTCCTCGTTTTCTGTCATTGTTAACTACTTCGACCTGGAGTTTTTCGCAATTGCTGATACAATTGCTGCAAACTACAACGTTTTGAACGTTATCACGCAAAAAAATAATATTAATATATATTACTGTTTTCCTATTCCATGTTTGAGTCGTCTTATTTATCCTTAATCATATTTAATGTCCTTAATTTCCTGATTTTCTTGCCTATACTTTTTGAAAAACCATTAAAAAAATAATTGTTATAAACTTTTAATTTTGTGTTTTGTATAAATAATATGTAAAATCGTTAAACGAAATTGTTGCTGTGAAACATAATTTCTTACGTGACTGGTTTTCGGAATTTTTTTAAGTTCAAATAGTGAATTTCAGTCCGCGTTACTTGCTAAAAATGCGCGGCAGACAGCGCAGTATATGGCTTTCCCGAGCACGATGGAAACCGAACAGTTATCTGTGGCGCAAATTTTACGGCAAATATTTCCCCCAGTCCGCGAGGCGAGCTTCGCGATTTCTTCGCCGTGATCGCGAAAAAACAAACGCTCTCTCGACGATTCTTGCTTTCGTTTCTGTCGATAAACACGGTTGAGTGTGTCTAAACCGCTACAACGGCGGTTTAACCGGATTATAAATACACGTGTGTGTGTGTGTGTGTGTGTGTGTGTGTGTGTCGCGTAATCTGTAATCTTAATGCACCGACAAACTTATCTCAACAGCGCGAACCTAACCGAAGTAAGTGCACCGGAGCAGTTCTTAGTAATCTGAGATCGTGAGCCAGCCTGGCGTTGGTTCGCCATGGCGGGAGAATTCAATAAAAAATAGTAGGCCACCCTTTCGCATGCAAACGGAATGGAACGAGCTTACGATCCCCTTTCGTGTTCATCTAACCCCCGCTCTCTTGCCTCTTCGAGGAGGAAAAGAGTCGCGAAAAGGGGTGGTATCTGCGATCGCATCATACCTGGGAACCATCCCCGCGGAACAGAACTCTTCCCCGCCCTTTATCGTCGCCGATACGAAGCGTCGCGGGCCGAACAAACGAATGCGAACCGGCAACGGTGAATTCACCGAGAAAATTTCATTTCACCGGGCTTAGTTGGCCGCCAACGTTTGCATTTAAATTCGAACGTAAATTTAATATCGGGCCGTGATCAACGATTAAAATTCTTCTAACGTAACCGACATCGCGAAGGGTGTTACACAGGCGACTCTTTATTACAATTTTACGACACACTTTCCGGGTCGAATCTTTCTAATTTGAGATCGATCGATCCGCGTGGACATTCCAACTTGAGCGAGGTGAAGCTTAAAACGATAGGATTTCGGTCGACGGTTATATTTATTATTTATTCCATTGTATCTGCGCGGAGAATCGAGAAAACGGAAAAATGGAAGTGTTGAAATTTGAATACAGAAATATTACGAAGTAAAAATTAACCGAAAACCAGCTTTATTTTAACGTAGTTATGAAGGGTTTCTTCCAAGAATCCAAGCCATTATCTGGCAATTTAGAAAGTACGAAAACGTTAAGATACAGAACAAAAGATTTAAAGGACTCGGACAGGGTCGTAGGAGTTTCGACCATTGCGTTTGCCAGTCTCATGACAAAGCTCCTGAAGTTCGGTTGGAGTTGCACTGTCCTCGTGTTATATAATAAAGGAAATTCAAGTATTCTAAATAAGAGCTTCTTTTATTTAGTAATCTTAAATCCCGTTTCCAGCAGGAAGGAATAAAGAGGAAAATTTGTAAGCTAACAGGAAGGTTATTGATCTACAATTTGTGTCTGACCTCCAAATTAGACAAAAAGGTCAGAATCGAGTCAGAAAGATCGTTTCGTTTCAATATCGTAATAATATGATTCAATATGAAGCTTAAACAAAACCGCCATTGTTATGAGAGACCAGCACCGTAACTCACGCAACGCGTGGCCGGTACCATTCAGTTAACGTGGAATCGGCCGAGTTACGCTACCGACCCCACTCGACGATCGCAATTACCGTTCTCCGTGCACGATTTCATGGCTGATCAAGCTGTAACGAAAGAATCGCCACAGGCACGACACAACGGAGACGCAATTACGCGTTTGAGCTTCGAGCGAACCGATCGAGCAACCAGAATTAAATTGGCCGCAAGCAGAACAACCGCGATAACGCTAACACGTGGAACGCATTTTCCGGCTATTTATTTATTTATTTATTTCAACATATACGGGTGAATACCCAATTTACAAAGTTACGTCGATAATAATAATAGCGTAGTAGTAATGCCATCGAATTAGAATTAAATCGACAATGCTAAGAGAGAAGATCGGTAGAAAAACCTGTAGAGTTCAATTTCGAAAGGATCGATGTTTCGTACAAAGAAATCAAGATTCTTTGCGTAGGCATTGGTTACACAGCAGATCCAATTTTGTGGATCAGTGTTACTGAATTTTGAGTTACCTATATAGCCTCGGCCTGAAAATAGGTGAGGCCATGAGGTGTCGAATAGAGTCGTTGAAATGCACCAGAACCAGAATAGTAGGATTCTTAGTTAATCCATGGAGGATTTTGTACAGGGAGCATATATCAGTTATAATTCTTCTCTTTTCCAGTGATAACAATTTTAGTTCTTGCACTATAGGGTAACAACGGTGATTAAATCTCGACATAGGACTACCCATTCTGTATTTATAATGAATACCTTCCATTCTGCTCGTGTGTTCAACAGTGGTGGGATATCATACATCGGGGGACTATCATTCGATACGGATCAGCTAACGAAGCTGTTCGTGGGCTTCAGTTGGGAATATTAATCGGAATATAAATATTATCCGTTTGGACTGTAATATCGAGTTCCTGTGTAATGTAAATACAAGCCGCGATGGGATTCGCAGACTGTTATTGCGAACAGAGAATTTGTTCGTCAACAAACACCGGCAAATACATACAGATCTATAAACTGTCATCGCGATAATTATTATAGAATAAACTATACTCATTTCTTTGTTCGTACATCGCTCTAAAAGGTTTTAATTTCGGAATTTTTCCGGTGGACATATATAGGATTATTTTTAAAGATGGTAGGCTTCAAACAGGTGATAGGTGTGACGAAGCAAACTTCTTAGGTACAGTAACGGACAAAAGTTTAAGACCAAAGGGCCAAAGAAAATAAATTAATTAATTTATAAGAAATAACAGTATAAGTAAAATTTGTATTCTATGCTAATGAATAAATAGTGTTCTGCCATAGTGACGATAAAAATGAATAGATAAACAATGTTTGCGAACCATAAAATTACGTTTCACATTATCCTGTCGTCTTCAACTTTTGTCCGCTACTATATATTTAAAATAGTTTTAATCGTAACGATGGTTTAACAACTTTTCAACTTAACAACTTTAACACTCTTGCTCCTCTCACATTCTCCCCGTTATATATTCTTCCAAACACTCGTTTCTTTTCTTTCTAATTGTAAACCTTTCCTACTCGATGCATCCGATCACGTTCACCCAAAATTCCTTAGTCGCAACGTTGTGTCTTAAGTACTCATCTTTCGCGTCTCGGAAACACTCTAATCCAAATACTCTACGTTTGCATGGCTACCGCCTAACTCGAACACTCTTCAAAACTTTCCTAGAATCGCAACCACCCAATCGCATCCTTACACAAACATTATTCGACCAGTCAAACGCGCAACACCAACAGTCGTAACGTCTTTCTCTTTTTCGAACAACTCGATCATCCCTCGATTTCCTCGACGAACCCAGCCGCGCCCTTAACAACGGAGGGAAAAAACGACACAACGTCACCCCTGCACGCGTTTCTCCAACTTTCTGAATTATTCTTCGAACAGGCAATCGGAACGTTTGGAAGTTCAATGAAAGTTTCATCGGAGTGGAGCCTCGATGTACGTACGACGGGTGCAAAGTTTCCGTTTGAACAGCGCCGCGAACTTCCCGGCGCGAACCTCCCGATGGAAACGTTGGTATTTTTATTTCTCGCGCGAATCGGGAATAGAGGAGAGAAACGAAAGGTTTGGCCGAGCTCAGACTTGACCCGGATTTCTCGTAAACCTAATCCACCGAATCTGACCCAGACTTCGGCCGAGCCCGGACCACGTACACGAGACCTAAACTTGTTCTTATCTGGAAGTACAATGTTGCAATACCAAGGGGAAGGTTGAAACGAGTTATTAATAATCGAGCGTGCTTCGTGTTATCCGGTAATTTGATTAATTAAAAGTTTCTTGAACGCTTGGTAATGAAGAAAACGTTGGAAACTAATGATGTCTATTTCATCGCTATCGCAACACGTATCGCGTACCCAATGCTTCGTATAGAAAAGTGCGAGTAGAAAAACGAACGCGAACCGCTTTCTCCATGACAATCGTTCGTTAACGTTGAAGAACAACAAATTTGCAACCCTCGCGCTATTAACTCTTTGGGGCACTATGGGATTAAAAATATCCTACCTTTTTGATGCACGGTAACGCATGGTGGGACATTTTTAGACCCACCTCGAAATATTGCAATAGCTGCATGCGTATAGGTTTATATTTAGACTTACTTACGTAAAGCAATTGAATTATTACTACCTTTTTATTGTTTTTATATTATGCGATTCCTTCGTTAATAAAAATATACCAACTTTGTTGAATTTAAAACGCAACAAAATTCCTGTGCAATATGAGTCTATTTATTCTGTGAAATCCTATGCCTCAAAGAGTTAAAGGGAAGCAGGTACCTTTCAACGGTAATACGATTATTTTCAGAATATCCACGAAAATAATTATACCTCCGAACTAATTATTACCTTCCATGAATTAAAAGAATTAGATACTCGTTATATCTGCACGAAAATAGTAACCGCAACGAGAATTTAAAACCGGGTATTCCGCATCTCTTTGTCCGGCGATTGCGTTCCCCTATAATTCATCGTGGTCCAGCGGAAAGTAGCGAGATCCTGAAATCTAACGTTGTTCGGGCCCTTCCTTTTGACCAAGCGTAATTACATACTCGACACCCGTGAGCGGCCGAGCGGAATTTGCATTTCCCGTTCCGAAGCTTCTATCGGAAAGCAACGGGGCGCGCAAGCGCGGCAGAGGGAACCGGAACCGAGGTAACGGGAAAGAGAGGAAGAGGGTTGGAGTGCAATGAAAACGCTTGAATTTGGTCGGCGAGTGTTTGGTCAACTGATGAATGGACAAAGTTAACGCTTCTCCTTGTGTACCGACCACGTTAACGTGCCGTTGCACGACAGACGCTTGCCCGAACAATACCAGAGAGAATGAAAAAGAGAGAGCGAAGGGAGAGAAGGAGAGACAGACAGAGAGAGAGAAAGAGAGAAAGAGAGAAATTGTTGACTTCGTGGCACGTCAGAAGAAACTTTACGGGCGTTACATTTCCATTGGCCTGGCCACGACAACGACAAGGACGTTCCCCGAACAGGAAAGTAGTAATTCGCTCTTCCGTCTATCTTGTCGGCCACGGTGGATTCATCTGTTGAACTTGCCGTACGCGCGCGCGCGAGCGCGTTACGTGTAAGCAACAATTACTGAAGTTGACGGGGTAACTTCTGCACTAGGGGATTTATCGCGCGTGCACCGCTGTGTTACCCTTTGTTGCGGCGAACGCGTTGCCTCGGCCATTATCTCGTACGGTTTTAAAAGGAACGCTGGCCGAGTGTTTCTCGAGCTCAGATGAGAAAGATATTGCAACAGGGAAT
This sequence comes from Tetrapedia diversipes, assembly GCA_033822845.1. NCBI lineage: Eukaryota > Metazoa > Arthropoda > Insecta > Hymenoptera > Apidae > Tetrapedia > Tetrapedia diversipes. The sequence continues at coordinate 516,809 of JAOPTO010002468.1, read as the reverse complement.
CGAGGGGTCGGAGGGTGAAAAGGCGGTAAAGAAGGAAGAATTTCTCACGACTTCTTAGAACGGCAAGAACTGCATTTAGGATCTTTCACGACCGGAAAGCATTGCCTAGAATTTCCCGCGGCAAAAAGAATCGCATCGAGTGCCTTGGAACAGAATGAATCACCCTCGGGTCCCTAAGGGTACGAGGAATTTCCCGAGACTCTGAAAAACAGAAGGGAAAATCGTCTATCGCCTTGTTGGAAGCAAACAATCGGTTCCATCGAATCGCACAAAAAAGTATAGAATTATCGAGAGTTTCTCGGAGAAACAAGAATTATTTAAGGGTTTGTTTAGAATAACAAGGGGCGAAGATTTGCCTGGAGATTTCTCGGAACAGAAAAATTACCTACAATTCCAAGAAACGCGACTTGGTTATTATTTCAGAAGAAAAATCTCGCTGTTTCATGACGCTTCACACTTCGCGATACGTATGTTTATCAAAATGATGAAAGGGTAAGAAAATTGACAGCCTCGGGGGTAAACGATACATCGTATCCCCGACCGATTAAGCGGTCACGGTGGGATTACCGTTGGTTGACGGTGCGGCTCGGTAATTGCAGGAGAAGCGGCATAAAACGGTCGTTTCGATGGCACCAGACGTTAATTCGAGAAAATGAAACCGAGATAAGATTTTAGTTATTGCCGGCCGCGATGGCGTGACCTGTGTCGCGTGCTCCGCGTTTCAGGGTTCACGCAACGCTCGCGTTCGTCCGCTTTTCGCGTGCTGCTCGATACAAGAGAGTGCAGCTTCGAGCGTTTTCGCGGAACGCGACATTTTCCAACGGGAAACAACCTTGGGAGCGTTAAAGAGCAGAGATCCGTTCGTTCGCGACGCCGTCTCTGTGTCTGTCTGTTAATTGCGGACGAAAATTCGTTTATTCTTCCGAGCAATGTGCTTCGTTAATAGCCCGCCTCCTTCTTCGCCGTTTGCTCGGGTATTTTGCAGCACTTAAACGAAGAAGATGCTTAACCGTACTTAATTCTATCCGTTCGCTTTAATGAAACGTAGACCGCTAGTTGAAGTGATTCGCTTTGGAATTAGGTAAACGTTTAACGACAAATTTAATTTCTATCGGTAATGGGATTTAATATTACTAAATAAAATACACTTTCATTTAAAATACTTTAATTCTTTATTATATAACGCGAGGAAGGTGCAACTCTGACCGAACTTCATCGGCTTTGTCGCGAGACGGGCAGTGATCGAAATTCCTTTAGCACCTTCGTTTTGTATCTTAACCTTTTTCTACTTTCTAAATTGCCAAACGTGGCTTGGGTTCTTTGGAAGAAACCCTTCAGAAAGTACGTTAAAAGAAAGTTTGGTTGGTTTATTTTTGCTTCGTAATATTTCTGTATTCAATTTCTAACAATCTTCGTTTACGATTCTCTTTCCTATCATGATATCGATGTTTTTCGAATGGGAACTGATGAAAATAACGGCTACGTTCGTCGTACACAACCGACAACACTTTTTTTGAATTTCCAACATTTTCACGGAACGTATTATTATTTCACGGAAAACAAGGCGTGCTTGTCGAACCAACGTTAAAGCGGATAAACTCGTTTGATCGCGACTCCATCGTTGTACGAGTTAATTATACGCATGAATTCACCGCTGTTAGGGAAAACGGAAAGAATCCTGGAATACGAGGCACATTTTTTTCCGAGGAAAAGAACGCTCAGAGGGGAAAAGTTAAAAGAGCGAAGAGGCGAAAAATGCTGAAGCTCACCCGCTGAAAGAACAATTCTTAACGATTCGCGTCGAAGTTCAACGAAACTTCCTTAATTACCCTAATTCGTGGCTATACGGTCCGATGTTTTGATTCACCAATTAGCCAGCTGCGATTTATTGGAGCGGCCAGCCGTTCGATCCACGGGGTACAACGCAATTATCTAGATTAGTGCCGTGTTGCACGATCTGATGTGCAATTAATAACGATGTATCCCACTTCTGACCTTCTAGAATTGGATAGGATCGATACCATGCGGCGAGACAACTCCGCGCTAGTATATGTCCCCTTCTGAATATCGTGGCAACGGTAAGCTCCGACAGAATCAGGCCAATCGAATCACGCCGGTCCTCTATCGATGCTAGGACACTTCGCAAAAACCTCTACCACTGCGGGATACTAAGTACGGTAGAGCGTTCATTGCCTGAAGGTTCGATACATTTACGTACATCTGATAAGAAAGGAATGCGCGTCGAATGTTTCTTTTTTCGTTGAACTAAAGTTAATACAGTAGAGGACATAACTTTAAGACCAAAGGGTCAAAGAAAGTAAATAAATTAATTAATAAGAAGTAACAGTATAAATAACATTTGTATTCTACGCTAATCGATAAACAGTGTTCTACCATAATGACGATAACAATGAATAAATAAACAATATTTGCGAACCATAAAATTATATTTTACATTGTTCTGTAGTTTTAAATGCTTGTCTGCTACTGTAAATTAATTAATTAATAAGAAATAACAGTATAAATAACATTTGTATTCTACACTAATCGATAAACAGTGTTCTACCATAACGACGATAGAAATGAATAGATAAACAATATTTGCGAACCATAAAATTATGTTTTACATTGTCCTGTCGTCTTCAACTTTTGTCCGCTACTGTACGAAATTTCTTTTTAAAAATCAGTAATTATCACTTTCAAATGTTCCCTTGTTAAACCGATGATCCAAAGAGAATCGCTTGTTAGAACGAATGGTTTTTCCATTAGTTTCTATAACCAAGGTACTACCTCAATCAATTTATTCTTCGTTCGCTAAACTTATCTTCGTCTTTATTCATTACACACACACCGCGTCACGTATCGAACGGTGATCTCTCAAACGTATTCAAAATTCAAACGGACGTAAATAAGATCGTGTTTTACTACGGCCGATATTTATCGTCGGGTCGTGTTATCATTTTTTTTTTTTTATAGTGCCCCTTATAAGAGGGGAATGTATCAGCCTGGAGCCGGGGAGGAGTGTTTTTCCGCTATATTTTGCTGGCGCATCTTTCCCACGGGCGAGGCGGTCGCGATCGATGAATGGTAATTCTTCGACGCTTGAAATGCACCCCGCTATAAGAAAACAGGAGCGGATACTCCGCACTTTTCGCCCACTTTTCACCGAGATACACGCGCCGGTGCTGCATACAGCTTCGCGATTTACCCGTCCGCCGATAGACACGCCCCTATTCATACCGATGAGTTACAAAAGACCACCGTACTCGTATAACCTACGAATACTTTATCCGTCGAGCGAGCACGAGTATCATCATTGACGGACGAAAAGTGATGAACGAGGAAATGAACGAACGATGATGAAAACTATGCATGGAACTAAGTTTAACCCTTTTACTGCCACACTGAAATCACATATTTCGCTTGGGACGCCACGAGAGTACATCGCTAGATGCAATATTTCATAGAAATTAATCTTCTATTTTCGATGTTTTAATAAGAATTGTTAATTGTTAAATGGGGCACGTTTTACTTCAAAGTGTCCTCTAATTAGCGGCAATGTTCAAAATGCGCTAACTGTCAATTTTTATTCAAGTATTACAATTGTAAGCAGTTGATGCGCTCCGGTCACCGATGACCACTGTGGCGTCACAAGAGAAACGGTAGCCGGTCAAATATATGACCAACGTCGCAGTCAAAGTGTTAAGCGAACATTTACTAGCTAACATTACAAGCAATTATTTGTATAGGATAGTCGTAGGTAGATTTCTTTTGTCAGCATATATTCGAAATTGTTTCAGTTATAAAAGGTTAACGGGAAAAGTGAAACTAAGCTGTTTTCGTTAAATTACCAGATTTTTATTTAACAAGCACCGAGAGTCGAGAAGCTGAGACGATGGAACGTTCTATAAGCAAATGCTCGGGTAAGGAAATCGTGTCCTATCCTGTTTTAATATTTATGATCTATAATTCCGGCTCAGAAAAGAAAGAAATTGCGGAAGGCGGTTTTTAGAAACGAGACTGCTTTACATTTAATCGAATCTCTCTCTCTCTCTCTTCCTGCAATCCGAAACCACCTCCATCGATGGTAATTTGAGACAGTTCACCTTCTTGCCATTTCCTCCCACGTGTCTTCTTTACTATTCATCCTATTTCTATCTCTTTGCATAGAAGACGTTGTAACAACATTTACGCCGTTCAAAAATTCTCCTGCCACTTCCTTTCTCAAATTACCTTAAAACATAAATCTAGCTTTCCGCTTTTCAACACCTTAAGAGCCAAGAAGATTTAAAGTATAGTCCTCATGAGTGTCGAAGTGAATTTTTAATCAGTTTAATTCGTGAATGTATTTAGAGTTTTATAAAAAGAGAATTTTATTTCTCTTGTTAAATATAGATATTTATAAGCATATAATAATTACTATAGAAATTTTCACGTTACCGGATATGAATGAAATGGCGAGAACAAAGTGTAAACACTGCGTATTACAAGTACACGATTTTTAAAAGTACAAGGGAGCAACTTAATTTCTCGATACGCTTCCCAACGGCCTAATTAATGCTGATCTCACGGTACCGTACTCGTACGAAGGTAAAGGACCGATAAAGCAAGGGGTCGCATTGAAATTTTTCACGCGATCGACTCGCAACATAAATATGCCCGGGCGCAATTTACATTTTTATCGAATCTCGGCTCTACGTACACGTGAAATAAAACTATCGTATAACGTGCGAGCCACGACGAAACGATAATGCCGTGGGACGTGTACAGCTGTAAACGGGGGCGAACCCGAGCTTGAAATTGAGACTAAGTGGTTCTATTCCGTAAAACACGTACTCCGATATCGTCGTTACAATATACATGCTCGTGAGTATTATCCTTTTTCGGGAAGCAACCCGTTACGCTGGTGATCGTTTAATATCTCGGTGGATAGAGTTGCGTGGAGATAGCCTTAACGTTATTCTAACAAAAGTGGAACACGAAATTCTTGTGTTGTGTTATGCAACGTAAAATAATTCGAGAAGCTGGTTTTTTATTGTAATTATACTTATACTATAATGAAACTCATGAATCTTCCGACGAACACGATGTACAAACAATATGAATTTCAAAGAAATAAAATTTTAGATACTGTCAAGAATCGGTAGGAAATCGGAATTCCTAGGGGCAATCGGATTTCCAAATGGTAACATTGTATCTATGTAGCACTCGCGTAGAGTGCTAAAAGGCCAATAGATTTGAAAGGGGCCACCTGTTCCCAGCGACGATGAAATAATGACTCGACAGAAATGAGAATCTTTATGTTCAACGCTATCCACGCGATCACCCTTTGTAACTCCTTTACACTAACCAGACAAATTTCCCGTGAAATTCTGCTCTGTGGATTGTTACTGTTTTACGAGCCAAGAAACAAAATTCATATCGGGATGAACATCATCGCCTTTTTTATTTTTAAGCAAAACTTCGAAAGCTACTAATCTTTCGTGGAAGTTTAGCGGAAAAGTTTTACACTAATCTATCGTTTGAAAGATTTCCAAAATGGAACTAAACGCGTTTAATTCAAAAACTTTATTACGAGCATTGTTTGGTATCACATAGGATTACTACATTATCAAAACATTTTTAAACTTCTAATTTTTACGTATTGTTTCATTCAAAGAATTCTCATTCGTTTAAAAAAACTACGAGATTAATACCTTTCACATGCATATGTGACTATGTATTTGTTTAGCAAAATTTTTCCCATGATGCACTTTGCGCTTAAATTGACGTACGCTCCGCCGATAATTGATAGTTTTTTTATTACCCGCTTAGCAACATTTTACCCATGATGCCTCTTTTCGCGCCAAAATCGAGGTACGCTGACAAGCCGCAAAGATTCTTTTCTTTATGTATACCGTGTTAGATTATATAAAATCTTTTGTCGCTTATACATACGCTTCTATTTAAATACTAAAAAATTGTGAATCACTTACCAAATTGCAGCAGCAGCAGGTAGAACGAAGAATAATCCAGTATACAATTCAGAAAAAGCACTTCAACACAAAATGCACTGTATAAAGTCACGCCGAAAAAGAAATAAAAAACCGATAACAAAAATTTAGAACACAGAAAGGCACCGGTCGCGACGCGGGTACAACAAACTATAATCTGTCCAGTGAGGCGAGGCAACAGAAGTAAACACAACGGACGCGTGAATCACACAAAGGACTTTTTCGACCGGCGAGCAAGTGTGAGTGGTACGAGAGGTTCAAAGCACCTTTGTATGTTATTCGGTGGTCGTGACAATACGTTCGAAAATGTAATTTTTGATAAAGCACTATTCCAAGATTGTAAAAACCACTCCGAATGGCACGCGTGACAATGACCTTAAACCGTTTTGTTTCTACTGCTTCGTCTCACTCAGTTACAAGCAGCAACGTTCGGAGCGCGACTGATCACCCCCACTCCTTTTCTTCTTTGAAATTCTAGAAAACCAAGCAAACAGTTGTGTGCGAATCGTTCGAGCGTCAGTGTTGTGAAGTGTTAAAATGTTATCATTTTGTGTTCCCACTTTTTACAACTAAAAAATTAGTAAGTTTCTACTTTTATTCGTGTATCTTTTCCTTTAAATATCATATAACATCCATTACATAACATTTTTATTTTTCGAATAACATAAAAATGGCGTTAGATCGTTTGTCAAGAGTGTACGGTTACGTACTATTCGCGAACGTGATATCTGTACTTTTATTTATTGTAAGAAATAATAGTAAAACCTCTTCTTATCCAATATTAAACTGCAACTAAAAATATCTGTCGATTTCTTCAAGCATGTCGTAACATTACTTTCAATTGAAACCTTCCATATGTTTAGGTGTTATACTGATTCCATGAGAAGTACGCTGGTTCAGCAACAAACCGCCTAAACACTGCTTTTCTGGATACATCTCATATTCTCATACGACACTTCATACGTAAAATTACATTAAACATCACCGCCTTCATCGCCAGTAAGTACCATCATGCATTTCATCCTTTTTGCCATTCGTTTACTTGCAACATTCGTTATATCTTAACGTAAACGCGCAACTTATATTCTCATTCGTATAACGAATCGAAAACATTGAATTTGTTAAACGATGAAATTAAACGATAAAATCAATCTCAAATCTATATATTAATTCGTTGCATTAATACAACCGGAAAAGGATTATCTCTAAATTAACGGCGTTAGCTACGTTATCTCATCGTATTATTAATTTAACTTGCTTTATCAACAACAGCACGGAGCTTTAGCTGAATATTATACAGAATTTATAGTGGCGTGATAAATATTAATATTATGGTGCTATGTTGGCAAGAAAATGCAGTTCGCTTTGTATAACAATCTCGAGCGTTTAGCATACATTGATGAGAAAATCTGATAAAACAGTGAAATATCAGATTCGTTAAAATACGTCTACTGATAATCGCGAAAAATCTAAACAAATATTTAACGGATCTCTGTTTTACACGACGCTTAATACCATATGTATTAACCCTTTGCACTTGAGAGCTAACCGTTAGTCGTTTAATGATATTAACTTCAAAAATTTTCAAATTTTCAAATTACTATGATTCACGTATATTAAACTTCATTTAATTTAGTTAAGTCGTATATTAAAATTTACATATATCACTATTTAACGTCCGGGTCTGAATTAACGCCTGAAAATTTGCGAAACTATCATATGCTAGGATTACGATGTCCCATGAGAGGGGACAGCCGAGTGCAAAGGGTTAATATTAAACGTATCTAATACAATCTAATTCCAATTCTTACAAAACAACCTCACGCGTATTGTAAACTCGTCGTCTTCGCGATAAACGATAGAATCGCGGTATTAGGGATCGATCAATTGTATCGATCAAGATCAAGTCACGGTAATAAAATTACTGCGCGCCAGTGGAATTACACGTTTGCACATTAACGTTCTCATTATTATTCACTTCGTTATTATTCCCATAGCAATTTCGCTCGATAATTACGTCCCTGTTTCATTGGATGGGAAATTGATTGCGCTAGACCGAATATGAAGCTAGGCGAAAATTTATTTAGGACGACAAAGAACATTACATGAACATTAAACTGCTCCATATTGGCTGTGCAGCGGGTAATTTATGAAACGTGTAAAACAGGGCTTAAAATTGTTGTTTAACAGCTAATTGCTTCGTTATTACTCGTAGAATTACAATACGACAGAGATTCTTGCACGACACTGATTGCGTATACGCAGCTTCATATTCGCGGTATCGATTTAGTGCGCTGCTAAATTTACCACGGATAATAACTGTAACGTATAATTTGCATATAGTAGGACACGCATATGTAAAGGATTGTGAATCAAGTTTCGTGATTGTCAAAACGATTGATATTTTGATGCAGCGGAAGATGAAGTCAACAGTAAGAATTGTACGCATCTTGTAAATTTTTCAAAAAATAAACTCTGGTACAAACATAATACAACACAGAAAGTAGGTTTTGATATAAAATATATGGGTCAAGTATCGCGAGGTCGTTACATGAAGTTATTTAGATCTTGTTTAGCCAAAAATATCGCATAACTACGGGAACAGTCAGTTCATCGATTAGTCGACCGACCCAATATCCTTGGTATCACTGTTTAATGACTTCTCGTCTTCGCTGTGCTCGAAAAATAACTCGTTTTCACGTTAATCCCGTACGGCAACAACAGCCATAATCGGATCTCAAAAATCCGAATCCGTACCCATATTCTTGCAACTCGAATAATTTTGTTACCTTGACTGACATTTGTGTCATTCGTCTCTTCTTAACGCCGTGTTCAAAATTACTTCAAGCTGAAGAGAAACTAAAACCGTTTGAAGCTAAAAAGAAGCGCCATACATACTGTTAAAAGAGAATCCGTTGAGGTTCCGTTGCGATCGGATCTAATAATTGCGTTATTAACCCTTTGCGCTCGAGAGGCGACTGTTAGTCGCCAAATAATAGTTCTGCAGAATTTCTGACTTCAGTCAGTTTGTTTACTAGTCAAACCCGGACGTTAAATAGTTACATATGTAAATTTTAATATACCTCTTAGCTAAACTAAATGAAGTTTAACACTATAACTACCAAGTCCGGTCAAAATGACCAATTCGTAATTTTTCATGGAAACTTGGTAAATTTATCGTGATACCTACACCTTTAGAACTTCACTGTGACTTTTACTGTAATCATTACTATTTCTTTTCCTCGTATTTGGTACCTTTTTAATACAATTTTCAATTTGATTTCTTCGTCACAAATAAGTATACCTTAACTGTCTATAGTCATAATGTTAATATAAGCGAATCTTAGTAAATACGTAGGGCTTGAAAATCTTTGAACTTAATATTGTTAGTCGTCGACTAACAATCGTCTCTCGAGTGCAAAGGGTTAACGAATATTATCGAACGATTTGTAAAATTAAAATTTGTAAAATTGATCTCCTCCACGAATTCAACGGGGACGCGAATTCTATCCTGTATATTCACCAGTCGAGCTAATCGTCGATCCAAAGATTAGCGAACACGAAACCGACGATTGGGAGGCAGCGTGAATGGACGATTACGTTTGAGAACGGCGCGGGGTAATCGATAAAATTTCTCGTGCCTGTAACGAGCGCAATTATCTATCCTCGGACGTCCTGGAATCGAAATATCGATTACGTCTATAAGTAAAAGCCGTGAGTCATGCCGGTGGTGTCTTTCTCGGCGAGCCTCTTGACGTCAAGCGCACTCGCTCGTCGAGCGGCTATGAAACAGCGGCGATAGATGCCTCGTGGCTCATAAGTGGCCGTGCCGCGTTTAGCGACACAGAAAAAGGGAAAAAGAACGAGCGGAAAGGGAAGGTTGGGGGTTATAGAAGCCGCGGGGAACGGGACGTTGCAGCGTTTCGGTGTTGCCACGGTCGAGGGGTGAGTCCCCGGATACTCCCCACACCCCCACACGTGACGTCCAAACATCGCGAAATGTCATTTTCATTTAATCCGGGCACGTTTCCAGGGAACACATCTCTGGATTGAATAACGAAGAAGCACGTTTCCCTCCATCTCAAACAAGCTCGATGGTATTGTCGAAAATTCTGTTACAGATCTCCTATTGTCGATGAACTTCGTTATCGTACAGAAATACGTATAATATAATCGCAAAATTGGTCGAACAGCGAAACAGGCGTGTTTAACTTCTTGACGTACGATGACGTTGGCGAGACGTGATCCATTTCATGTGCCATTGTTGACTTTGACGTCGTCCGAAACGTCGGGAGCTTGTCCAAAATGTTTTGAAATGTTTCATACTTTACGAAACTACTAATCTATTATTTTATACTGTTACTTAATATATCAATCTGATTAAATGTTATACAGCAATGCAAATTTCAAAGTAAAATGTTCCGTTTTTAAGACGAATTAAATAGTATGTTTCGGACGCATCAAATTCCGGTTTATTTGTACGTGAACGGGTTAAAAAGCCGGTACAACGATCAAAGGGATTAGGTTTCAGGCACCGTTGGCGAAACAAAAGTTACCGATCTTTTTCGTTGTTAGTTTTTCGCTTTCCTAAAATTCGAAGTACGGTAACATCGAGCGTGTCAATGCTTAACGCGTTAATTTACGATCAAGCTGTACATTTCTGGACAGACATGATAAATTGATGACACGTATCTTTATAGGGAAATACGCGCGTTTGATCCTTTTTCATGCCAAGCATAGACATCATTTATCCTACGACGCTAGTTTCATAATTCAGCCCTCCCTTTCTTCTTCCATGACAAATCGATACACACCTCGCTGTAGAAGCCGCCTCCACACGTGCCGCGTCCTCGACAGTCCCCACGTCCATTACTTTTTCAATCTTAACCCAGCTGACACAATTCAAAACTAGATTACCGGACCTCAACGATGCACTTACGTATCTCGTCCCCCTTTCCCAGTCGGTCACAGACAAAGGGGTGGATTCGATATCGCGCTTTTTCTCTTTTTTCCGAGGTATAACGCAATGTCCATTTTTGACCACGACCATAGTCCCCTTATGTCTCGTTATGATATCAAATCTTTAGAGTTTAGAAGAACCGTTGCTGACCTATGTTTCCTTTGCAAATCAATTCATGGGCTAGCGAACAATCCGGAATTCGGTTCATACATTAATTTCAATGTACCATCTAGGCACGCTAAATCGCATCTTCTATTCAAACCACCCTCCTATTTTTCTAATCTGAAAGGATTACGATCCCTTTTGTCGAATTTGTACAAAGTGCGAATAGTATCAGCTCATCAAATGATTTTCCTCTAATTAACATTAATGTATTCAGATCGCAAGTATACAGATGCTTGTCCTCTTAATTTTAATTTTACTATGTACATATGTTATATTTGTCTTTTTGTTTTAATTACTTCTACTTCCTATCAAGCACTCGTTGTTACTTTGTCCGCTTTTCTCAGTTTTTACGTTTACCTTGTAACGGGCGTCTGCCCATAAATAAAATAAATAAAATAAACAAATAATCTCGCGTTCACTTGACCCGTTACAATACGATCAGCCATCGAAACACGCGTTCTTACCTTCGATAACGAGTTCAACCCCATCGAATTCCCCTTGAATCCGCGGATCAATCGCGTCGATTGCTCCACGATCATTATTCGCCACGATGTTTGTTTTATTCCCCTCTAACGGTCGTATTTATGGTCGTTCATCGACTGGGAGGCTAGAGATACAGTGTCACGAAGCACAATATTTCCCGGGTACGTTCGCGTGTGCACGACTACCGGCGACATATTCACGAGCTGAGTTACCGGAATACGTGTGTGCAGGTACGTGTCGCGCAGGGTTGGTCGAGAGACGGCAAGTAGGGAAGCAACACGCGCGACCGAAATAACTTTACACCTCGACCGAATATTGGACCCATAGGATCGCGGGCAACACGGTTGTTCGAACTTTTTCATTTAACCCGGTCGACTTACGGACCAATTATCGACTCCGCCGGGGACAAATAGTTCGGACCATCCTGAGGGAGTTCCCGTTTTTCGGCTGATTCCTTTTTCTCTTCGTCGAGCTTCCGTTTTATATCGTTCGTCGATGAACGCCGCTGGATATTAACTCCCTGGATGATGGTACTGTTTATACGAGTACGATATTCGTAAAGTTCGGTGATTGAGAAAATCTTTCGTTTCTTATTTCTTCGTTGGTCTGCCTCGACGTTGTTCCGTTTCTTCGTGCTCGAAAGAAACGAAAGAAACGTCGAAACGTCTTACGTCTTAGAGACATCATCCATTTCATATGCCATCGTAGACTTTGACGTCTCCGAGACGCTGGAAGCTGTCCACATATTCCAGAATGTTTTGAAATGTTTCATACTTTACGAAACTACTAATTTATTACGTTATACTGTTACTTAATATATCAACCTGATTAAATGTTACACAGCAATGCAAATTTCAAAATAAAGTGTTCCGTTTTTAAGCATGCAGATAACGGTTCAGTTGATCCAAATTAAACGGTATTTTTCGGACGTATCGAATTCCGTTTTATTTGTATGTGAAGCTGTTAATCGAGAATGTAATCCTTCGACCAGGATAACGCTAATATGTATGCAAATGCACGGATTCCGTCTTAACTCGCGCTTTCTCCCAATTTGTATCCAGGTACCTATTTTGTAACCGGATAGAACGCAAACTTCAGATATTCAAATATATCTCGTTCGTTATTCGTTCACGTTTTTAACAAAATTACAATGATACGGTGAAAGAGTTTTTTTTATACAGTTACGGGACGTTCTTTCGGTGGCTGGAACGTCATGCTTCTCTTGCGTACAAATGTTCTGGACCGAGTCGAAGGTAAAAATATCAGATATTCGAGGGTGACAAAGAGACGTGGCCATTTCTCATGGCAAAGCGGTTTCCGCTGTAGAAAAATTTCGCTCTGCGTTCGCTTGTGTCTCGCGATATCCGAGCACGCACCGCGGGGAAAATGTGCTCCCTCTTGCGCGTATTTTCACAAGAAACGTTACAGTTACAAAGCTGTATTTTAATCCGTTATCCTTCGCTTCCCTCCGCCCCGCTCTTGTTCCTCCTCGGATTTCGATATCATGCTATTTCAATGAATTTCGCGAGAACGAAGTGCCTTTTATAATGGTTTCAACGACTGTACATGCTATGAGTACAAAGGCGACCGTTAAACGTTCCACCTTTCCTTTTATCACCCATCGATCGATTTCACCTTTACGCGCAATAATTTTCAACGTACTCGGAATCACGTTGCTAAATAACTCGACAGACTATCGTACAGATATCACTTTTAACCCTTTGCACTCGAGAGGTGATTGTTAATCGTCTAATGATACTAACTTCAAACATTTTCAAATTCGAATTATTTACTAGGATTCGCTTATATTAAACGTCACTTAGTTTAGTTAAGTCGTATACTAAAATTTGCATCTATTACTATTTAACCTCCGAGTCCAACTAATAAACAAACTAATTAAAGTCTGAAAATTTGCAAAATTATCATTCGGTGGCTAATAGTCACCTCTCGAGCGCAAAGGGTTAATAAAGTTGTTGCAAGAATTAAAAAGGTGTATAATTCTTTGAACAATTGAAGTCGTAAATTCTTAGACGACAACAGTTTCAGAAAAACACTGTCATTGCTTATATTTTTCAATTTTCCATTAATATGTATATACGTTGGGAATATGATTTTTGTACTTACATAAATGTCAGTGAAATAAAGTTAAATTTAAATTAAGGAGCGTTTCGAACAATTCCCTTTCCGCTGTGTGAATTTTTGTTTCTCCGGCGAAAATGCGAAAAAAGCACGTATTCCCCTTTCAAAAGGGGTTGCAGAATAAAAACATCGAAACTGGAATTCGTTATCGTTCAAACAACGATAACCGCGTGCCGCGGAAAGAAATAAAAGAAAAATGTTTTCCTTTTGCGTAGTAAATTTCGGTATAAAATGCAAACACTCCGGATTTGTCTCGATCCTGGCAGACACTTGACGTTCGAATCACGTGCGAATATTTCGAACGTACAAGGCACTCGCCCTCGTCCCTTCCAGCGAATGTAGGCCAGATATACACGACTAAATTCGGTACATATAAATACACCTGGCCGTGTTTCCACTATTAATATCCGAATCTCCGTGAGAATTCGGTTTTCCACGCCCCGGCTGGCTAATTTGAATGTTCAAGTGTCCTCGTGCCCCGACTCGTGGTAACTGACTTAATTTCGGGCTTCAATTTATGAAATTCGCAAGGCGAAATAAAAGGAAAGAGAGAAAAAAAATAAAATTCGTGCAGGAAGATAGAACTTGGAAAAAATTAATCTCGCCGCGGAATGGAAGTTTTGGATTTATGGAAAATTGTAAAGAGCAATAATACCGATTTTATTATTTGTCGTAAAGCAACAGAAATTCATGCAAAGGTCAAGAGATTCGATTTATGGTTGTTACGAGGTACATACGTAAAACCTTCATCGTAAAAAGGGAATAATCACAAAAATTCCGTGTAACTATGTGTGTAACTTTTGTTTCAAGTGTAACACACTTGAGCACGTTCCAATCGACTACGCGTCCCTAATCGTAATTGCACCTCGTTTCCTCGTGAAAATCTTGTCAATTTTCTCCAATCAGTTTGTTCAAACTCACCTCATTTTCACTGTTTCATCAGCAAATTCACAGTTTCCAGCTAACAATGTTACGCTCTCTGGTTATCACAGTCGGATAAACAGCGAACCTCGCCGCGAACTCATCTTTTTCGAAATTTAAAGTTTCGAAGTTTGAATGAAACTGTCTGACGCTAACGTATCTATTTGCGTACGTGTTCCGTGTCTTAAGAAGCCCGCGGGAAACTCGCCGCAATACCATCTGTCTTCGCGTTTGTCGTATGAATTTTTACTTTAAATCGAGCCAAGTTTGCGCCAATTCTTTCGCCCCTTTTAAGATTCTGCAGCGAAAGAAATAACGCGAACGTTTTTCTCGGTGATTACTATTATTATTATTATTATTATTATTATCATTATTATTATATACGGGTAAAAATAAAGCCTTAGGTATATACGTACAAGCAATACAATGATTAGTCGTAGGAGGCTATCGGTTGATAAACGCATCGTTTAAAAATAGAGAAAGCACTAAATAAATATAGTTCGGTACAGTGGTTGTTGACATTACTAATAACTCTATTTATAGAATTATGCTGACTGAAATAAGCGATATGTTATTCTTCACGACAAAAATTGTCGATGTCTTAACGATGAATAGGATGCATTAAGGCAAAATTTAAGAAGAATTTCAGGACAAGAAATAATTCCGTTTAAAACTTTGTACGCAAATAACAGGTCGAAAATAAGTCTACGGTTTTCGATAAGAGCGGATAGTAATTGTGATCGAAACGCGACGTAGAGCAATAGTTAACTTACGGATGATCTTCTATGCCGCGAAAGGAAAGTTAGATGGGTATATCGATAAAGGCGTAACTATAAAACTGACTTACAGCTTTGTTAGATGTTTGATTTGTGATTCGTGCAAAAATACCGCTGTTCTTGATTGAGCGTTTCCGATTGAGTAACGGTGCACTTTTGAATTTGTATATTTTCTCATCCACCGCACCGTCTTTGTTTTACGTTAAATTAAATAACCCTCGAAACAAAAAAACGGCAAATAGGTTCTGCACGGTTCCAAGCCACCTGTACACGTATCTACGGCACAGCGTGATAGAATTCGGTCGAACAGAACGTAAAATGATTTGGCATACGCTTCGTAACGGAAACGCGCGCTCTTTCATCGAATGCATTTACCGGCGAAACAAGATTTCCGTTTGTAGCAAATTCCTTTATCCGAAATCCATCGAAACAGCTTTTCATCATCTCGCAACGATCAGGGGTAATACAGTCCAACGTCGGAATCGATGGAACATGTCAGCTACAAGAAAGTATTACCAGCCCACGGACTGATTAAATGTTGTTGACCTAATACGGAGTATCCCACGCGTACAGGGCGGAGGGTAGATTGATGGAGCGGCCGGAAATAGAGGCAAATGTCATAAGCCAAGATGGAATTGCTTCAGACTGTTTGTGTTCATATGGATCCGTTATATCCACGTTTTCTATAGCACCTGGATCAAACGTAACGTTACGCGATATTGTTCGCAACGCTATTGAAAAGCGGTAAAGGCATTGAAAGGTTGGAAAACGAACGCGTTGGAACGTTTTCGAATATTATCGCGAATTTGAAAGTTCAATTTCCATTTATCGCGTTGTTGTTCTTTTGTTCGAAAACGTTGCGCGGTCGAATTAAACGAGTCGTTCGAAAACATCTCGAGCTATTCTTTTAGGCGTTGCTACAAACATGATACATGCTTTTGCAGGCATAAATTCTGTTGTATTACCGGTAGCAGAAACGAGTGCAACACGCGAGCGATTTTTAAGAGAACAGTTTTGTACAGCGATGGTTAATCAGATTTAAACCTTTGACTGCTAAAAGCGTAAATATACGCTCTCTGTATTTTTTTATTATAACACCTTTATTACTGTTTTATTGATTAATTCAACATGAAATTTATTGTCCTATGTAACATAGCAACTAAATATGCCATTATTATTTGCCATTATCATTTTTTAAACCGTAAGAATGGTATCAAATTTCCGAATACTGTTTTGGTCACTAGTCAGTGCACAACCAGTCGCAGCAACTGACATGCGAAAAACGTGCTGTCCATATTTATGAACTCGTCCGAGAGCGCGTCGCAGTCAAAGGGTTAATACCACTATACGATACGGCTGTTCTGTACTTTTTAGGTTTCGTTCTAGCCCTTTTAAGGATCGGTAAATCGGAGTAGCAGGGATGAGGTAAGATGAGGAAAATTTGGAGTTCAAGGAGTATGAATGGCTTAGGGATCAAAGAATATCGAGGAATTATTAGTAATTCACGAGAAAATATTTGGAACGAGATGACCGTTGAGAGGATTGCTATTAACACATTAAAGGCGGGAGTCGTAGTAATACGATTTATCTCGACTGCTGCTTAAAGGCGGGAGTCGTCGTACTACGATTTATCTCGACTGCGGCTTAAAGGCGGGAGTCGTAGTAATACGATTTAGCGAAAAAGTGGTCCAAACGGGCTGTAATGTATTTGTTAAATTGTGCATTTTTCAATTCCTATTTAGTATATAACATGCATAATAATAGTAGCTTGCCATATAAAAAATTTTTGTTAGAATTATCACGCTGTCTTATAACTGACAAACAAACCGAAGATTTGGAATCGATGTACATTGAAGAACCACAACGTGGTATATCGAACTCGGCACCACGGGTTCCACGGTATAAAATTGATCCGCCTGGACGTCTTTTGCTAGACATCAAAAAGCACAACTTAATTCGGATAGAAAATAAAGGCAAAAAGCTATATGCCCAACGAAACTGCGTAGTTTGTGCGGCACATAAAAAAAGAAAGTTGACTTGCTTCAAATGCGAGTTTTGCAATGCACCTCTTCACCGTGGCGAGTGTTATCAAAATTATCACACTCTTAAAAAATACTAGATTCTTCATTTTTTGTAATTAGTGTTTAGTTCTTTTTTAATATATCTTGTAGTTTTAAGAGTTTAAATAAACTTTTTTAAGTCTAAATTTTTTAATGATCACACAAAATATCGCCCGCTCTAGGCCGCATAACGAGGCGGGCGGCCGCCGCGCTACCTAGCATACTTTCGTCGAGATCGCCCGCCGTTAATGTGTTAAGTAGGCTTGTTCGAGTAGACGCGAGTATGATAGCAAGGCGTAGAACGCTTTGCAAGCGATTAGTCGAGAACAAAGATCGTCCGCGTATCACTTCTGTTCCGAGTGAACAGAATTCCCGATCCATCAACGTAAATGAAAATATCACCGTCGCGTCCGGACAACTAAGTCACCGGGTCCGGATTAAAAATGTATAACAAGTTCCATCGGTATTATCCATGCATTTTGTATAATTAAATCCAACGTTCGCTCGCGCGACCGGTAGCCAGCTTGTTCCGGCATTACGTAGACAAAGAAATGGAGTGAAAACTCGTCGTGGGATGCTGGAAAAATTAAATAACTTTTAATGGCACGCGTCCTCCCTCTTTTTTCCCATTGAATTGCAAAATTGCGTTCGTGCCGCGACTCGCGTAGCTGTCGCCATTGCTGCTCTGTTTCGAATGCATAAAAGTCCAGAGGGGAGAGGGAGAGAAGGAGAGAGAGAGGGAGAGAAGGAGAGAGAGAGGGAGAGAAGGAGAGAGAGAGAGAGAGAGCTGGAATAGAAAAAGCCCTTCGTAATGCAATAAACGTGTTTAAAACTAATTTAAGTTACGCAGGAGCTAACTTCTCTTTAGCATCTTAATATTTATAAACTCTTCCGCTGCTCATCTTTTCCGTTTGCTCTCTCTGTCCTCGGCCGTCGAGTAATTAATTAATACGCCACTTTGTCCTCTGTTTACTCCAAAGCACGTATTAAAATTAAGACAAAATAGGGGAATTAAACTCCACGGCCAACCCCGTGAACGTTATACTTATTTCTGTTATTTTGTTTTATAAAATCGATCATCTCCTTGTTACAAAAATTCTGACTGAGCTCTGCCGCTTTTATTCTAATTTTTCTCGTCGACAACAGTCTATAAGGGATCTAACGCATGGCATTCTGTGAGTCGTCCTCGCCTCCGCAGATGCCTCGAACGATTGTCCGCTAACGCACGCGTCGTGCACGCGTAAACGCAGCTTCTCGACGAAACACGTATCTCCTTTGTCCGAAATTGCGAGCTGATATTAGCTAGACGAAGGTTGCAAGAATAGTTCGGGCTGTTTCTCGTTGACGTCGGAGTTCGATGCTCGAGAAACTCGTTCGTTCCGACGAAACGCGATAATTTCGGTAAGAGATGAGTCAAGTCCGTGGGAAAAGTATCTCGTTTATAACCATGGAAGCGAGGCAGAGGGATACAGAGAGAAAGAAACGAACGCGAGAGAGAGCGTACTACGAGCAAGCAAGGAAATTGAAAACATTCTCGAAGACAAGTCTTTTAGAAATTCCCATTTTCTTCGTCAGTAGTTTCCCTCCCCGCCCCGTCTCAACCCTGCCTCCTTAACCTCTCGTCTATCTATTTACCTGCATCTCCATGGCCTCGGAGAAAGAAAGGATGCTCGCTCCTCGGCTTATCTGAAACTGAAACAGGCTGCGCCTAACACAGCTCTGTTTACTCTGTCTACATCAATTCTCCTTTATATTTACATTGCGTCCGAGACGCAACCTCTCCTCGTATTTTATTCCCTTTCGCTGTCCTTCGTCAAGCGTAATTGTACCCGCATGTTGTAGCTTAATACGATGGAATCGATTCCCTCGTAAAATTAAATATTTTCCTGTTCCCTTCCTCCTTCGTCCCTTGAAATACTACGTCACGACGTTACACAAGTTTTCCTGATACGAATTTTAACGACGATTCGATATCTCAATTACGACAATTCACTAAATCGTACATTCTTAACAGTCAACAAATTTCCAAAATTTTTTCGAATCTTTCACTAGCATTAAGTACAATATCCTTACAGTTGTATCTAATAATATCTAATTATACTTCACGACTCTTGACAAACCTAATCTGTATTTTTATGTACCAAAGGGTCCATACCACCCGTTAATAAAGTTATCATTATTATTACTATGTAGCGCCATCAAAACTTTGCCTGCACAAATTTAGTTCGGTGTTGGTTCAGCTGTTAAATATTAAGCTCGATGACAAACGACGCTCTTTCGCCGGCAAATTAAACGATACGGAAAATACCTGAACGAACGATTAAGCCTGTCACGTTTCTGAAACGTGGAGCTCCCTTAAAGAATGCAAAACTAAATCACGCATGATTTCCCTGGTGTGTAATTCGTCTTGGGTCCGCGAGACAGTTTGTTCGGTTCGCTTCGCAGGCCGCACACATTCATAAAGTTCCCTGACCATTTATTACCAACTCGTATTCCAGTTCGCAGACAGCGAAAATTGGTGGAAATAACATTCAGGACGGATCCATTTGCGAAAGATAGCCGATCCGAATCCAGTGAGAAATCATTCCCGTTCCACCCTCTTAGCGAGATTATTCTCAGTTTACAGAGATGCAAACGCTCGATCGATCGAAATATTATTTAGGTGCTTATCCATTTCATAAAACAAAAAAATATGTTCTGTAAATAGTAGGTCTGATGAATCTTTAAAAGGCGTAATAAAAATTTCACACTACCTACCAGCAGTTTGGAATCATCACGCAGTTACTCTAACCGGTGCAAGAAAAATAGAAAGTTTTTACGGCAATGTACATTTATAGATATATTACGCTCGAATGATTTTAATGGGATTAATTTTCAATCGATAAATGTTTAATGCAGTTTTTAAAATAACCTGAAGGAAGAAAGAAATAGCCGTAAAAGAAAATCTTTTCCTATCGATATTGCCGTCGCGATATCCCTTGTCTCGATCGTGGACAACAAATTTAAAGATTGCTCGTCCGATGATACATTCCCTGACCGTGTTCTGCTGGTTACACTTGTTTCGTCGGGTGAAATTGTTTTCGGTCTTAGCCCCTGATGTATTACCCTTCCTGTCCTCCGTGTTTCTCTATTTTTCCTGGCACGATTCAGGAGATACATGGCTGTCCGGGCGGAAAGCAGATCCTACCAGTACGCCGCTGTTAAACGAGCACGTGGATCCTGTGATATTTTAGCTAGTGCATTCTCTGGGCCATCGACTATTCCGTCGTCAGGTATATTTATATCCATGGCGGACTCTCTGATCGTCAAACGACATCGATCCGACATAAAACGAGCAATACGCTGCTTCAGCTCGCTTGAAACTTATTTATTCATCCATTTTAATTCCTGTCTCTCTTCGAATGTCTTCTTTCGAACGATCTATCGCAGAAGTAGACGAAGTGTACGGTAGGCAACCAAACGCGTTTCAATCTTCACAGATGTATTAATATAAAGAGGGATAAAATTGTTTCCTACGCGACATCGTAAGCTGAAAAGAAAATTCTGAAGGAAGATGAAAAGCTGCGACAAGAATTGATAATACTTCTTGGTATTGTATTTCTTTATTTGCTTTCCATGTAGGAACACGAAGCTTCCGTTTCTTTACAATTCTTTAACTGAAACTTATCGCATTCACACCATTCACCACGCTATCCCACTCATACCCCCTATCTACCTATGCTTCCTACTTCGCTACCCCTTACCTTATATTAATTTATCTATGTATATGTTGCTATGTTATTTTTATAAAATGCCTAGGTATTATGTACAATGCCTAGAGAAAGTATGTAATAATTCTCATATTTCGTACATTGTCTAAAAACACCGGGCATTCTACAGAACTCCGGCTTCTCATACATTGCCGTTAACATATGCATCCTGTTTCGCGAAGGTCCTCGAAAGATCATGCGATTCGCAGAACTCGTCGATATATTTTTAAACGCTCGTCCATCTAATTTGCATAGCGTTTCACGTTCACAAAGTTTTCCGCTGGGTCAATTAAATAAGTTCGAACGAATCGTGGAAACAAATTGAGGGTTTCTCTTCCCGAGTACGGTTGTTTCTCCGTGATTTCCGCTTTTCTTACCTGATCTCGCTTTATATTCCCCTTTGCGTTCCGGTAATCGATTCAGCGTCTTCCCTCGCCGTTGTTTTCTTTGTAAACACTACTTTATACACAAAAGTACTCTCGGTTAACAGTTTTCCGTTTGAACGGGCAAAGTTGTCTTCGCCTTTCCGGTCGAAAGGCCGGAGATCATTTTCTCTTCGACGGAACGCCTGGAACTATTTCTGTCTGCCGTTGTTTCCGGCCGCGTGTCGGCACGCTTCTTGTAAATCTGAGGAAATTGTTTGTTGTTTGCTCTGTCTCGAGTTTCTTTTCCATTCTACGGTTCAGAGACGACGAAGTGCGACGTCGGCTCGACTAAAGGGATCCTAGAACTTCGAGCCACGCGCCTCAAAATTTGCACCTAACCTACATGCATCCTCTGTACGTGATCGAGTCTTTGTTGGCTACTCGCAATCATTTTCACAGTCACTTATAGAATTCAGAGTTTACTCTACTTCGTCGACTAATTGGATGCTTGTTTGAGGCAAAATTGCAAGGTTCCACAGGAAATATTTACTGATAATAAACGTACAAATGTCGTTATTGGTAAAAAAATATCTATAGAATAATAAAACATTGAATTTATTAAAATAAATTTAATTTTTGTACATATTTAAATCTATATATTTAGTGACGATAAACGTACAAATATCGTTAATTCTCGCTGAAATAAACGCTTATAGTTAAACGTTCTTTGATGAAATCGCTTTTATCGGAAAACTGAAGAGTCGAATTCTTTTCCCCTATAAAGCAATACCATACATGTTATTATTTCGTGTTATCGGTGATACATTAATACCAAAATGTAGTTTAACCGTTCCACTAAATAATATAATAGTTTCTCGTCGCATTTGGTTTCCGTGGTATCGATCATCAGAGCGAATGTAATCGTAGAAAAGCCGAGCTAACAAAGGTCGCAACGAACCAAGAGGTAAAGAGGGCAACTATACTTGAACTTTTTATAACGTGACGTAACCAGAACGAGGTAGGGGAGAGGGGGGGTTGGAGTGGCAGAGAAATTTTCCCAAAGTTATTATCCTTCTTTTCGCTCTTTCAGCGGACCCCAGCTCTGAAAGGTCTCATTTCGCATGCTGTTTCGCGAACACCGCGATTTCTTCTCAAATTTCTTTCCCCCCTTTGTGTCACTCCCACGTACGCTCGCGTTTACTTTGCTCTTTTACACCTCTGAACGAATTACAGCCGGCCCATCTTGTTGCATCCTTTTTTTCTTTCATCCACTCCGTTTGTTTGTCGACGGATGAAATTCTCGATGTGCAATAATTACCCCCGGTTTAATCGAAACACGCGTATGTTCTCGGAAAAGGTTAAACATTGGCATCCAAATTTCAAGAATTTCGTTCGAACACGTGTGCAAGCATACGTTTGCGTAGTTCTGGTGAAAATACAGTTTGAGAGATTAGATCGGAGATGAGAGAAAGAGTAAGAGAGGAGACGCGTGAAGTACTGTGTGTACGAGGCGAACTTATGAATGATTGAACGGATGCGTAAAACGGTGCGGGTGAAAAGTGAACTTGACGAGAGAAATTGAAGGGCTTGACCTTTAGTTAGATATAGTCTATAAATTTCATTAATTTGAAAAAAACTCGAAAGTATCGCGCCAATCCCTGTTTCGCTTGACTAGGATCCTATGTTTGTTTCTTAAAAAAGCGCGCAACAGGAAGAAAATAAATTTTCACCGGCAAAGCATTAAATCGGCTACGGTAACGAGCTGTTCGAGCTGAACGAAAAAGAAAGCAGCGTTTCTTCTGCCGCTGGTTACCAGAGCGAGCCGCTATTATCTGTACTGTTCGCCGTGTCGATCGATCTCGATCGACCGCGCCGTCACCGGCGTCAGTTTGACAAAGTGCCGTAGGAAAAAGCATGTTCACGACGGTGGGCCGCTATCGCGATCACAGCACGAGCGTCGAAGCTTCCGCGACAAAAATTCCTGCCCCCAGAGCCGACGGGATGCAAATAAAAGCTCGACGAGGTCTTGACAAATTGTTTCGCCGGCAGCTTTTTTCCCGGCCCGACTTTTTCCACGAGAGTGCCGTGAAAACGGGTAAAAAAAAAAAAAAAACGAAGAACCTCAAAAATGGAAATTCTCGCGACAGAGAGCTCGAATCGACGGATGAATCGCTCAGAATCAAAGGGTAGCTTCTCCTATCCCCGACTGAGTTGCGGCCGCCTTCGGGTTGAATTTGGATTAAAGAAAGGCGGAAGAAGCATCGCTCCTCGGCTCGCGTTAGGTTCAGGTCAGGGAAGCTGAAACAAAACGCGGGAGGAAAGAACGGAAGAATAACGCCTCGATTCGCGCCGGATACGAATTAGCGGCGCGTTAGGTTCCGTCTGGCAAAGAAACGAAGACAAAAGGATGGTACGGAAGAAAGGCGCGCGAGAAGGGTGGCTTCTCGGCTCGCGGCGTTCGGATACCGAGTCGACGCTGCTATCGGGGTTAGTGATCGCAAGTAGCCGACCTCGGCCGATACAGGCCAGGGCGGGAGTAACGGAGACGGAGCGAGGCAGGCGAGAGAAGGGTGGCAGCATCGGAGCGTGGAGAACAGGTGGAGCGAGAGAGGGAGGGAGAGAGAGAGAGAGCGAGTCGAACGAGGCGAACGAAGAGGCAAGAGAGGAGGGAGAGGGCGACGAAGAACACGACCGGGAAAATCGATAGAACCGAGGGTCGCGTACGCGCCGCTGGAAAATGAAGGCGCGAAAGTTTCGGCCATAAAATCGCGCCTCGTAGGCAGGCTCAGACAGTTTGCGTAAGCAGCCCGCGGCTGCGGTCCAGCCGGGCCGAAGCGTAGCCGGCTACGAGCCCGCCGAACAGGCTTATCTGCCGGCGGAATCAGAAAATGCGCTTGAGCCGGCTCCCGACTGTAAAAACGGCGATAAGATCGCCCGCTTGATCCTGTTACACGAGAGGGCACGAAAGTTTCCGCGACGATGTCGCCGTTATAAAGTTCTCTCCCCGAACTACGTGGGGGAGGACTCCTCTCCGCTTCGTCCTCCTGTTCCGCTCCTTCGTCCCGTGGCTCCGGGTGAGCCTGAATTTTCCAACCAGGGATGAATCCTCCGACGATGTATTTGATATCGTAGCGGAGCCTTTATGATTGCTCGGAATCTGCTTCGAGTTACGGGGTTACAGCTGCGATCACATTGCCTGCGGAGGAAGCGTTGACGTAGAGAGTGGACATTGTTCTCGTCGTTATATAGATGCTATTTTCAGTCCTTTGGGTGGAGGAATGAATGGAGAAGGGGTCGTGTAATTCTTTGGGGGTTCGTTGAACTTAATCGTGCAAACTGATTTCCATGAAATGTCTTTGTCGAGTACAGTGGGGTGTTTAAACAGTTTCGTAATCAGTGTACAACGCCCAGACTGAATCTAGCGGTTAATCCCGTTTGGAGGGTGCGACGAGGCATAGGGACGTAAATGGACGACGAGATCGACGATGATCCAACATTCTGCCTTCGTGTGACAATTTCTTGCGTTTAGATTGGAAAAGGACCCGACTTATATTCCGGGTATATCTTGCCGCGATTCTGCTGGCTTTGTAGAGATTAGCCCTATTAAATACCTAGAAGATTAACGTATTCGTTTACGATCGCTTGCTACGGGTGAAAGGATTTAATTATCGTTCAACGATGTCAATAGTTGTTAAAGTTTCCTGAAACTTAAAATTAAATATCAAAGCTATGAGAATAATTTTTTATTTATTAACGATTTCGAGATCAGATAGAGATTGGGTAGATTAGTATTGCATACCTTCCATTTCAACCTGAATTGTTCACTTTTACATAATTTATCATCGAGATCAAAAAGAATCTCTGCCGCGAAATAGTAACGATTTGAACGATTTAAAAGTAGATCGAAACGAAAATAGACGGGCTGAGAGAATTTCGAGTTTTTAGAGATTCATGAAAAGTAAGACGACGCGGTTCCTTTCCATTTAACGCTTGATATATAGGTTGCGCTTCGAAGGTATAACACGTTCCTCGCCTCCAGTCTCCGGTGAATTTTGCTATAACGAAACCGCTAGCTGTCGCAGGTAGACAGTTCTGGTTAGCTGCGCCAACCCTGTGGCTTTGCTTCGCTGTTTGATAAATATTTTTAATTCAACGGGCAACCAAAACGGTTCCGGTCTAATAAAAAGCTCCTGAATATGGAAAAATTCGTTTTTCGTTCTTTAAATAAACAACCACGCATTCTGCCTGTCTTTTCATTTATTTTATGCATTATATATTTATGAGAAATTTATAGAAACAAGAAAATGCAAAGTGTACAATAATATAAAAAATATCCAGAATAAAGTATGCATCGTATAAATCAGTTATATCGGATGTACATATAAAAATACGAATTTATATAACATTCCTATTCTAATTATAAAATTGATTTTCACAACAGAATTAAATTTTTCGACTAAAACAAGGGTAATTCAAATATGTAATCTGAACAAAATATTGATTTCACAAATATAATTTCTATACCTACTCTCCAAAACATTTTCACCGCCAACTGTACATGCTCGTTTTTCGTTTTTCGCAGTAATCATCAACTATGCATCGCGTTACCCTTTGTTCGCTCACTTTTCCATCGCGAACACCCCCAAACGATCGTGTATCAACGCAAACCCCATGATTACTCGGTTTTGCCTGTCGAGCTACCCGTTTCGAACGTTTCACCGTTCCAACTATTTCCGTATCGAGGACACTGCGTTTGTCGTTCGATGTATCGAGGTGAACGCGGTTCGAGATCGAGATTCACGGTGTCCTGCTGCTTTCATTAACGGCGATCCGCGCGTTCCTCATTGGCATACGAATACATCGCCGGGAAAGACGCATGGGGGCGACGAACACTGGATTCCAGCGGCATTGTGACGCCTCTCTGCGTTACCGAATAGGCCGCATTACCACGCGATTCCAGCGTGTGTAATGAAAGGCACGGCTTAATAAATCAGCCGGAAGGCGCCGCCGCGTCTCCTTTGTCGCTGGCGCGAATAAAATGGACGACGGAGGAGACGGTCGCGTTATACGCGAGACATTTCCCTCGAGACTCAGCCTAGACCCGCTTTCAAAACGGTATTTCTCGATTTGGAGCTAGTATTGTGATGTAAATCGGTTTCGAACGCGGAATTTCGCATTATCTAGGGTTCGCTATGGAATACGCGGTTAAGGTAGGGGTTAGGGTTGAAGTTGTTCTTGAATATTGCTGGATAGTGGGCGTTCTTGCAATTATTGTTTATTAACACTTAGCCGACCGAATGGAGAAATGTCCTATTTTTTTTCCTCAACAGGCCACTGGCATTGATTCTATTTGTTTTTGTTATTGTTCAATAAAGTCACTTACGTCTTTTCAAGTTTTTCAGTGACCTATCATAGCGTAGAGGTGCCAAATTTCTAATTGTAATATTTTTTAATTTTAGTATTACTGTAGGAAAGGTGGGTGAAGGCTTATAGTAAGAGAATAATTTGAATGTACTTATAATCGTCGAAATCTTGAATCCCAGATACTTACATCGTCGAAATCTATTTGTTTTTATTATTAGTTGGGGTTTGCCAAGTGTTATTATGTGTCGATTATCAACATAAAGTTTCATCGCAGTGTTTGCTAAATAAATTAACTCCTGTAACTGTAATGTAGTCGTAATATATTGGTTTCGATTAGCGACTGCAATTATTCAACTAATAACGGTAAACTTCGTTCCGTTAATATTTAAAGCTTCTCATCCCGTTGCAAGAAGAAGTGAAACTTTTAGATCGTACTAATTAGTGCTTGCCTGGATTCTCAGCAGCTTACGATTCACACTGAAAACTCGTGTTCTACATCCGGGCCAAGTTCCTCGGTACAAGACAGACCCAGAAACTTGCGAAGTTATTTTATAGATCGAACGTATAGACGTTGTACAGGGGTGGAAGCGCTGAAATGTTCCAGTTAAGATTAAAGTAGCTAGCGAAAGATCCGTTGTACTTTACGAGCCTCGAACCAAACATCGTGGCTTAATCGGAATTAACCATCTAATTTCGGCAGAAATCGTTTTTCTTCTTTAAACAAAATTCCCACGCTTTCCTCTTTAAATTTCCTTCGTCTCTTTGTTTTATATTTTCAATTCGTTTTTCTTTCCGACGTCATTGATGTACAATTTAACCACTACAATGTTCTCTACATTTTGCTCAAGATCACATTTACATATCCGAAACAATTTCTAATTAAAATTTTTTTCAGTTTATCTAAAATTTAGCGATTACAATTAACCAGCCGATACTTCTTATCCTTTAAATACTTCTTATCTTCATTTGCATCGAAGATACTTCGATTTGCCAGTATCACAAATTTCTCCATCCACCCTTACAATTTTTATAACAAATTTAATGCCCCACGCTGCTACAATATTCTCCGCAGCTTTCCCGCAAAATTCGTCGATTCTAAGCGTGCGGGGAACGTACCGAAAGTTCCCCAATTCCTACCACAATAAACGCGACGTTCTGTGTTCGTTCGAAATACCGTAACTTCCAATTTAATTGTACCGCGGCCCCTCGCCGAATCGCACTTGTATTAAGCGCGCTGCAATTCAAACTAATAACGTCGTTAAACGTTAGACCGGAGTTTATAATGATGGTTCTTTCGCGACGTAAATTGCGGCCGCCGGATGTTGAGCCGTGCGTGCGTGCTCGTGTCACGTGACTTCCTCGGGATTGAATTACAATGCGCCGGTTGAACGCCGGGACGTCAAGATTTTCACGGTGGAGACCGGTGCAACGATTTTAATTCGCATAAATTTTCACGCAGACCTCCTCCGCTACAGAATGTACGGTAACATCGTAAATTGCACGAGCTGAAAAACGTGATACGATTAAAGCACGGGGCTGTTTGTGTTGATTTCGGGGCAAGGCGGAAGGGGGGGAGGCAAAACGCGCATGTTGAACGAGCTATCGCGGAAATTACTCGTTTGCCGACTCAAGGGTGCTCCCGGTTTTTATTCGAGCAATTTCCTCGACATGTCACCGAGTTAACTATGCTAATACACTTTTTTCCACGGGTTAGCGAGCACGGTAATCTCTTTGTCATTCTCGGGGACCGGTCTTTGGTCGTGAGAGCACGAAGACGTTAACGAACGACGGGAGGATTTCATCGATTTCCATCACCTTTTTCCTTTCGTTCATACTGTTACTCTTTCGTGAAACCTCGTCGAGACCCTTGGTTCACAATTTTGCCGATATACTACATTTTAA
This sequence comes from Tetrapedia diversipes, assembly GCA_033822845.1. Taxonomy (NCBI): domain Eukaryota; kingdom Metazoa; phylum Arthropoda; class Insecta; order Hymenoptera; family Apidae; genus Tetrapedia; species Tetrapedia diversipes. The sequence continues at coordinate 487,932 of JAOPTO010002468.1, read as the reverse complement.
TACAAGCGTACCGTATAAAAGTACAACAGAAAATGTTGCAAAATGTTATTTGAAAGCTTCGATTCGTATGAACGAAATAAATGATGAAAGCAGGAACAAATGAAAGGTAACAATCGTAATCGGCGCGGAAAAAGTATTACAAACGATGTATTTCATTTCAATGGATGCTTCAACGCAACGATGATACCGACGCATATATCGCGTCAATTCAATTATTTAAGCAATGCTGAACACGCAGCTGTTGCATTTTTATTCGTTTCGATGGGCTCATCGTGATTATTTGGAGAACGTTCTGTAGCGTTGACAGATGCTGACAAACGGCAACAAAAAGTATGAAAGATTAGAAGAAGGCCCCGGAACGCAATGAAAATTTCACAATATTTCCAGAAACACGGTAACGGCAACTTAAAGAATCACAGAATAAAATCTGTTCCGCTAAAAACCTCTTAAATTTCAATAAAACATATGTAGTGTCGTAGTTTTAAGGACACTGAAAAAAAAGATGAGGAAAAACGAAATTCCAAGGAAGGTTCTTTTCGGAAAATTAAGGGCAAAGTTGAATCGAGAGTTGATGCTCGGAATAACTATAAATCACTTACATAAGTGTCGATAAGATAACATATGAACCATCAAAAATATGTACGCGTGTAAATTGACACGTAACATCTAGTGTCCTAATACCAAATCCGCTATGTACACGTATGTAGACCACGTTGAACAAATTAATTAGAATAAAAATCGTTGTAACCTACATAACAAGTAATACAGTTACCAATAATACCCTTAAGAACAATATCAGAATCTTGATAGTTAAAGAAACCCAACACCAAATTAACAGTTGAGAGTTGAGTTAAAAATAGCTGCATACTGCTGTAATGTATAATTTAAGAGCTACCTTACAATTTTTACTAATACTCCTAAATATAATAATTAATTATAATATTAAATACAATAATAGCGATAAGATTTCTACATGTAAATATTCTTTGAAGTTTTTCCTTAAAATCACGAGGCCGAACACGAGAAAAAGTTCCGAAACATTAATTCCCAGGAGCGTACCAGCGATGTAGCCGCCATCGTGGTTTCGGCTCACGTTCGCGGGATTTATCAGCCATCAGAAATTTTCCGCGTGCGCATTTTCGGCCAGTAATCCGCCGGAGAAGTTTAAATCCGCGTCGGTCACGGGGCTGAGAGCCGGAAGCTGGCCAAGCTGCCGAGAGACCCGGATTCTGTGCAATATCGTCGAAAATTGGTTCGATGATTTCGTTTCGCGACGAAAGTACGAAGGAGGTCTCATCCGGCGACAGCCAAACCGGAACTGTTTCCAGAAATAACGAGCGAGGAAATCGCGGGATCCTCTAACGGAAATTACGCCGCTCCATTTCAATCGGCGGCCGCCATTTATATCGCTTCGATGGAATACGCGATTCGCGATTCGTTCCACGTCGAACGGAAATATTCGGTTGCTCGAAAGATTCGTGCCGATTTCTTATAGATGAAATCGAGAAATTCGAGAAGTCTTTGGAGAAATAGAATTTTTGCGTTTCACCTAGAGAGAGAGAGAGAGACAGAGGAAACGAAGTACCTAAATCGAGATCCACTGAATAATCCAAGTGTGAGAAGTAACAATTAAAAATGTAGCTTTCATGCATAATTGTTGAGAAGGGAAATTCGCTCCTGCCTATTTCGGTTGGCAACCGTGCACTTGCGAGGTGAGGATGCGGCTTAAGCCTCCTGCTTTGGTATCCTTCTCCTTAATCACTCGGCGGCTCTGCCAGTTTGTTTCCTTCATCTGCGTATCACCGCGACGAGAGAAACGTTATTTAGATTATAGTGTGTGCAATATTTGTCCAAAGATATTTCGTTTGTATTAAGTTTCTGTCACGCTATTAAATCGCTTATAAACCTGTGTGACTGAAGTAAAGTGTTAAGCTATTAAACCTTCTAACAATAATACACTTTGTAAATTACTGTGGCAAGCGGTGTAATTTTATACACGTGCACAGAATTACTAAGCAATCTGACCCCACAATGATGACTCGAGCGAAGAAATAACAGAGCTTCGTTATTTACTTGAAAATAGCCACGAACTTTCCGTGTAACCTAATATTCCGTTGAAAGGATTCCTCGAGATTCTTATTATAGGTGCAGGTCGATCCCAATGAGACCTGTAACCAGACTTTATGAATGAACCCCCGTCTCCTCTGTTCCCCTTATGGTATCTGATTTAATTAGAACTCGAGGGAAGTTGAATTGGAGTCCGTACGGTGGGATAGATCCGTATTACCGATTATCGAATGCGTTTCAAGGATCTCTCGATCCGTTCCAACTTTCGAACAACGTTCCCGTGAACAAGATGACGACAGGCTTCATTTTGGATGCTCGTACTTTTAGAGTACATTCTGGAATATCGAATAAGGGTCGAGAGGAGGCGGGATAGCTGGATTCCAGTTTATGTCCTCGTAATCGTATGAGCAAAGCGAACGTAAAAACAAGCTAACGTTAAGGCTTTCAGCCCTAAACATAACCGTAAAGATACCAGGTTTAAGTATCGATACATCTTCGTTGACGGTCCCTGATACAGCGAGCGGCAGCGAATATTGTTAAAACAAGTATGACCGGCAAATGGAGGTGCGATATCTGTTTGCAGATCCTGAAATTTATTCGAGTAATCGCAAACATCGCCGGCGCGACACGAACTACGCAACAACCAGTAAAATAATACAGGGCTATTAAAAACTGTGTTACTCGAGATATAGGATTCGCACAAATTTCGGTATCATGTAGTATCCAATTGTTTGCAAACCGTCGCAATTGCTCATCGCGTCACTTTAATCCTCTTTGCCTCTCGAATATCGCGTTATTCGAGGACGCCTGCAATTTTTCGCTACGTTATTCGATCATTCGCGTAACCGAAGTGCGATGGCCATCCCAGAAATACCTGTCCACGTCACATTTTGCAAATTTCACCGCACCACGAAAGGTCGTACACCCGGTGCCAAAGATACGATCTACCGAACCGCGGTACTTCGATCTAACAATAAGCATCTATAAATGCGACGATCGATGAAAATGAATTTGCAAACTTTAGGGATAGATGGATGGTGAGTCGTGGAAAGTGTAGTCTTATGGCCGAGACGAAAATGAACTATATTTATTAATAACTAAAGACGCAATCGCCACTCCACGATACAACTTAAAAGCTAAATAGTAAAATAAATAACAAAATTCAGGTCGTGCAGGTCGCGGACAACTCTCGAGAAATGCACAGGTGGTCTTTACGATGGCTAGTTGCTATCTGACTTTTTGATGGCCGTATTTTCTGCTGCTGCAGTAAAGGGACGCGAAACAATGACTTTCGGGAAAACCAGGGAAAAATCCTGTCCGTTTCCAGACTTCGAGGAAAATCATTAAAATTTTACGATGCCAGTCCGATGACTTAGCGCGGTGCCTGGCAATAATTCAACGAATTTCACTCGTTCGGATCCATTAACTAGAATATGTATTACCACTAATATATTCTCATCAACGTTAGATACTTTCTCCAACTTCGTAAATGATTTTAGAAGAGATTTACTAACTCTTCTCATTAACCTGTTCATATTTAATCCTATATCAACTTATATCACATTTCTATGCTGTCATTTACAGTCGCTTACATTTTCATAGTTCACATTTTCAAACTTCTTATTAATTAATTAGTTTATTTTCGTTGACCCGTTAGTCCTGAACTTTTGTCCGCTTCTGTAACCGTTTCTAACTAAATTGCTACTTGTATTCATTAATGGGTCTTCCCGTTTAAATAAATAAATAAGTAAATAATAGCCGACGACGCAGATTACTGTGCTAATACCACCTAGGACAGTTACGCGTACCCTACCAAACTGAAATAAACGCTGTCCTTTCGGCTAAACCTGTTCCCCGACAGATTTATTAACTATCTCTTCTGTAACCTACTCATATTTAACCCTATATTAACTTACATCACGTTTCTATGATGTCATGTAAACGTTTATGAACTTTCTGTACCGTTTCTAACTAAATCACTACTTGTATCCACTAATGGATCTTCCCGTTTAAATAAATAAATAAATAAATAAATAAATAATAGTGAATGACACCGATCATTGTCCTAATACTTAGGATAGTCACGTGTACCCTACAAAACTGAAATAAATGCTGTCCTTTCGGTTAAACCTGTCCCTCGACGATTTCGGTGCCGCAGCTGACGTAATGTTTCGCGATCAAACACGGTCGGCCAGCAGTTGGAAGCGAAAACCGGGAACGGAAATGCGGAAATGCGGTCGGGGATGGGTCGCGGGGCGAAATATTCGTCGGAAGGCTGAAGGAGTACCCGGGATTCCTACAAAATTCACGGTACAATTGGCACAAGTAAAAGCCTCTTAGAGTCCTTTCGTTCGGTGCAATTATAATTAGCGCGAGAGGAGCAGGCGAGCGAACAGGGCGATTCCGTCGCCGATTCGTGTGCACAGACGACGGCTCTGGGGCCGTATCGTGAAATCACGGGTAATATTTCATGGGGTACGCTCGAGCACACGTTTCGCGACGATAGGGAAAGGTAGCGCGAAAAAGTGGATCGAGCGAGAGGTATCTCCGAATACGTTTCTCGAATCTGCCGAGCTCCGCGTTTTTCGTTCGAGTAATCAAAGATTAAAGGCGGGTCGTCCGAATAGAATTTTCGCATCGTTTCCTCAAAGAACACGGAATAAAGATAGCACGGAATGGTAAAAGGTCGGAAGTACCGTGGGCAGGGGTGGAAGTTTATGATTTAAGGATTGATCTGCGAATTGGTATTGAAACACTAGTACTAACAAGGATAAACTATATTTATTACTAGCTGGAAATAGAACTTCTGTTAGAAATGATTTCGATTATTCGATGAGAACCGCAGAATGATGACAACACGATTAGCTGCTAACTAGCATTTTTGGTGTCCGTGTTTCGATTGTCGCTGAAAAGGGGACGAGACGTAAAAATTGAAGACAAAGAAACCTGGGAAAAGGCCAGGAAAAGAAGACAGCGGTACCAGCAATAGTGGTCGGTACGCTGATTTACTGTCCTAAATATCACGTCGGTTATTCTTTTTTAGATGTTATTCTTATTTTAGAACGTTATTCCTTTTTTCTTTCTTCGATGAATAGTTGTGGATGGAAATAAATTGTAGCTATCTCGGACGTTTATTGTAGTCGCATTAGGATGTCATCGATCATTTCGTAGTTAAAGCCCACCCTAAAACCCCCGTTGTATCTGTAACGTCACGTGCTCGCGGAGATTTACGGTCACGCGATACTTCAATAAAAATTAAATAAATACCATGGATTAACCGGCTACCTTTTTTCGTCCCTTTTTCTTTGCCTTACCTGCTTTTACGGGTTAATCGATGGCTAATCAGCGGGTTGCGCCGGCAGCATTCTGCGAGCACGTACACGACCGAGATCTCGATTTCGTCGAAATTGCCGGCCGTGCCCGGGCTACTCCACGGATTTTTTTTCGCTATAACTCAAACGTTTCATTAGCATCGCGCTTAAGAACAACGACACGTAAAAGTTTGCCGTAATTGCTGTTCCCCGTGCGACGGAATTGACTTGCATTCGTATATCTTTCACGTCGGATCTCTGATCTCGATCGTTTTCTTTCTTTCGCCCGTGCGAAAAGAGAGCGCGAAGGTCGCAGATCGTACGAATAGTTAATTTCGTGCATGTTGTTAGCATCGCGAAATTCTAGGATTTCAATTTCAAACGATTCCTGTACTTTACTACGTACTTCACCTCCGTGTCTGACTCGCCACCTCTTTTCTCTACTAAAACCTCGACAGCGATATCGTTGACCGTCTCCACTTGTGTTACGGTACTTTCTTTTCAGATTTAATTTCGATACATCGTTGATTTATAGAATACTCGACAAAGGTCTTCGTTCTTTCTTATTTCCAGCAGATTTTCAAATTTAAACAATTCCTGTATCTTATTACGAGGATTGTTCCGATGTCTGACTTATGACGTCCTTTTCTACTGAAACCTTGTCGATGATATCGCTTCCACATCATCTCCGCGCATTTCCTTACCAAAAAGCTAGTTGAGAAACTGGTTGCTTCTCGATCAAACGCAAAATCAGATATGCCATTGTTTGTTGTTGAAGACAAAATTTGCTTTTTTTCTTCTCCTTAATGTGATCGAAACGCTATTGAAGCTTCGCGTTGAAAATTTCGCTGGCTGCATTAGATACGATCATCGAAACGCGATATAAAGTCAATTAAACGCAGCCGATACATCAAGTTCCACGCATCGTTTACCCACCACAAGGTATTTCACGGTAATGTCGAACGGTTCGAACTCGATCGGATGCAATCGCCCCGTTATCCCGTTGACTGGATACACGCTTAATTCGCGATGCATTATTCATCGATGTTACACGTTCACGAACTTCACAATGGTACGATAACATTAATTAAGGCCGATTTATAAGGAACGTGTCACCGAATCTATCGATTCGTTGTACAGGAAATTTTGCGCGACGATGATAGATGATTCGATTTGAAAATGACGATGGAGGTTAAAATGACTTGAGATTTTCTACACGTTTCTGCGCTTGAAAATTGTTGCAACTGGTGTCGAGCATTTCCTTGCAACAAATTGAAGAACGCCAATAAAATATACATGACGTTGTTAAAAATACAGTAGGGACTTCCGTTTTCGAAGCTCTATCATCTAAATATCCAAATAACCTGTTACGCAGCTATTTATGTTAAGAAGTTCGCGTGACGTAGAGGTTTTAAGGATATGAGACTTAAACATTGTTATATGGTATATCTGGTAATTTTGTCTTTATTAAAACCCCTACCCAAGAATGAGGGGTATAATTTTTATTAAACAAAACTGTTTTTAAGGCAAACTCTCGATACCCTAACCTATTACTCCAATCTCTCTCACGCTCTATATTCTCTTTCACCATGATTCCCTTTCGTTCTAACTATCAACCGATCATACTGTTTTCAATCGCGTCCCACATTTCTGTTTAAGCAAATGAAGTTGGTTGTTCCACTCTCCAGAAATTCCATTATTCGACCACTTTTATCCCCCCATCGGTTTCTGTTGAACATTCAAAATTACTGTAAACGGGATAAAAATCAGATTCACAAATGAATAAAAGAAAACTATTATTGTGCACAGGATACAGGTCAGATTGACAAATGAATAAAAGAAAACAACAAAAGGAATAATTGCTCTTCGGTATTAATACGCTTGCTTAGTTCGTTTCGCGACCACCCGACTCTCTTGTCGCACACTCTCCAATTCCTCGCATCCGTCACTCGTGCCAACCCTTACGTACAAAACTTAGCGAAATTATGTTCTGTTTCGCTATTGGTTCAATAATTCGGATACAAGGGTATCCAGGTGACACGAGACACAATATTCGATTAGCCTTTGTTTTGTTCGAATCGTTTTGGTTATTCAAGCGCAAACGCTTCGCACGAAATTCTATCACGTAGAATCGCGTGATACGCGAGATCTGGAAGATGGGCGATGGTTCTTCTTGCCAGTACCTGTTACGTCCGAAGTGCATCGTTACGATAACGTTACGTGTCCCGAGTGAAACCATTTATAAAACACGGACGGGACACGGAAGTGCGGCGGCTAACGCTGGAGACTGTACGCCGTGGGAAGATAGACAGCGATAAGCAACCTAGAAATGACATCATTTGTAAGGGAGAATATTCCGTATGACAAGCTTGACACGGAACAGCGGTCGCTTCATACATCTCGTCCGTGTGCAATCGTTACACGAAGGATACACCTGCACAGGTTACTCTTCGCATCTTGTACGTGACCCTTATCCGCACGCCTGACGCGCAGATTTTCGTCGACGATTAGATTTACAACGCGTCCGTGATCTGTATCGTTCTATATTGGAGCAAAATATTGGGTAAAATAAATTTTTAAGATGTATATCTTACAAACTTAGAATACCTGTACCTTTCCTAACCGTTTGAGTACCACGAGCCTTTTTTATTTCCAAATTGCTTGATAACGCTTATCATAATTCGTGTCCAAAAATGCCAAAGAACGTGATTTCGCTGTTTTTAGCTTACGTTCAATAAATATTTTCAATAGTTTACTTTTTATTCTCCTGAGAATAAAATTACTCCAATTTCATCTTTTTTTTGCCTAAGAAGGGTGACCGCGCGTTGCGCCGCTTGGCGCTCAAACGGTTAAGGTTAAAGTAAACAAAGAATCGGTTTTCAAGATAAAAGTTCATTAATACGTGAAACAGTACAAAATTCAGAGCCTCGCGGTTTTAAAACAACATTCCAGTGTTGAAGGCGATATCGGTTCGGCATAGACACGAGTGTTGATTAGCGGGACTCGCAAAAGTTGAGTTACGGAAGCAAAGTGGTCCCGGAAGTAAGCGAGTTCGAGGTTTTCCCAATTTAAGAACACGCGCAGGGCCCCTGGATTTGCATAGCTGCGCACCACGTGCACAGTAGATTTGTGCGGGGCGTATGCAATATTCAGGGAAATACCTAAGACATCCCCCCATCGACGTTCTCTCCGCGTTCCTCCGGAAACCTCGTGAAATTTCAATCTCTCGATTAATATTGTAACCGTCATTTGGATTAGACTTTAGAAACGTTGTGATAGGGACATCAAATGTTTCCCTGTCGAACGGAGAAGGGTAAAACAATTGCGACAAACAGTTTTTTTGAACATCGAATTACATTTCCTCGATGTTAACGCTTGGCCAACCACATAGGGAGATCTCCCATTTTTTCCTCGGCAAAGCGCTGCCATTGATGCTATTTACTTTTATTAATAGTTTGTCTTGAGCTGGTGTTAAACTGATTAAAAATCGTACTTTGGAAAAGCAGAAAATACATTTTACAAACTTTAAACGATACTATTTCAAGATTATCTAATAACAAACGTAAATAGAATCACCAGCAGCGCTGCGCTGAGGAAAAAATAGGAGATCTCCCCATCCGGTCGGCTAAGTGTTAAAATAAAATCGGCCGTACGCAAAAATATTTTTACATCCGCTGTATTCCCGCGGACCTGCCGATCGGACGTGAATATTCGAGCGAAATAAAGCACGCCGTACGAGCCTGGCGGGAAAACGTTTTCCAACGAGTAAATAGGTGTCGTAAATCGAGAAGAAATTCTAAAAGGCAGCCCTGTTAAAAGCATCGTATACAGGGTGCGCGTCGCGACTTCGACCGCGTTGAACGCGACAACAACCTGGCTAATATGAACGTGAACTAGCGTATCCGTCGCCCTGCCGGAAGGTAAAACTTTTCATCGAAAATACAGCGGCTATTTGTAGCTTAACGAAACGATCGCTGCTGTAACGAGGTTACGTAAAGCTCGCGCAGTATTAAACCGAATTTCCCCGGAGATAAACTATCCGGAAGATTAGCGCGAAACGCGATCGAATCGATTTCTGGCGCCCCGTGAATTTTGCTTAATAATTTACATCGGCGCGGTGTTCTGTCCACGAATAGAATGCACTCGTTCATCCTACGTAGCGTTGTGGTTTTCCGTGCGTCGTAGGTGAACGAGTACAACAAAGGGTAACACGTATTTCCGTTTCGATATGAAAAATATTTTGGTAGACATAGAAAGGTTTCTTTAATTTTATACTTTTACTACTGACTGAAAGCAGTATAATTCTCGGAAAATGCGTAGTGTTTTTAAGACACTGAAGGGGCCAGTACTTGAGATAACGTTGGAATGAGGAATTTCGGGTGATCGAGCGAGAAAGGTCAAAGGTTAGAATGAAGGAGAATAAAAGCAGAAAAGAATATAGGGTATATCAGAAGCGCTGTTTCCTTTTTTGTAGAGATTCGCGTAAAGATTCTACCAAAGACAAAACATATCCCTATACGATGTCCCGTAATTTCAAGATACTTTCGTCTTCCTTCTGCAATTGTCACTCAAAGAAAAAAAATGAAACTCTAATACGAGCTCCCTATTTTCATTCTTAACCCTTTCGCGACGGCGCACTTGTACCATACTTCGCCACTTTTCGCGACGGCACAACCGAACCAAACTTCGCCACCATTTTCTGCGTTTCCTAATGCCTGTACTAGCTTTATCTTGACTTCGCTATTGAAATAAAACAATAATATAATTATGATTTTAATAGTATTTATGTAGTACGAAAAGTTTTCAAACAGGGATAATGCTTTATTTCTCTAGCAATAAAATCTGTACCGTAAAACCTCTACGAACCAATAAATGTATAAATGTATATAAACGACGTCAGCCGCTATGATGTACCTAATGACTGCCGTACATATACGTCACTCGTCGTGAAAAAGTTTAAACAACGAATTATAACGCGCGAGAACGAACAACAGCTCATTGTATTCTGGAATAATATCACGATGGGGGTGTAAAGGAAAAGCAAGACGTGCTTCGGTGTCGCGTCATCTTTACGTCCCTTCCCGAGCAGTTACGTGGCCGGTTGCGTAGCATCACGCGCCGTAACGTTAACTCACCTAGTTCTGCTCGCGCTATAGTTTAACGAGCACGCCCGTCCTTCGGGAGCACGCGAGAGTATTTTCGTAGCGACCCGCTCGAAGGAAGCGGACCGGCCTTATCCGCGGTGCAATTTAGCCGGGTCGTTGCGTGAAATTGTGACCTCATGAAAAATAGACAGAAAGTTTTCAAGAATTTCACCCGCACTCCGACCTCGCGCTGCCTGAAACTCCTCGCATTGTCGCGACGGGAAACTTCGAAGGTTGTTGCCTGTTCACTGAAAAGATTCGAAATCCAAGGTGGACCGAGAAACGTTGTTCGACGAAGAAGCAAGATATAAACTGTCGTTTGAAACTATAACGAAAAATGTTTGCATTATAATTTCTGGATATTGTTGTGCGGCACACCCTCCGTTACAAAATAACAATCAATAAGCACGTTATCCTTAATATTTCCCATTAAACACGCGAACGCGTCATCCAGCGCACGCGATCGCCCGAACCACCCTAACCGTTACTTAACGCGTTCCATGCCCGTAGGAAATTAAGCTTTTCAACGTAAACCCTAACGCGGGGCCAAAAAGGCAACGCTAACGCATTTAATCGACATAAAACACCATTGGCCTCGAATTTTTAATACCTCGATCTTCCCTTGCGCTCACCCTACTCGAAAATTCTATCACCAGATACTTCCGTTCACCAAATAAAAATTTTTACGTCTGCCCTTAACGCTATCGCGAGCCACCAGGTATGAATCGTGTTAACTCCTTAACCTCCGATTTACGTTCGAGAATTTTGGACCGAAAACGTAAACAAGCTTGCGCAGCCTTCGAATCATTAGCACGACTTGTATCACATCATTGTAGATTATTAATTTTGTATTACTGATTTTTGTATAAATAAACTTTTTGTAGTACTTGCATCTACTATAATTATTACATCAGGTTGTAATTACTTATCAAATATTTCACAAATATGTATAATTTTAGCAGGGCGCCGCCGCTAATATTTATATTTGTCCCGACCATCGTATTACGGGCTATGCCCGTAGTTTTGGATTAAAGGGTTAAAGCAAATCGACGACATCGACGCCTTTCGTTCCCCCGGAAAGAAGGGGATCGTCTTCGAATACTCGATCCCAGCCGAACGTTTCTTGCGCCAGGTCTCGATGCGCTCGTAAGCGGCGAGCTAATTCAAACAGGAGGGGTCGAACGCGTTCGTAATTCTCGGCGAAACCGTAACACGTCCATGGCGACGTCTAAACGCTGACTTCTGCGAATCCCCACGATGCTGCTTCAGCGGACACGTTCCCCCGATCGTACGATCGTATGCGAGAGGAGAGAGAGGACCGGAAACGACGACGGTGGCGAGTCGTGGCGAAGATTTCAGTGCTACAGGTGTACGTCGCAGCCTCTGCTGGCCCCGTTCGCGGTGTCCTTCGTCCGTCCGAACCGTCCGACCTCCTTTGCAACCACGTAATTCGATTGTTACTAATTAGTCCGTGGAAACGTGGCACGGTCGGAGGCAGCCTAGCCCGTTACCCAGGACCACCTAATCCTGTCGACCCACTCGTTTTGCTCATTCCTCCCTTTCGACTTCCTTTGGAAGCTATACACGGTAGAAACGAGGTGGCGTGTGACTGTAAAGTGCAGCCTTCGAAGTATCTTTGCGAACGAAGCGAGGATCGTAGACGTCTTTAATTGAAATTAGCGCCTTCCTACTCAAACCCGACCGGCAACTCTTCTTCTCCTAGTCTATCTAATAAATCCATAAATCGTGACCACGATCCTACACTATGATCAATCCTCCGCGTGTAATAATAATATTACTCTTAAAGCTCTCAAAAACACTCTACCAAAAAGGTAGCCCCGGAAGCGATTACGATTGTGGCGATCTTCCTACTTTCGCCACTAAGGGGGATCAACCGACTACCTTTCTGGCAAGTGCTCGAATCCACCACGATTTCTACATATACGAATTCTAACCTGCCCCTATCCCTGTGTCTAAGGCACGGACCTGCTTGGTAAGCTTTACCGCTGAATCCACTAGCAGGCCCTAGACGAAACACCGCCTTCCCATTCCTTTTCATTCACGCTCTTTCCTCGAAATCGTTAAGATTAATTTCTCGGGACAATCGTGGCTGCAATTTCACGCGATTCAACGCATCGCTTAAACGGTTATCAGCGAACCGTACGTGGAACCCATATTTGCTGAATCGAGCGTCGCTAGCACCGCGTACCTGCGACGTGTACCTCGAAAGAAATCGAGCTCCTTCGAACCTAACCCCTAACGACGATGGCCCGTAGTTTCACCGGGTCACGACTAATTGGCTAACGAGCGTAATTACCGTATAATACGTCGGGTCATTATGCGAACGACACGGAAACGGGCTTCTGCAAATTGGCGGGGAATTATTCAGACGATTGCGGACGGCCCCGTGGCGAATCACGTCGGCAATTGGCGAGGCGAAGTTGCAATTCAACGGAAGGATAAGGGGTTACCGGGTGGGTTGATCGAGAGGCAAACGATGGACTTTTGTGACTGATGCATAGTGGCATAGACCGATGCCTGGACGTGCAAAACGCATACGAAGAACTTGAAATTTCGTATGCGGGACAACGGACCGGATGAGAGTTTTGTTTGCTTTATGACGTATGGCTGCACGGAGGACGGTGTTACCGATCTCCCGTTTATTTACGACACAGTCTGGTTCCTTGTCGCAAGCCACGCGCATTTGCATATAGAAACGCGCTTTGCGGCACGAATATTTCGGAAAATATTGTGTTACAACGTATCCAACAGAATTCGTATTAAAGTTATCAAGTTCTCAGCTCGCGACGCGCGAGAATAAAGTAACGAGAAAGAGCAGAAGGATCTCCCACAGGCCCACGAATGAGCTCCGCGCTGAACGTTTGTCATAATTAACGTAACAAGATTAAATCCGTGCTACGTATAAAATAGAAGTATTCCGTCGAAAGAGAGAGGCGGCCTGGAATAGAGTGGCGCCGTACAAATTCCAGCCGGCCTTCAGGTAGCCTCCTGTCCGAGCGGAATACAAATGAGACTGTTGAACGTAAATTGAACAGCTTTAATCCGCTTAGAAACTATCGGAAAAGTGAGGACCTCGATTTAGTCACGTACGTAAAAATATCGAGGGGCTCCCTGACGAGGCGAAATCATCTTGCGCTCTTTGCAGATTCGCCTGACACGAAAGGCGGTGTTCACCGTTGGAATTAATAAACCGGTCAAAATGACCAATTTGTCGTTCGTTGCAGAAATTTTATACATTTATTATAGTACACATTTAAAACCTTTTCATGTTCTTCTACGTGTTCTTATACTAATCGTATAAGAAAAGAATTCCTCCCTTACATTAAATATCTCCTCATGTAACTTTGAATGCGATTTCCTTTGTCTCAGTCGTAACATTAGTGTTAATGAAGGAAAGAAGAAAAAAGGGAAGCATCGATAGGAAGCGTGTAATTCGAAATATGATCGAGTTTCGATTTTAATACGATAATCGCGTTTTGATATTCAACGAGTCAAATATGCCGTAATATGGATGACAGAGACCCGTTATAAAACATTTAATTGTTCTTTATTCTATACAGGAAGGGATGAAGGGAAAACAATTTTATTTTACTAGAAGTTAGGAAGGGTATCCTTGTGCTAAAAGCGCGCACAATATAAATAATACAGCTACATTATCTTAAAACTACTTAATGTTACTTAAAATTAGATCGCACGCATCTTAAATTATTTAACTCTAGATCGCTCGCATCTTGAATTAGTTAACACTAGATCGCACGCTTCTTAATTCACTTAACACTAGATCGCTCGCATCTTAATTTACTTAACTCTAAATCGCACGCTTCTTAAATTAGTTAACACTAGATCGCTCGGATCTTAAATCATTTAACTCTAGATCGCTCGCATCTTAAATTAGTTTACACTAAATCGCACGCTTTTTAATTTACTTAACATTAGATCGCACGCTTCTTAATTTACTTAACACTAGATCGCTCGCATCTTAATTTACTTAACATTAGATCGCTCGCATCTTAAATTAGTTAACACTAGATCGCACGCTTCTTAATTCACTTAAAATTAGATCGCACGCTTCTTAATTTACTTAACACTAGATCGCTCGCATCTTAATTTACTTAACTCTAAATCGCACGCTTCTTAAATTACTTAACATTAGATCGCTAGGATCTTAAATTAGTTAACACTAGATCGGTCGCATCTTAAATTAGTTAACACTAGATCGCTAGCATCTTAAATTACTTAACACTAGATCGCACGCTTCTTAATTTACTTAAAATTAGATCGCACGCTTCTTAATTTACTTAACACTAGATCGCTCGCATCTTAATTTACTTAACTCTAAATCGCACGCTTCTTAAATTACTTAACATTAGATCGCTCGCATCTTAAATTAGTTAACACTAGATCGCTCGCATCTTAAATTACTTAACACTAGATCGCACGCACCTTAATTAAGTTAACACTAAAATAATAAAGGAGAGGGTAGGGATAAAGGGGAAATAATTTTATTTATGATGAGGGATGTAAGAATGTCCTGGGTCGTATCCGCTTCAAGTTAAATGGAAACGTCCTTCATTGTATACCTACAATTCAATCTAAATAAAAGAGAAAGAAGATTACTTTATACAAATTAGTTATTATAAAGAGATAGAATATAAAACAATTGGAGTCACAACCCAACGAAGAATGATTGAGGAAAGAACAGACCAACGAAGACAACGAAGTATTATAGACAGAGAGAGGCCAACAAACAATGGTAAAAGAAACAATCCCACGAAAAATTATAAACCGAAACAGACGACCCAACGAAGACTACCAAAGAAGAGAAGGGCAAAGCAATCCATCGAAATGTTTGCTTTGGCGCCCCTCGTCCGCCCCTCCACAATTCTCAGAAAATTAATTATCGAATAACCGAGGATGACGGGTGGTCCCCCACGACCACCCGGATCACTTTAAAGGATTTCCAAAATCGAGAAATCAATGTTTCTCGTTCGAAGTTCGAGAGGCAAATGACTTCCCATGCGGACGGACGCTCCTTATATAGCCCGATTCCCCCTCTCCTTCGATCGATCATCGAATATCATTCGAATCTTGTCAAAATCACTACCAACGATTTCTCTGTTATAAAAGCCTCTAATTCATTAATTTATACACTTTTTTGTAAATATATAATTTCAATAAATCCTTATAACAATTTACGTAATTGTTTAAACAATTTGTTGCAAATAAAAGTTACGTTTACGCTCAGTTAACGTTAGTTTTCAATATGAAACTATAATGATGCGTTTTTATTGTTCTTTCTTAAGATAGGAATAGGTGCAAGATGATGAAAAATAATGTTGACCAATGGTCATCTGCTTAAAATTATCACGGTTTATGTAAAAATTATGTGTAACTATTTTCTAATGCTTAATTAACACGTATTTTGCGTCATTCATATAATATGCTGACACAAAGATGTGTAAGATTAGGTTGGTAAACGTTGGTCGTTGGCATGAGCATTTTTTACCTAAGCTCATTTCATCGAATGACGTATGCGTTTTTTAATAGTAACAATAATTCCATCTTAATGGCTTATATTTTGTATACGTGCAGCGATTACGATCGAACTACTTCGGTTCGATGCTCGTAATTCTCCGTAATTTTGTTTCGCGATTAAATATTCTGAAATAACGGACGGACTACGCGAATATCCGTCAAGGTTAACAAGAAATGTTAGTAAGGTAATTAGTTAAATATAATTTGCATTGCGTGAACTCTCTTGAAACCATCATTTGTCATATGTTCGTGGTTCGCGTGTTAAGAAAAAATTGAAGCAACGAAAATTGAAAAGCGAGTAGAAATGTGTGGTGGTTTTCATACAAGTTTCTGGCCACAACAGTGACAATACGAGACGCGAATTGTTGGTGTCGCAAAAATGGTCTTAACTCCGAGAAAAAGAAAGTATGGTAGGGTAGGATTGTTCGGTAAGATGGCTCATAAAACGAGAAACCAGAAGGAATGGCTCAACCGAGGGCACCGCAAATTAAATAGAAAATCTATCCTCTTCAAGAAGCATTTGTTCTCGGCGCAATTGTGCCTCGTATTTGCCGTTTCCGTCTCACAACCGCTTACATTTCCGCGAAAAATGAATTAATCAGAAAGCAGAATTTTTAGTTCAATTTCCAACTAATTTCCACGAAAATATATCTTCATTGTAAAACAGTGTTCGAATTCGAAAGGAAGCCGAATGAAAAATTCCGAGAAACGGCCTGATGATCGGTCTTTAATCGACTTTCTCGTTACACGTGCATGGCGAAATGCAATCGTTTGCATTTCAAGTTTCTAACTCATTTGGCCTATTAGAGTACCAAGGTTCGTGCTGTTTTATGCTGATTAGAACTTCAATGAAAAATCACTGAACCCTTAATCGATCTCTACTACGCGGCCTATGTTTCTCGTTTCGCATTTTCTTTATTCTTCCTTTCACGCAACGGTTAATACATTCAGTAATTACGAACGAGCCATTAAAGTGTCTTCGAATTAATTTCCTAATGTTTCCTCGGGAAATTCGAATATCAAGTAAACAAAGCGTGTACAACCGAGCGAAAGGGAGTAAATTATTAGAGTGTCGAGTTGAAATTATTAACGCGAAAATGAGAGCAAGAGAAATTCGATTTTTAATGCCAGAATGGCGCAGGACCCTTTTGAAATCTCGTGGCTGCGTATACCGGCGTTTCGAACGGGATTAACGGAGGTTTAATTGCTTCGACGGCAGTGTTAATCCGACTCACGAAAATCCGGCGGCTTTAATTACCACCGATTCGAAATCACGGGGTTAGCATGCCGTAAACGAACCAGGGACAATACTCGGTTGCAATTAGCGCGCCGGGTTAAGAAAAATCGAAGCAGAAAGCCTTAACTGCTTTGTACAGGGCGAAACCGAAAAAACGATCGTTATCGTTGTTTTTATCGAGGCGAGAAAGAATAAAACTAAATTTACGAAGGTATCAGAATGCTCCATAAATAGCAGCATTTTTTTTTTTTTTTTCAATTAATCGTAAAACGACACCGCATATTGCCGAAGTTAAATCTCTCGTTCGGCAATTTCTTTCGTATTTAAATTTGCCTATTATTGTTTCCATTTTAAAAGCAAGCAAATTACACAGGCAAATTAATTCAGCTTATTTTAAAATTCCCAGCTTTTACGCGTTCCGCTAAAGCTACAAGAATCGCAACGCGTCCGCGTGAATTAAATAATCGTTAGGAACGTATCACTGATAAATTTCGAAGCTTGGTCCGCGATATTTAATTCGATTTCTGGGCAACGAATCCTCTATTGTTCGAAACGGTACGAATTAACGTCGTTTTTCGGGCTAATTAAGCCTTAAACGCTCGTCTGCGTGTGCAATAATTTTCACTTGTAACCGAAAAAGTGAAACTGTTTCATTTAATATGTTGAAGATGCTCCCCATTAACCCCTTTCGGAATAAATTCCAAAACAAAATATTTTGTTTCTAAACATGCACGTAACTATTCAATTGAACCAAATTAAATATTTTTCGGTCGCATCGAATTCCGTTTTATTTGTACAGTGGCTCCAAAAAATATTCGTACATTTTATACGTCACAAATAAATTCGTTTAACCTTGAAGTTTTAAGTCTGATAAAAGTATTTGATAAAACTTTATGGGTATGTAAATCGCAATAGTATACGTATGAATAAATCTCTTCTTTTCATCTAAATGCCATTTTAAAGGGGTGAAACCAGCGTTGAAGTTTCTGAGTTTTCTCTCATTTTTTAAAGATAACTTTGTAATGGTACTTGATGAAGCGAAACCTTTCAAATAGAAAATGTTTAATTTTTAATACCCTATCGCCCTGCCATAAAAAAGAGCACAGAAAAGCTGGTATTCAAAGCGTGAAAAATCGTTGAAACTTTGAGATTCGTTATCAGCCCCCTTAAAAGATATTTTGCCGCCAAAAAATTGCTCCACGCAGAACACACCATGCTCTGTACACGCATAAAGTTTCATTGAAATCAGAATTTCAGAAGTAGATGAATTTCCTTATAATACAGTGTACGAATACTTTTTGGAGCCACTGTATGTCAAGGGGTTAAACAGCTGTGCGAGTTTCCGCAAATCCCGTTATACCGTGTGTGCGAAGAAATAACATCTTCCCAGGTAACTTTAACAAAAGCAAAAAGAAAAACGAGAAAAACTTGGGAAGAATGAAAAACGACGAAATTCCCGTAGCATTCGTAGGCGGTGGTTTTTCGCGATAAGAAACGAGAGAAGCGAGAGATAAATAAAGCTCGATACGCGGAACCGTGTCAAGGAACAACTCTGTATCGAGTATCGTGCCGTGAATATCCCCCGTTCGTGCATCGTTACATCGCGTCGAGCCGGCCCTTGACGAAGGAGCTTTTTCATACCGCCCCTTTTCAGCGTCGACAACGTAAATCAAATTCAGCCGTGCAACCCGACGACACGCTCACACGCGTCGTTCGTTTTTGTTTTTCAGGTACGTATCGTAGCGTCACACTGTACTGTTCGCGAGGGCACTCCGCTAATTGGCCACCACGGATCACGGTTCGGTAAGTAAATATTATTTCGAACGATGAAAAAGGAAAAAAAAAAATTCGCGGGTCTGCCGGCGAGCACGTGAAACGATGTTTCATACCGTTTCTCGTGAAGTCTACCGTCGAACGGGACGGTTTTTATCGTCTCTAACCGACGAGAAAATTAGTAACAGCAAAATAATACATATATCTGGCAACCTTAAAGGTCCTACACCTATTCCTGAACCCTTCAACATTTTATTGACGCTAGATTTGCGAGCTTATAGGTCTTCATGAGTAAAATTTGTAAAAATAATTACTATCGTTCCTAGCAATTTTCGTTGACTTTTATCGATGGACTGATACGAATATATCCTAATCTATTTCTCCCCCAACTCTATAATTTCAAATTCTATATATGATGTATACCTATTTCTTAGTACATGTACCTTACATACAGACACAGGGTGTTAATCTAGCTGTGGGCCAGAATGAAATGGGTGATTCTAGACGTTGAAATAAAACGAAAATCAAAAGTAACGAAATTTCTCGAGATAAGTCTAAAATGTAATCCATTTGTGATAACTTCGAAATATAACCTATTCGTGAAAACTCGAATGGCTAATCGGATATCGGGTTACACAGTCGCGCGTATACGTAATGCCGCGCAATTATATCAGAGTACGATGCGGTAATGGACATCAAAGTTCGTAATAATGTTCAGCTAACGTTAAGCCGCGTTTGCATAGCGCTAACATTACCACCGCGTACGTTATCCGGACAAAACTGTGTGCACGTTTACGTTAAATCGTAAATCAAAAGCTAACAGCGAGTTGAGTCTGTTGACACGCGTAATCGTTCATCGAAAGCCAATTAAGCGGTTCCAATTAAGTGAAAGGCTGACAACAGGAAAACGTGAGTAACCAAGTGCTCGGAAAGATCGGTGGATCAATTCGTCTAAACGGTTCCTTTTGAGAATCATGCATATTAACTCCGTCCGTATCGCTGCGATCTCGAGACCGCCCGCCAGCGGCAATGAAAAATGGCCGGACACCACGACTTCGGCTCTGTACCTACCCTAGATAAACAGCCGCGCTACGGAAAGAACGACTGCGCGCGGTAGTTGTAGTGGGTCGAACGATTTAATGCGAGTTCCGGTCGCGTTCGAAGTACGAAAGCGAAAAGAAAAAAAAAATCGGTTACGTTGGCGTGACAACGGGTGGAGCTTCCGGTCCGGCCGTAAATCTTATTTCGTGACAATTAACGCGACGGCTAAATAACTTGGGCAAACGTAATAAAATGTCACAGTCGCCGTGTCGCGCGTTCCGTTGCACAAATTGCGCGTCCGCCGACTTCCAGCAAGCTTTCACCGTGCCTTTTAATATTCACGCGTGTTCGTTTCGTTATTTGTTCATTACAGTATTGTCCTGGCGCTCGTAAATGGCAATTAAAACTGCTTTTTCCTCGTCCACCCCCCCCCCCGTTTTTTTGTCTCCCCGGCGAATTAATTACTCGATCTCTCCCAACCCCCCAATCGATCCTTTTCCCTCTGTCTCCGTGAACACGGTTCAGCGACTTGATCGTCGAATTATAATTACGGTTAATGTAATTGTAGCCCCGCTGTGCCGGCGTACGCCAATTAACTGTCGTTAACGGAGAACGTTTCTCGTAAATCGTTCGGCGCAACTGTGCGTGTACGATGTCCAGAGCTGAAGGAAGTAGGTTGTAGGTACCGCGTTGAGAAAATGGCAAGCAGAAGGAATACGAATATTATCGATCGAACGTTCGTGGAACCTCGGTTCTCTCGATTAGAACCTTTCGGTTACAGAGCTAGAGCTCACGTGTTGCCGGCCCCTAATAGATTCATAAATGTCGTACGACGGAGAGGGCGAACCTGGTGTATGCAAAGCGAACGAGACGATAAATCTTGCTATATCTAGAATACTCGATTTAACAACGGTCGGCGTGTTTCTCTAAAAATCTATAGATAAAACTTATAACGGTATAAGAGTACAATTTGCAATTTCCTTAGCAACATGAAGTACTTTCAATCAACTTGGCAGTCAGCGTTAACGCTTAGCCAACCGAACGGTGAGATCTCCCATTTTTTCCTCTACAAAGCGTTGCCGTTGATTTTATTTACTTCCATTATTAGTTAGCCTTGAACTAGTGTTGTCCACGGTTCGTCAAATGCATTTTCTGCTTTTCCAAAGTACAATTTTTAATCCTTTATTTCTGTAACAATAAAATCTATACCGTATATGGTTAGCGTCAACCTCTGCGAACGCAAATAAATGAGTGTCGTATATAAACAACGTCAGCCGCTGTGATGTATCTAGCGACTGTCGTATATATACGACACCCATCGCGAAAGGGTTAAATCTTTTATGATTGCCGATCCAGGAAAATCCTGTTGCAATCTGTGAAAACGAACGACCGGTACAGTTTTGTGTGACCGGGACCGATCGAACTGGTTCGCAGTTGTTTACGCTTGAAAGAGGGTAAATTCGAACAACACGACGGAGATTAGAAGACAAATATTTTCGAACAAACTCGCGTCACGATTGACGCCGGAGAGGGCCGATAGACATACACATACGTATCGTTTGTCGTTTTTTTTTTCGATACCGAATTATACCTGTTGTGTTACGTTGGACGATTTTTTTTATGGAGTGTTGGAAATCAGATTTTATATTACTAAATAAAATGAACTCTTATTTAAAATACTTTAATTCTTTATTACACGACACGAGGAAGGTGCAACTCTGACCGAACCTCACGAGGTTTGTCATGAGACTAGTAAACGTAATCGTCGAAATTTCTACAACCTCGTCTGGCTCCTTTAGCTCTCCTGTTCGGTATCTTAACGATTTTTTACTTTCTAAATTGCCAGATGTCGTTTGGGTTCTTGGAAGAAACCCTTCGGAAAGTACGTTAAGAGAATGTTGGTTTTCGGTTAATTTCTGCTTCGTAATATTTTTCTATTCAACAGAGAACTTCATAAAATCGAAACGATTATTTGCGTTGCAATTAAACAGAAAATGTTGCTAACTTATTACATTGTTCCTTTCGCGAAAGAACCGTGAATGCGAAGATCGCTTGCTTTCTCAGTAGAGACGTGCATTAAACATTTCTTGTTCTGTTCTTAACTTTATATCAAAGTGATAAATGCGAACGTTGCCGAGTAAAATTGATTACACTTGATACGTGCATTTAATTTATCGTTCCGTTAAATATTTATGGGAACAGAAGCTCCCAGAATTGATCGAATCACACGTTTGTGATAATGGCACAAAGGGGGCGACATATTATATTTCAATTGAGCGATCTACTTTTCTAATTAGAATCAATTGAAAATTTATAGGTATAAACGAATTTAAACCAACGATTAATTATGTGGCTGGGAATCTTATTGAAATTTTAAGGAAAAATTAGCAAGGGAATAAAGTGTTATCAATCTATTATACGTCGTATTCAAATTACAGTAAGCTATTTTTCAAATTAAAGTTAATGGAAAAACGTCTGGTTAAATTAGCATCGTAATTAGATGTCTATCTGAGAGATTGGTTATTTATTGTTCGTTTAAAGGAGTTCACTTCGCAAGATGAGTTCGGCAAACTTTTTACTTAATTCCTTGGTCTGGTATTTACCGAAGAAGTTACGAAGCAACGTTTCGTTTCCCTGTCGTCTACTCGGCTGCTTACGCGAAACGTTACGAAGGTCAGTTCAGTAGTAATAGTCAACGTATCTTCGGACGAAATCGTAAACCGACGAAAAAAGAAGGGAAATTTGCACGTGAACGATCGTGAACGATCGAAGATCGTCGTGAGTTAAGGCAAAATTGTTTTACAAACACATATATATAGAAAATCTCTACTTTTACTTAATTTAGTTAAGTGTAGATGGTAGGGCTCAGGTGTGAATAAAAATAAAATGAAGTGATTAAAATATTAATAATATATATTTCAAATAGTTTAACGATAACAACTTCAACGATTTTACAACTTAGCAACTACTGCGTCCTTACTTCCTTCAGAATCACACTCTTTCTGCCACGCACTCGCACTTTACCTGTCGTATATTCTTCCAAACACACGTTTCCTTTCTTTCTAATTGTCAACCTTTCTCACTCGATGCATTCGATCACGTTCATCCAAAATTCCTTAGTTAGTCACGACGTTGTCTCAAGTGCCAATCTTTCACGCCTCAGAGACGTTCAAGTCTAAGCATTCTACGTTCACTTAGGTTTAGAAACTAGCAATCAACCGTTTCTCGTACAACCTTAACGATGTTTTCTCTCTACACGAGTCTATTCGAATATTCTTAAAAAATCGAAACAGGATGCTGTTCAATATTCAATCAACTATAACTGACAACCCAAAAGACAGTAAATCGATACAGCGATCGTTCAATTATTCAAAGTACATCAAACTGTACTTGAGACAGGTCGATGTAATTATCCGCATGAATAATTGACACGAGATTAAATATCGAGGAATAGAAAATTTAGATGAACGAACAGCAACATTTTGACAAAGTAAAAAAAAAAAATAACTCGATGTTATGCAATAGATTTAAATTAACACGCACGGTATACTAGCGTTCTTTTAACATTGCGCGCGAAGTTAGGTGTTGCTGTAAAAAGTGAAGCCAAAAAATATTTACGAGGCGTTCCCGTTACGTTAAACGAGGACGCAGCGCGATAAGTGTCAGATTAATTATAATAGCTCCTCTTTGTCTCTCCCGGCAAAATTTTGAGGTGGAATATTCGCCAACATTTCGCACGCGTATAACGTCAATTTTACGGCATTAACCAACTCTCCTGCGCCGTGCTAACGAAGACAGAGTAGACGTTGTGAAAGTTCCGGAGCTTAGTTCGGATAGCGGACAGAGTTTTGGGGTGGGAAGATTTCGAGGAGCAGAGTACACGATTTGCGCGGCAAAGGAAAGGTAATATTAGAGGAAGCCGGCTGAGCGATTCCGAGAATTAATTTCCTTGAATCGCTACACGAGAATATTCTCTTCTTAATTGAAAGACTGCCCAAAGCCAGACCCGTTCCCGTTATTCTAACGTATTGTTCTAGGCTCGCGGATGTTATCGTTCTCTAACGAATCGGGAGAAGAATTGTTTTCCTTTGCGCGCTGCTCTTTCGTTTTCTCCTAAACAGGCACGCGTGTAACGCGAGACCAATCTTCTTTTCATTAACTCTCGTTTCATCTATTTATCTCCGATTCTTCACAATCGCAAACATCATACAAAAGGACTCTACCCATGCTGCAAAAGGCATACGACGAAAGAATAATAAATAAAACGTGGTTTTCATCTTTCTAAAGGCACGTACCTACTCCAATCGCGTGGCGGATTTTTATGCAAATTTAAATATTTACGAGGACAAAGAGAAAAATAAAAAGAGAAGTGGAACTCAGAGAGAGCTTCGTTTAGTCCGTTTAAATTTTATAACCGGCAACTCGTCTTAGGTAATGTAGTATTGTAGTTTTAAGGACCACGACCGTTAAAACGAAAGTGAGGATAACTAGACGAAAGCCAGGCCCATCGGGAGGGACCGTTGGAGACGAACAATCCACCGAGATTGGTCGGCAATGCTTAGCGAGCACGAGATAGGAAAAAGGACGGCCTATAAGGGTTTTCTCGAAGAAGGAAAAAATCAGTGTTGAATGAAAAACCGAACTATAGAGTTTCATAAAGAGATGAGTATACAATTGTCAGAGTTCAGAGTTGAATATAGAGCATGTGGCAGAGTTGAGTTAGAAGTAGTTGTATTGTCGGATTTTATAAGTTAAAAATTAATGTGTACTGTATACTTTTACTATCGATCACATTAATAATAATAATAATAATAATAATAATAATAACGATAACAATAATAATAATAATAATAGTAGCAATAACAATCATAAGACACTTTCTACAATAATTCAATACGCTTTTACACGTTCCGCATAATCTCAATTTTCTTGCACTTTTTAAATTTCCGGTAAACGCGTAAATACTCGCGATCCACTAATAACCCGTCACGGATAAACGCTATTAAAGTAACGAAATAATTTCGAGAAACATTTCAACGCGAATACCTCGGCTACCTTGATTCGCGTTTCGTGTCGCGCCGCAACAGGCGAATCTATTTTCGTCCGAGGGTACGCTCTGCACGCTGCGCTCTGTTTAGCGCTCGGCCGGCATGCGACGCGTCAGCTAATAATAGTTAATTATCATTAACGCACGGCGTAATGCGAGCGCGCGCGCGCAAGACTGTAATCTCATTACGATAGCGCACTTCGTCGGCGAATGCATTTTCGTGCAGCACGGACGATCCGTGATACCGTCGAACCCCGGCTGTTGTTCAACACGAATCCTCGGCCGTGTGACCCGCCCCCTCTCTCCCGTAGCACACCAGCGATGCTAAGTGACGTGTATGGGAGCCGTGATTTAAATATATGGTTCGCCACTTCAAAGGGCAACCACCTCGTAAATCCAAGGCTTCGCGAAACCGTGTAACCACCGGTTACCCTACCCGTCGACGTTCGCGCGGCATTATTGGGTTTTTAAATCGGGTACTCGTGTATGTAGATGTCACGGGTACATTGCACCGGTTAACGGAATCGTGAAGATATTTCGGAAGATTGATTAACACTTAGCCGACCGAATGGGGAAATCTCCCATTTTTTCCTCAACAGAGCGCTGCAATTGATTCTATTTGCTTTTGTTATTAGATAGTCTTAAAATAGTACCGTTCATAAATTGTCCAAAATACAATTTTTAATAAATTCAACATCAGCTTAGGAACAATTAATAACAAAAGTGAATAGAATCAATGGCCCTGCTTTGTCAAGGAAAAAATGGAAGATCTCCCCATTCGGTCGGCTAAGTGTTAAGGGCGATTGTTGCCCTTCCTCTGGTTAGATCGGGGAACAAATCTGGAGGTATCCCGTTTTATGCTTTGAAACAAGAAATAAGGGTTTTGTATTCCGCCGTGGGTTGCAGGTTATCGTGTATAATAAGAAATACAACGTCGAGCGAAATAAAAGACGAAAGTTTTTATTTCATAATCAAAGTGTATTTGCGTGTCTAAGTATAAATGTACGTCCTAAGACGAACTAAACTGTTCTTTTTTAGGGGAGAATTTGTGAGTTTTATGAATTAAAAATAAAGAGGTAGGGGTTATCTGGGGTTAGTGGTCAGTAAGGGATGAGGTGTTAAGGACAAGATTTAGAGATGACTAGGGACACTGAAATAATTGGTTTTCGGAGAAAGGCCAGAAGGTTTTATTAGTTAAAGGGAGTTTATTAGTTAAACGATATTGCTTTTTGAAGAATATTGTCACCGAATATTATTGCATTGGGAGCACAGAGCGTATGCATGATCTTTTAGTTGGACACTGCTAAGCGTTATGTATTTAACCAAAGTATTTTGAATTAATCAAACGCTACAACGCGGACGGCTTTGTTGCATAAGGGGCACAAGTTCTCGTTTGATCACCGGAGTTAAGTTCCGTTGAATACTGTTAGCACTTGGATGATACTAACCGTAGAACTAGCCCACTTCTGAATGGTGCTTAGACCACGTTAGAAACTCCTTGCGTTATTAACATCGATGGCGCGCCGCTCCCCCTAAAACTGTAAGTCCGTTGCTAATAACCTCAGAGGAGAATGTAACCAATGCTGACCATAATCCTTGCAACCTCTCAACGCAACCACGAATATTCGCAAGATGGTGTTTCGACTTCTGATTGAGCAAGGAGTCGAAATTTAACGTGCAATCGCACAAATCTTCATCCAATTTCGAATCTGCGGCATATTTAAGCATATTACCTGGAATAACACTGTTTAACTCTTTGAGGCACAGGATTTCAGAGAATAAACAGACCCATGTTGCACAGGAATTTTGTTATGTTTTAAATTAAACAAACCTATACTAACCTGTATTGACATGTTGAAACTTGCCAACACAAGCGAACATATTTATAACATTTTTTTATGGTATTACCAACTGTTTCACACTGTTAACTGTTTCAAATAAAAATGCTTCACCATGCATTACCGTGCATCAAAAAAGTGGGACATTTTTAATCCCACCATGCTCCAAAGAGTTAAACGTGATTCCATAGACTTATAGGGTACATATTATAATCGTCCCTACATCAGCGATAATAAAATAAACCTAATGATCATTAGGTCTACTAATTGTCGGGCCAGCGTAACGAAATGGTTCCAGAGATTTTCCCTGGTCCCCTTTCCAGGTTTCTGGAACTTTTTCGGCAGCGGCCGAAACGGGGACACCGAAAATGATCAGTTAGCAGTTAGCAGCCCGTATATGCAGTTCTACACTTCTCGCGGTATTCATATCATTTAATTGTTAATTGTTAAGCGTTAATAAATATTCTATTAGCGTTGTCACCTGCATTCTCATTTCACGACAGATCGTAACATCCTAAAGATCATACACGGAGTTCGTTGTTCCCGCAGAGGTTTATTCTATTCTTCGAAACTAAGGCTGTTCCATTATACCGTACACGAGCAACGTTACTTTTCGTATAAACTTCGCGACAATTCATAACTCGCTGTACAAACCTTTCCTGATCCTGAGACCAGGAAAAATGGAGAGCCTTCCGGGTCTCTCGGAGCAATAAGATCAAAGTAAGTTCAGCGGAACGTAAAATAGAGATAAGAATTTTTCATTGCCGGGAAATTGATTTTCCACAGGTGGAACTTGATTTTATCTGTCTGAAAGTTGATGTCCCCGCGTCGTGGCGCGACTCGAATCGAAAATCGTGAAATCTCGACGGTCGTCAAGGATTTCCCGCATTTTTTCCTCCCTCGCGGGTATACCGGGGCGAAAGTTTAGCTATAAAAGTGATCGCGCAACGTTTGGATCGTTCGATTGCTCGCACGACTCGCTCGGACCATTCAATCAAATTACTCTACTAGAACGCCGCAATCTTCCTACAGTCCACCCTCAATCCCATTAAGCCAGGGATTACGGGACGTAGAATTCGCCGCGGTGTTTACGATAATCTGAGCGGAGAGCAATAATAGAGAGAGTGGCAGAGGAATTCTACTGGGATTGTTACGTCCTTTCTGGTCCGAAGGAAAGCTTGATCTCGTTCCCAAAATGGGAGGCAGTGGCTGTGCTGGAATGCACGCTTGTGTACACTGTCTACCAAAAATTTGGATCCCACTTCTACGTATTTGTCAATTAATTATATATATCATTTATTTCATTCAGCGGGATAAATCCCCATTAGTGTACAGGGGAAATACAGAAATACAACGTAAGGTATATAGAAACGTAAGTAATATAATTTGTAAACCTAAATTATTAATAAGTCGAGGAAACGAAAAATTATAGCGCACGCCTATAATGTTTGTTCCCAAAAATCCTCCGCAAACGTTTAACACGAAATTTACTTAGTAGCTAAAAATTACACAGTTCTCAATTTGGAATACGTAATAAGCTGCTTTACTACCGATTATCAAGATTTTGTTACTTTTTTGAAAATTGGATCCATCGTGTACTCGAATATTACACGTTCCGTATAAATGTATTTGAAATCAGAGTCTACGGTTTCCCCTCCAGCATCTTCTGGTAGGTAACGCAATTCGAAATCCTCTTTCCTCCAAATTCTTACGCTCGTCGGAACACGTAGCGAGTCCGAACTTTCTACCGACGGTGTATTTCGCTCCCCTGTATCGTCCGGATCGAGAATACGGCTCGAGTGTCCCGGGAGGGGCAGGGAAACTGCGAGAGGAATTGCCCGAAGGAGGTTTTGGGGGACGAGAAAAGGGGAGCAAAATAGAATCGCCGCGGAATTGTCTCGGACGTCATTGTAGGCATTTATTTACTGGACGCGCGATTCGTCGATCCTCTTTTTCCATTTATGGCTGCACGAAACTCTCCACGGACAGATGGATACAAGCGTTCCGCTTCCCTTCTCGCCTTTCCTTTCTTATCCGCCGCGAGGGAACGGGAAGCGCTAGCACGCGCTCCTCTTCCTTCGCCGATCAATATATCGGGCGGTTCCGTGTCGCTGAAAATGAAGAATCGCGTTTTTCTGCCGGGTCAGCGCGGGAAAATATGGCGAGAAACGTCGACGAGAGAGATATGCGACTTCCGTAGCTTCCGGTGTTTGTTTTTTACCGTGTTGTCGATAGACACTTCGTTGGATTCGCTGTTCCGACCAGCTTCTTTCCGTTTCGATGCATAAACCCTCCAAGCGCAATTTTGTGCAACGATTATAATCGATTGCAATGGAGCACTTTCTCAACGTCTTCGTAAAAACTTCATTAGGAGCGAATAACATTTTAGATCCTTCAGTTTCGAAGCTTGTTTAACCATCGATTTGTGCCGGTAAGTTTAGTAAAGGACGAGGCTTGTAAAGTTTATAAATTGATTAAAAGCAGCCCCTTATATTTTTCTTTCTCCGCAAAGTTAAAGGTTAATTTAGAACTTGTCCGGCAGAACTTCTTGTTTGCGTGGCTCACAAAATTTCGTAGCTTGCTTCGGTGTTTTAAATTGTTAAATCGCGGAATAAGAATTGGATAACTCGGTTTTTTTAATACTTCACTGACCGGCAGCCTATTAACATTCAGCCAACCGCGTGGTGTCTAACCAAACACTTCCCGTGGCGTATTGAGAATTAATTAAAAATTATACTTTGGAAAAAAAAAGAAAACTCATTCGACGAATCGTGGACAAGGCTAGTTCAAGACTAACTAATAACAAAAGTGAGTAGAATCAATGGCAGCGCCCTTGTTGCGGAAAAAAATAGATCTCCCTATTCGGTTGGCTAAGTGTTAACCCTATCAGGTTCAGGCAAACCATCATCAATTACAGTAGCGTAAGTTTCTTGCTTTAAACTGTACCATAGCAATGTAATTAATAAAACTTATCGCAGAGAACTATTTGAAGTCACGAAGTATGTTCCTAATCTGCTGCAAAAAATGCAAAAGCTTCAGATAAGAGAGTAATTATTTTTACACTGCTCTTTACGTATCGTTTGCCATTTTATTACGCTGTGAAAGGGTTAACTGTTGGTATCCGACAACGGTGATCATTTCACACCATTTCCAGTGTAATCGCGCAACGTCAAAAAGAAAAAGGGGATCTCCCTGTCGCTATCAATCCATGTTTATCCGTATCCGCACCGATTCAGCAACGAAATAATCCCCACCGCCGCGCTCTGAATTTACGCCCACACTTTGGAACTTCCAAACGTTAATAACCGCCTCCGTACGGTGTAACCGTGATAATCGTTAATAATGGAACTCCAAAAACACGAGCCGTTATCCTAGCCATTTTCGTGCGCGTTCAGGGTGATTCATTTATTTACGCAAGCAACGTGTCGCTACCAAAGCAGAAACAGGCAGAACCATTTCGCTTCTCGTTCGCAGACAGGCTTGAATACGTTTGAGGCGGGAAAAGGAGGCGAAGAACAGTGTAGCGCTTCTGAAAAATGATATAGCTCGGCTTGATCCGTGAAACGGCTCGATGGAAGCTTAATAAATCATACGGCGAGTATACAAAGCCGTGCACAGCCGCGTTAAAAGAATGCGATGCAGCAGGTAAATCGGACGGGAAAGGAACGTGAATTTATATTTCACGGAGACTCTAACCTGAACCTAACCTGAACCTGAAACTGAACCTGAGCCTGAACCTAACCTGAAACTGAACATAACCTGAACCTGAACCTGACCCTCAACCTAACCCGAACCTGCACCAAACCTGAACCATTTCGTTTCTCGTTCGCAGACAGGCTTGAATACGTTTGATGCGGAAAAAGGAGGCGAAGAACCGTGTATCGCCTCTGAAAAATGATATAGTCCGGCTTGATCCGTGAAACGGCTCGATGGAAGCTTAATAAATCATACGGCGAGTACACAAAGCCGTGCACAGTCGCGTTAAAAGAATGCGATGCAGCAGGTAAATCGGACGGGAAGGGAACGTGAATTTATATTCCACGGGGACTCGTTACTTCGACGGGCGAGAGCGTATTGAAACGAGCCGCCAGGAACAAAGGGAACCGCGTAATTTATCACCGAACGAGACGTTTCTTCGTCCGAGCGGAATAGAATGAGGGAAAAATAAATTAAACAATCGCCCGAGATTACTCTCAGCGGGAAGTTTAGCTGCTCACAGTGTGGTTTAAGGATAGTTCGGTGGAGCTCGGTAATTAAGCGGAATTCGATAGCTTCGGCTCGCCGAAACTCTCTTGGCGTATAACTTTCGTTTGAAATCTCTGAAACGCTTCCACTCCTAGAGCAAGACGCGTACCGTTGTCCGAAACTTTTCATGGGATACTTGCTACAATAATTTATAACTTTCTTAAAACGCGTGCTTTTCGTTCGTTCTTGAAACTTTGAAGTGTTCTCCGCAAAGTGGTCGCGCGATAACTCTATTTGCTGCAGGAACAAAACGAGGAAAGAACAGAAAGAAAAGGGAGAACGCAATTGCGAAGAAGATTAGAATTTCTAAAACCGGTAAACAGGATTCAACCGACACGGATGCTGTGGTTGATGGGGCCAGGGCAAACATTGCTCGTGTTTCATCCCTCTTCTCTCTTATTGTCTCTCTCTCTCACACTCTCTTTCTCTCTGTGTGTGTGGGTGTGTGTGTGTACACTGTACCGCAATTTTCCGTTTGCTTCTCTCTAACGAAGAATAATGGAATTTGCTCCCGAGAATGCTGCGGAACTCCAGCCTGAAAATCTACCCCATTTTACCACGTGTCGGAGTACACTGCCAACGAAAAGTTTAGAGACACTATACATTTTAAGAACCGCAAGGATTTAAAATAAAAAAGATAATATTGTCTTAGAAACATCTTCGATAAAGGAATCTGTAAAAACACGGTAATGTGTTGTCGATACATCCAGCATGAATCCGTTAATTTCGACAGTCTCGAGTCATAGAACAAATTGCAAGAAGAGATGGCGAAAAAATACGAAACGGTAGAGACATTTTCAGTTTAACGCGCCCACAAAACAAGACGAGGTGATTTTTCACGATTCTCTCCGATGTCAAATTTAATTCTTCCATTTTCAGGCAAACCCCCTTCTGCTTCAATTAAACGTTTATTCAAACGAATAGACGAATTTCACCCGAAGCATCGACTATATCGCGGAGCATCGTGGAACGTGGATGCGAAACTTGGGGTTTTATCGCGAGATAAATGGAACGAAACTCCATTAGAAAAGCAGAGGATAGTAAAATTGTTAGGTGTTGCGTTGCGAGATATTTTTCCTCGAGTGTAATTAGTAATTCAACGTTTTTAGAGGGCAGTACAGGGGAAGATTTGGGCAAGCCGTGAAACGTGAAAGTGTGCGGTCCGTGTTTCACACCATTTTATATGCAACGTAATTATTAAAGTTTATTGCGCGTGAACCACGCGGAATTACGTCTCTCCAGGAAATAAGTTAGACGATGAAAACATTATTTACGTTTTACGTCCTTACTTTCTTACCTTTCGCTGTTTCATTATATCAGGAATAAACATGAAAATCGTACGATGATTGAACTTCGTCGAGTAGTTTGCAAACCCATCGGAGCACCTTAGTATCCTGACAATCGTTAATAATTTATATCGCTACTAAATTCATGCTACGCATTCGTGACGAGCTTGTCGTTAAACGTTGAACCGAGGAACATGCTTATTTTTATGCCACAGTCCAATTTCACAGCTCGCATTTCAACGTGGAAAATGGAAAAACGTGAAGAGCCCCCGCACAAATGGCGTTGAACGAACTGAAGTGACCCAATGAGTTGGCACAACGCAAAGAATTGAAGAGGCGGAACCCCTCCGGCTTGTACCAAAGCTCTAAACGAGCGAAAGACGTTTCGCTCGCTGTGTTCCCTTAAAACTCCCCTGGATACTCCCTTTAAACCATCCCTGTGGCCCTTAGAAAGCCCCTCGCACACGGTGACCATTCAGCCTCGGTTCCGCTCGTACGTACCTCCTAACGATCCTTATTTTTCATTCCGTTCACACTTCGTCCCCCTATCTTCTCGAGAAGTCCTCGTGATTGTCGCGTCGCTGCTCGCGAAGCGGCGAAATTATCTCTGCGACAGGGGAGGTTCCAATTACATAGAGAAAGTTATCGCTTCTACTTTCAACCGACTGTGTATTACATATTAAACCGAAGTTCCGCGTGGTGGACGGAATAACAAGCACTTACGTAACCGTGCTCCATTTTCCCGTAACGAAAGCGCCGGAGAAAGTTTGATTAAGTTTAACCCGCCGTTTTAATTCCAATAAAAAGCTTCTGTTTCCTCGGCGTGCACAGAGGGATTGAAGTTCGTTATTTGTTAAGCATCGCTGCCAGACAGAGGATACCGATACGCTGAACTTATAAGTTTCTCTTTATAACCGAGAAACAGAATCGTTTCAGCTTAATCAACCACTCTCCGACGTTTCGATTCGCTCTCCTTTATAAACTATTGTAGGATTGCGATCGAGTTGAGCGATAGCCGTGTGAACGTAAAATGTTTGAACCAGAGTGTTTCTGAGGCACGAAAGATAAACGCTTGAGAAAACGACCGAAGCATTTTGGGTGGACGTAGCCGAATGCATCGAGTGAGAAAGGTTGACCATTGAAAAGAAAGAAAATGAACGTTTGAGTATATGACTGGGAAAATGAGAGCGCGAGACAGAAAGAGTGTGATTGTGAAAGAAGGAAGAACATTGAAATTGTGTTAAGTCGAAAAGTCGTTTATATACCATCAAAGTTGTTTATATTATTAAATTTGTTACTATTAACCTATTTAAATATATATTATATTATCGAAGAACTTCACTTTGCTTTACTCACACCTGAGCCCTAATATATCTCGTTACAGTAAATAAAAAGTAAGAAATTTCCTATAATATATTTGGAAATTTTCTAACTCCAATGTTATCCCTCCGAATATTTTGAATCCCCTGAATCACGATCGAAGCTTCGTATCTCGTTGGAATTTCAATAAACGATAATAGACGTCAATTGAGTGAAACGGAAGATTCGATTCTCGATAAATTAATTACATCGAATCCGCTAAATATCGCTTAATTGTTTCCGCGAATTAAGATATATCGTGCAGAAACGGACAAACGGATCTTTAAACTATGAACACCGACTGGTCCTCGCTGGTTCGTCGCGGTGCGGTATAATTGTCTGGCCGAACGACGGGTGGGAAGTCTTCCTGAAACGTTGAAACGGCAAAGCTAACCACGGGAGTCGGAGTGGAAAATTAAATGATGTTCTATTACCGCGTGTCCACGTAGCCGCTGATGAATTTCTGATTAATAGTGACGGCTTGATCTGCGAACAGGGGAGCTCAGGATAATGTTTGAGCATAATGGACTTGGACCAGACCATTACCCAACCGCATTAGTCGACCCACTAAGAAAACAGAGCAGGGGTGACCCGTGCATTATATTACTCTAGCCCCGGTTGCTATACCACGGTTGATGAAAATAGTGGGGACGAAAGAGGAGGGTGGTTTCTTTGCGCACGAACACGGAAATATATTAGAAACGAGAATCAGGGAACAGAAAAATCGAAATAGGTACTATATTTGTGATTGCTTGGATTTTTGCTTGGATTTGCTTGGATCTGTGAAAGGAATTTGTTCGTTGAATATTCTGTTGGGGTTTTCTGAAACAGCTCGAGGATTTTCGAGGGTAAACATTCCCTTTCGGAGTAATTAAGTTTACAAGTCGATCGATTGGATAGTCCGGTTGTACACGGTTCACCAGTTGAATTCATAATTGAGTTCCGTCAATATTTTAACGCGCTGATTATCAAGAAGTTTAATTAAAACGACGGAGTAGGTGGCAATATGTTTTCATTAACTTCGTCTCTTTGATGGATAAAGTTTCAAAGACGCGCGATAGAGTTTCAACGGGAATGCTCTTCAAAGTTCAATTATGCTTCCCTTAATGTCACATGATCGATGAAATTAAAACAATTTTCCCTGGTTTACGTGGAACGCGAGACATTATTTTCGCCATCATATAATACTTCGAAGTGAATTGATTACAATTCGAATCTATCATTATTGTAGAAATATTAAATATTAAATTGCAACTGTTACGGTAATTTTTAATAATTAAACTCTCCGACCGTAAAATGTCTGCGAGTAAATAGGAAATTATTTAGCTCGTAAAACAGGACTTATAAAGATGGCGAAGAAAAGTTGTTTGTAATAAAATTATAATCGCAGCGATCCTTGATGAATCGAGGCTCGCAGTATCAACTAAAGGTATCCCCTAACTTTGTTGCAATAGCATATGTATTACGTGGTCTCGATGAAACCACGACAAACAGTCGTAACTCTGTTGGTGAAATAACGAAGTTCCCCAAAGACCTCGATCCAACTCGAGGAGCCATTCGAGTTCGAACAAGACTCGAGGCCCTCGTCATCTCTTCCGCGGTTACGATCCTTTGAGAGCGATGTCAAAGAAGGATGTACGTATCAAGCGCAGAGAGAAACCCCTCTCGATCTCTCGTATATTGTCCTTCCTCGTGCAAGGGAGGTCAGGTTAATTCAATGTAACGCAAAGACTTTAAGACGAGTACATGTATCTGTATTATATACAAGTCAGCAGGATTGTAACGCGTGAAAGCATTGAAATTGAAAAATCTTATATTTTTATTCTGAAACTTCAAATTTCACCGTTCACTGTTACCGTGTCGATCTTTTTCTAAAATCTCATATTTTAAATATTTTATATCGAGAATAATGGTAGATCGAAATCGTATCTACGGCAAAAGAAAGGGAGGCCTTTAATCATGTTTCCTTTACAAAGGCGTTCAGGGTACTCGTTAAGATTTTACAAAGAAGAATTGGCTGCTGTACTTCGAGAAACACACTCCTTTATTGGATAGTGTCCCGCGTGTCATACTTCATGCTCAAAGGGCTACGGGTACTTTCAAAAGATGCTTGTTAATTTTACGTTCTTATTTCTCAAAGCTGGAGCCGTTGAAAACTTCTGGCTGCCGTGTTTCCCTGTTTTTACGATGCAATTGCGTAATATCTGACCCTCTTGCACACTGACACCGTTCTCTGTAATAATGAAATCCCTGTCGGGGTGTAACGATAATTCGCGAGCGTAACGCTATCAACGTGGAGTTCGAATCATTCCCTGGATTCCATTGAAATTTAAGAATATTCCACGGACGAAACTGTAATCTACAAATCATCGTTCCCATTTCTATCACCCTTTCCTCGACAAAGATCCATTATCTCGGTTATGCGATTCTATCTTCCACCATAATCGCGTCCTAGATTCACGCATATCGATGTATGCAAGCACCCTGGGCTATTGTCTCCTCCACCCGCACGAAATTCTCAGCTATTCGAAGCTTCTAACTCCGAGCTTCGTTCGCAACAAACTCTCCTGTTGCAGTTATCGAGGGGAAGCTTCTCCAGGAGGCGGCACGTACACCGTTGAAAACGCAACGGGGTCACGCGAGTCGGGCCAGCGAGCCACTTTGTTCATAAAGATGCGCGGTGGTTGCCGGATTTAAAATATTTACAAATACGCCAGCCTTGTACGTGGTACGCGCCACCCTCGTAACTCCTCGTCGTCGTTCCATCCACGTTAACGACGCTACGCTCCATCCGGCTGGAATCTTTTATGGCGGCTGTTACGCGACCGACAACGGGCCACGGTAAAACGGACACGCGTGCCTTGTACGTTGCATCTGCCGGCGACTTCCGGTTGGAATCGAGCTTCAAACTGGTTCGACCGAGGTCAACCAAATATTCTCGCCCCGTGTAGACGGTTGAAATTTATCGTTGAGAAACAAAATATCGTTGCAGGTGGATAATCTTTCTTTCCTTGTATTTATTATTATTATATCGGATTATTATATGGTGGTTCACAGTGCAATGAGCTGTATTAACACGTCCGTCGTCCAGCGTGATTCGGCTGAGTTTTTCGTTGGGCTCAAATCCGATTGCATAGAAAACTGAGGTAAAAATATATATAAAAACAGCGAAAATTTTAACTTATTTTTATTTTACGTATTTTATATTTATATATGTTATACTTCAATACTTATTCCATTGAATTCCTTTAAAAATTCCAATTTAAAATCCTATTTAACTTGAAGAAAAAGAGCGTCACCCACATTTGGGTGACGTGGCGACGAACGTGTTAAAATTCGTTCGCATTAGTCAAAGAATTGTAGCTTCGAAATCTCCGTAGAACTGAGGCTGTTGTAAAAGGGGAGGTGTGAAGAGAAGGAAAAGGAATGGGAAGGCCGTGTTTCGTCCGGGGCCTTTTAGTGGACTCATCCGTAAGGCTACCTAGTAGGCCCATGCCTTAGACATAGAAATAGGAAGGGTCAGGTCGGAACTCGTATATATAGAAATCGCGACGGACTTGCGAGAAAGGTCGTCGGTCGATCCCTGCGAGGGCAGGAAGGTCGCCAACGATAACGAAACAAATGTACAAAACTCGCGAACGTTCACGCAATCACGCTTCTAACGAAACGCCCACCTAGAACCATTAATCGTGGGGAGAAAGGCGAGACGAACACAATCTCTACGGGCCGTTCGATACACGAACTCACTCGACCCGTCACGACGGAAAATTCTATCGGGCTTCCGAGCTTACGATCGATCGTAATCCGTTGTAGATTGACCTTCCGCGCATCGTTCATTTATAAATAACAACAGGTATCGTAATTCGCAACGAGACGAAAACACAAAGAGAGGATGGATAGTGGTAGGATTCATACAATTATGTTGACTTCGTCGCGAAGCTTTCGTGTTCTCGAGTTGGCATCGTTCTTTGAGGTCGAGTTGAGAGCGCCGGAAACTTCCGGTGGCACAGCTACCGAAAGTTGTCGTCACCTTTTGATACGAGTCGAATTTCACTTCGAAACTTTTAATTGAACACAATTCGCGCACGGTTCCCCGTTAAACACTTGACATATAAATAAAACGGAATTCGATGCGTCCGAAAAATACCATTCAATTTGGTTCAATTGAACAATTACGCGCAGGCTTAAAAACAGAACATTTTATTTTGAAATTTGCATTGCTGTATAACATTTAATTAGGTTGATATATTAACACGTTCCGTGCCACGCTGTTTTTTGAAGATTTTCCGTTCAGCCCGTTTACGATTAAACACTGTTTTTGACCTGCATACTCCTTACAATTTTCCAATAGTACAAAGCCAAGATTAAAGTTTTTTAAAAAGTCTTCATTTTACAATGAGAATACCCACCGAATGGCTTGAATGGAAAGTTCAGCGTGGGTCGTATACACCCCACGTGGCATGGAACGAGTTAAGTAACGTTATAAAATAATAAACTAGTAGTTCTGTGAAGTATGAAACATTTCGAAACATTCTGGAATATATAGACAGTTCTTGACGTCTCGAAAACGTCGAAGTCTACAATGGCGCATGAAACGGATAACGTCTCCCAAACGTCATTGCCTGTCAACGGGTTAAGCGAGAACGGATGAAATTTTTCAACGAGCTTCGCCTCCGCGTGAAC
The DNA here is from genome assembly GCA_033822845.1 of Tetrapedia diversipes. Lineage (NCBI taxonomy): Eukaryota > Metazoa > Arthropoda > Insecta > Hymenoptera > Apidae > Tetrapedia > Tetrapedia diversipes. The sequence continues at coordinate 449,345 of JAOPTO010002468.1, read as the reverse complement.
ACGAGAATGGGGACTCGTACGCGATAGTTCATGAAAATATCTGTAACGAGAGAAACGTGTCACGGAGGCTCGTCACATCCCGTCACGGTGCGATCAATGTATAACTAATATCGTAATTAAGCTTTCACGATGCCGCGAAGGGAATTACAGGAAGGGAACGCCGTGGAATTTCACGGGGTCGAATCTAATTCCAGCCGGCAACTATGCACATATTTGATTGAAACGTACACATCCAACGGGGCTCTTCGAAGCCCGATGAATATTCAACGAACACGTCAGGATCCTTAAAACCTGTCGCTCGAACGTCCCCGAATGCAACACCCCTCGTTAATTCATCGACCACGGACAATGTGCGGGCGCATTATGATTTGCTACGGAAAAATAGGTGAGAAGGAATCCACGTTCTTGATATTGGCAGCTCTAAGCACGGTCGTCGGAGACGTTTGAATAAGTTGGAAAGTTCACAGATATTTTCTTTAGCATCTGACGATATCGCGTTCCAATCGTATTTTTGTTTCGCTTGTTTTCCATTGATTTCCATTGACGAGTGAATAAAGAGCGCATGAATTTTTTGATATTGTTGAAATCCGTCCCTGTGAAGGCCGCAGTATTTTAAATACAGATGATTTGCTTGCTGGCCTGGGCCTTATTTGCCTGCATGGTGGTTTGCGATCCAGCTAGTGGGTCGGTGCAACGAGGATGTTTTTCCCTGAAGTCAAGTGTCTTGGCTTGCGTTGCCCCCATCCACTGTAAGACCGTTATAACTTTGTCACAAGTGTTCTAGCTGCAAGACGTTGCCTTTTCCCGACATTCGAGATCAGTAGGATACGAACACCGAAACTAATCAGCTGCGCCAATCTTTCGTATTGTCAATAACTTTGTACATTCAATTAAATAGTTAATTTCGGCCATCCCGTATAATTCTTTAACAGATATAAAGGGATTTGTTTCATGGATCTATATTTATTATCGAACGACAAAGAGCTCAACGAGGATTTGTTATGGTTTGGTAATTCTACTAAATCAGTAACATGCTCGCTTTGTATCCATGATCCCCGCTGTAACTGAATCCTTAATCCCAAGTGCATCAATTATTCGCCTGGTGTTTGTATTATTTATGCCAGTCACATCGCACGCCGCGCTAGTAGAAATCAAGCAAGCCGTACTCAAAATAATTTAATATTGATAGAAAATCGGAAAAAATTGGATTAACCACCCGGGGGAGTGTCGATATCGAACGGAACCAGAAAACGTCACGTTTGCTGGGAAACTACTACTCTATCCTCAGTCTGCCCCCTTTTCGATACCTCCGGTTTCCGGTGCACCAACGGCACAGAGTGTGCTTGTTACCCTTTGCTTTTGCAGACTCGCTAAATATTTCAAAGATTATTCGGCCGCCACCCCTTATGAGGCCGCGTTTGAAATCGGCTGCACGGTTTACAAGATGCCTCGATGTAATGTGCTTTCGCGGGCATCAAATTGTGCAACTCGTTCATTAAAATAGAGAACCATGCCAAAATGGTGGCGTTAAAAATCTAGAATCTCCAAAAAAGAATCTAGGGGTGTGCTGCTGAAGAATTAGAAACGCGTTCGATGCTTCATGTAAAAATTAAGTCTAAACTTTAAACAGCTTCCCGTTATTAAATTTGATATGCCGTTTTTGCTTCTCTTTATTTAACCTTGACTTGAAATTTTGTGTTCAAAATTACACAAAATGGAAATTCAAAATGTTTATACCGGTGCGTTAGCTTCAAATGAAAATACGATAAAAAAAAATATCCATTTAGTCTGCAGAAAGCATGAGCTTAAAAAAGACTCGTTTCGAAGCCCACAAAAACTTCGGAGAGTTGTTAAAAAGAAGAACGAGGATGCAACAAAAAGTATGTATCCTCTGTGTAAAGGAGGCCGGGAAAGCTGTTTTAAAGGATCCTAAAAACTTAATCCATCGTATATCTTTGACGGTTGGGCTGAAATCTCAATTTTAACGACCGTCAGAGGGATCTAGACGGCGGAAATCGCGGATGCATAAAATTCGAAGGTGTCGTGTGAAACGAAAATGGACATCAGCGCGAAGCCAGATGTAATCTTCGCTTTAGCTCGCTCGTAAAGCTTGTTGATCTCTGGTGTCGTGTTCGAAGGGAGGGGTGGGTGTGGAAAAAGGACGACGGTCAGATATCGCGGCACCGATGAAACCTGCACATGTCCCGTCGCTTGAAACCGGATAAGATCGTCGAGACGCAGGCGTATAACGTTCCTCTTGCCTCGAGAATTGCAGCCAGGATTTCTTTGTCTTCGATTCTAGTTCGGGAATTCAAAAGGTACGATATCTGTGCTCTCGTTGCTCCGCTCGCGATAGATCACGACTACGATTTATGAGAATCGATCGATTCGAGGTATTTCGAGTAAAATGATTTCGTGAAGGTTTCGATGAAAATTGCGACTTCAATATTTTCCGGGGATATAGATCTGTGGTGACATGGAACCTCTGCGGATGTTCTATGGGGCTGCATCAAACACTTTACAACGGGGCCTGAATGGTCGGCCCGTCCTTCGGCCCAAATGGCTAGCCAACCCTCATTACCACGGGTGTTTGATTGCAGCCTCATTAGAGTTCGATTTACACTCGCAGAGTCCTTTTCATGTATTCACATTTTCCCCTTCTCGACACGTCCAGGGAATATAAAATGCAAACTTCCCTGGACGCAACACACAGTAACAACCAATCACTCAACACAGACATACGCAGTCATACAATCACACATACACATACACGCAAATACAGTTATACAGTCAATCTATCACAGTCAATTAGTCATTCAGTCATAACTCACAAACGTGTAATAACCCACGAATAAAGACTCCTACAGATCGATGGAATAGTTGTAATCGATCGTAATGGTTATTACTTACTTTACGAAATTAAGCTTTCAGAGTTTCGTTATGCAACTGAGAAAAAGAGATCGTCTTGTTACGTCTTCAAAGTGAAAACATTCCTGAAGGAATATATTGAACTGGGAGTTGGATAACGCTATTGGTGGAAGAGATATAAGACGGGCCGTAAATTCGTGCAGCCATCAAACGACAAGGGACTCCTAGTATCGGTAGTTTCTGTGACAGGAATAGTCCCATACGGTACCCGAGTACAGGATTACCATTTTATAAATGTATCCCCTCATGGATATATCTAACCGAAAGGAAATCAAAATTGGAACGTTTTACATCCGCGGAAAACCTTTTACACTCGACTCTAATCAATTCTAAAATTACCCACCCGAATTAGATATTTCTAATACGAAAATAAGCTTGGGCGTAACTTGAGTTAGAATCTCGGTTCGTAATTTATAAATCGTGTTTTCGTTTGATTAAAGGTTTCCAATATTGAAATTGTAGGATTATTTATTGGCCGAAGGGTTTTATATATAAACTATTGTCAGGATTCTTACCAATACCGCGATTATTACAACGACGATTATAACGACAAGCTAATACAACGACTTCTAATAACGAACTATTAAGATCTCTCTCGAGGCTCCCTATTTATTTGCCTCGAGCCTGATAGGCGGTTCCTGTTTTTGCCAATCAGGACCTTCAAAAATTTCCTTCGGTTATCAGGTTTACGGCGGCGACACCTTGAAGTTTGATCCGCCTAAAGAAAGCAATGGCGATCCGCATTTGTTATTAATCTCTGCCGCTCTCCCCTGTACAAATGCCCTATTGACCCGTAAATTGCCTACAAAATCATAATTTCCATCTAGAATCATTTTCCATGAATTTCTCCAATTTTCGTAGATCATAGTCATAATTTATCAAAAATGAGTGAAAGAGCGTTTTTCAAGCGTTGCCGGAATTACCTTTCATTGAAAATTTTAACCGCGTTAAGTATATTAAAATATAATATTACACTTTGAGATAACTATTTTTAACGCGTTTCCTTTATCTTATTAAAAACGTTTCTTCTACGGAAATGGGATGAGTCGCAACTTATTTGAATACTGTAAGAAAGTGTCGGGACTCGAAAGAAAAACTGTTATGAAACGGTTATGAAAAACTGTTGTACAAGAATGCCCTCCCGCTTTCTTTTTGCCCGAAAAACCACTGAACGACGTGAAAGGGTTGAAGGATACGAAAAAGAAATCGCCGAGACACCCGGTCTCGTTGGAGAAGAAAAACCCAGTCGATCCCCGTGTTAATCGCCTTCCCTGTGAAAAAAGGAACCGACCGGTGGCGGAAGGAACGGAAGGAACGGAAGGAAGGCGAAAATTCGCGAACGATCGATACGCGTGAAAATGGAGGCGGGTCACGCGAGCGGGCGTGCACGGAACTCGCGTGTAACAGCGTTTTTAACACCGGCACGGTCCGACGCGTACGCACAGGGCGTGTTACCACGGCGTGTCGTTTAATATTTCAACAGACGTTGCCGCGTTCCAGGTAGACACAGTGCTTTCGCCTGGCAACGCAAATTGCGCCTCGAGGGTATCGTCGTGGCGCGAGATTGGAGAGGGCCGCGAAGATGGCTCCTCGTCTCGAGGAGATACGTTTAGCCGAGTCAACTATCATCTTCCCCGTCGAGCTTATTATTATCTTAAGGGGAAACCGGGCCACCGCGTAGAAGCAATTAGCGGTTTCATTAGGCGGCTCAGCAACGGAAACGATTCGCTTTAAGGTTGCCCCAATTTAAGCGTTAACTAACAGATACGCGACGAACGCTGCTTTCATTTCCAAAGAATTGATTTTAAACTAACACACGGGTGTGTAGCGAAATCGAGAAAATGAAATGATTATAAAATGTTTGATGCAACTGTCCCTAAACTTGGCTAAAATGGCTTCTATCTGATTGCTAAATAAAAAGGGATAATCGCAGAATAAAGTTGACCAATGGTTCTTAATTCGTGTAAAATTACAAAATGCTGAAGCAAAGAACAGAGCAGGATTTACATATCGTTTCAAAAATTTGCGCTCTCGATAAACGATCGCGAAACAAGTAGTAAATCGTTAAAATTATTTTTCACCGTTCCTACAGCTAGATCAATCGCTTTCTATTAGCTAAAGTAAGAGCAGAAGTGGATGCTTGAAAGGTTCAACGATTCAGAGGCAAACGAAATTTGACGTCGGTCCGTTAAGAAATTCTTTAATCGGCTACGAGCGAATGGAAGGTTTCCATTAAGGGGAAGAAACTGCGCGCCCGTTGGTATTTGAGTCACGTAATGTAAACCGTCAGATTCAGGGTTGTGGAATTAAAGAGGACAGAGAAAAGGCACATGGGTTGCCCAATGGCATGGAGTCCGATCACGTGTGCCTTCGTTGTTGAGACATAATTTTGAAGTCCGCGTCACAATTGTTCACGAGTTTCGGTCGGAAGAAACGGCCATCGATGATTGTTACGTGAACAAATACGACGTTCCGTTGTTCTAGGAACAATTAAACTCCGCGAAGACGTAGACGAATTACTTGTGATAATACTCTCAACCTTCAAATTGATCGAAATAATACAAAGACGGCGAACGGAATATTTTAAAAGGATTATATAATTATAGGAAATTTCTTTACTTTTATTTATTTAGTAGAGTGAAATGATAGGGCTCAGGTGTGAATAAAACGAAGTGAAGTGCTTAGAATATTAATGATATATATTTAAAATAGCTTAATGATAACAACTTGAACGACTTTACAACTTAGCAACTACTGCGTTCTTACTTCCTTCAGAATCACACTCTTTCTGCCTTCACGCTCGCATTTTCCCCGTCATATATTCTTCCAAACACTCGTTTCCTTTCTTTCTAATTCTAAATCTTTCTCACTCGATGCATTCGATCACGTTCACCAAAACATTCCTCAGTTGGTCAGTTTTCTCAAGTATTCATTTTTCGCGCCTTAGACACGCTCGAGACCAAACATTCTACTTTCACACGACAATCGCCCAACTCAAGTACTCTTCACATTTTCCGAAACTCGCATCCATTCGATCGCATTCCCACACAATTATAACAGATAATTATGCTTTCTTCTGTACAAAACAGTTCCTCCGTATTTCAAGTTACCGCCCTCCACGTTTCCAGTTCTAAAGTTCTGAAATCACTGAACGTTTCGAATAAATTTCCGAAGACCAAGCAAAGATAATTCCAGCCCGGAAAAATATCGCGACAGTGTCGTTGGTTATGCGCCTAAAAACAGTCGTAAATTTAGCAGGGTATTTCCGGCGTTCCAGCTCGACATCCGGTAATCCGGCGGAAATATGAACTTCCCCGGACGTTTACCCGCGCCACGGCCACGTTCCGCGTTTCAGTCACGTATGAACGATATAAGTGGATTAATTATCCCCGAGAATATAATCGGCCTGTTAATTTCATTCGTCCGGGACGGTTTAGCTACGTGACCGCCATAAGTCAACGTAACCGAGCATAAATGCGGGAACAGCGTCCCGTTTGGTTACGTCGTTCACGATCGGTCCTCGAATTAGCACCGAACATTCGTTTTTTCGATTCGAAAGTTCGTTGGAACGGTATTTCACGGGATAATGAAATTTATACCACGTCAAATTTCTTCCACTTTCTATTTCCATAACCGATCCTTCCTAACCCTGTGGCACGAATCCAAAATAGCTGTTTGAAACGGAGACGCGAGTTGAATTTCATCGAATACGACCGCGAACATTTTTGACACGCTGCTGCCTCTGTTATAACCCGAGTTATCAGATTCGTGATTTTATTCGTTGCTTGGCTCTTAAATTGCGAAAGTTGTATACATGTTTAAAGCGTCGGATGTGCGCTCGAAGCTGACCGTAAATTAAATAAAAATTTAATACCGTTTCAAGCTTCGCCGTTCTTTTTCTTCCTTCCTTCTTTCGTTCTTCTTTTTTTTTCGCCTGAGTAGAAAGTAACGAAAATTCGTATTGAATTCCGTCCTGCTTTTCAGTTAGTTAAATTTAAATTATTGATTTGTCTACCGTTCCGCTTGTAGCGTCCACGCCGATTTTTCGCCGGATAAATTAATTAATCGAGGCTCGCAATTTTTCGAGGACGCTTTTTCGCCTCGCAGACGTGCGCCCGCTTAACGACGAAGGTGTTGCATATTTTAAACAATGTAGAGTGTGCGGTGAATCTGGCACCGGAATGCGGATTACTTCCTGCGTTTTTCTTTCTACCTTCGCGCGGTTTAATTTTCTCGCCGTTTAAACGACTTCGTTGCTTTTCACTCCCGCAGAAAAGAATACAATCTTCATTTGTTCCCACTTTATCTGCGTTACTCGCAAATTAACTTAGGAAACCGCTGGTTCATAATTAGGTGGGTGGATTAAACTGAAACTTTCCAAGTACTGACATATTCGAATCGTGTTTTTTAATCCTTTGACTGCGGCGCGCTCTCGGACGAATCCATCAATACGGACGGCTCGTTTTTCGCATGACAATCGCTGCGACTGGTTGTCCACTGACCAAAATAGTATCCGAAAATTTGATACCAGTCTCAGGGTTTAAAAAATACTAACGGCAAATAATAATGACGTATTTAGTTGGTATGTTACGTAGGACAATAAATTCCATGTTGAATTAATCGATAAAACAATAATAAAGGTGTTGTAGTAAAAAAATACAGAGGGCGTATATTTACGCCTTTCGTATATATTGATGGACTTGGGAAACCGTATATATACGCCTTTAGCAGTCAAAGGATTAAACATCGTCGCGTTCGTTTCAATTCCCAATTACTGGAGCATCGAATAAAATCCATAATTTCGTCGTTAATTAACTCCTACAATTACTGATCGATTACATCGATAACTATACGTATCGCAGTGAACTAACAATGTGTGTATATATTTCACTGTCAACGTCTCTCACATCAACAACGACAAAAGTCTATCGTTCATCGAGTTAACACGTTCTCTGTGTGTTACGTCAACGAAACTAGGATTACCCATTTCTGTCTTCCTTCCGCCAGGGACACGAAAAATGTTTCAAGCTCAAAGGTATACTTCAAACAGTCACCGAATCCTCTCGCGTTTTTGTAAACAGTATTATTCGCACCTGATGCACCAGAGATTCACGGGCCCCACGAAAAGCTTCTGCACGCCACGTTATTAATCACCGTTTCCCGTCGAACCGTTACAAAATGGAATCCGTTCGATGCACGGTGGTCCCGATCGTGCCCGGAAAACGTATTTTTCTCTCGCTCTCTTCGTTCCCACGACCTCCGATTTTTTTTTTCCAACGAACGAGAAGAAAAGTTGTTGTTTAAATTGTATAACGGGCCACGGTGAACGGCGCGCGACAAACAAAAAGCCACGGAAAACACGGTGCATACGTTAACTAGACATCGCAATTACAGAGCCAGCCGGAATTCGATTTTTTATCACGGTACCGATCGTGCGCATGTAAATTTCGTGGTTTACCTGTCGCTAGTTGCACCGTACTGTTTTGCAATACGGTTATAAATAAACGTAATGCCTACCTTCTCGTTTTTGTTCTACTCTTCTTTTTTTTTTATTTTCATTATTCTCATTATTATTTTTAATATTATTATTATTATTATATACGGGTCAAAATAAACTCTTTGGTATATACACACAAGCAATACAATACAGCAGCAGTACAATTCGTAGGAGGCTACCAGTTGATGAACGCTATAAGTAGAAAAAGAACTAAAGGGATCTAGTTCGGTACAATGATTGTTGACATTAGTGTTGTTCTTCGCGTGGAAATTGTCGGTGTTTTAACGATAGATAGGATCCGTTAGGGCAAAATTTAAGAAGAATTATAGGATAGAAAATAATTCCGTTTAAAACTTCGTACGCAAATAATAGGTCGAAAATAAGTCAGCGGTTTTATCTTCTAAGTTTCTTGCGTTTCCAGTGAAAATACGTAATTACTGTAAACAACCACCGTCCTTAATAAAGTTCGAGATAAATATTTAACAAATTTCCCGCATCTTTTCCCCGGTAAATCGTGAAAGCGTTAAAAATACGCGAAACCGTTTCGATCTCGAAAAAAAAGAACGCGTTTCATAGTTCCGAAAGAAGAAAAGAAGTATGGGGGAAAAAAACGCATCGCCTTGGCCGTTCTATTCTATTTTACGTTATGCTGTCGCGCGTGACGCACGTTGTTTATTCTGAGCAAAAGCAAGAAAAGTTGTCGTCGACTACGAAAATCGATAGCGCTCGTGTGGTCTCTCAATCGAGAGGAACGGCAACTCATTACGCGCACCTGTACGCCGACCTTAAAATTGTCCTAATGGGCGATTCGTTTCCGAACTGAACACCGTTAAGGTTCTTCCCCGTGCCATCGTTAGTCTTTAACCGGCGATGTTCGAGGAAGGCTACGGCACACACACCGCGAAACGACCACGGCTAACCTGTTCTTTATCCCCTGACTCGAACCGTAACCCCATAAAGAGGGTGGACGAGGAAAAACAGGATGCTGGAGCGTTATCGATTTCTGGTTAACGCGGCGCACGATATGATTCGGGTTCTGCTACGATCCGCTATCAGCTTCTGTTCCACTATCCGGAACCCACCATTTGCTCTTCCTCTATTCCCTTGTTTTTCCGTAACTCTATCACTGGAACTCCGATTCTTTTTTATCTCGTTCCCCCGTTTTTTTACTCGCCGTCTCGTTTTGTAAAGCCTTTTACCAGCCTTTCTACCACATCGAACGACTATTTCAGATCTCCTACTACCTTCCCTTTCATTTTCTCTGTTTATCCATCTTACTCGTGCTCCACGCGTTCGTTTTTCTCAACCAACTCCGTGCTCGTCTCCCGTGCTTCGCTCCGGCCAACCGATATCCTGCGCACCGAATCCGAGACATCCATCATTTTGTATCGAATAAAAACAGCGGAACGGGCTGGCTGAAACACAAAAATCGTTCGCCTGGTTTGATCCCCGTGTGAGTGTCGGTTTAATGTTGGTATAAGTGAGAATAAATTTGACGAGCGAGTATTCTACGTCTAGAATGTTATATGGTAGTATATGGTATGAATGTTATAGGTGAGAGTCGTGTCGAAGCAAATCGGTCGAGTGACAGCAGTAAGGAATGAAAGAGCGAGTAAGAGAAAAAAAGAGAGAGAGAGAGAGCAAATATCAAAGTGAACTTTAATATTTTTCTGTATTGAAACACGCATCAGGTGATATTAGTAAAAGGAATGTCTATTTTCTTCATTTCTATTTCTATTTCTACCGCGACGTCTCCGTAAGACGGATAAATATAAGAAAACAGTTGAGGTCGATCGAACTACGTGGGAATCGATTTCTAGTCTGCTTGGCCAGAGAATCTTCTGATTTAGGGAAACATTGGATAACCAGGAAAGAAAAGCGATAGCTCAACTAGTTTGCTTTCTCTGATTTAACCGTTGTTTTTCTTTCCTTCGGCCGTTCAATCGTTCAAGAGCTATAAATTTTAGTAGCAACGTTACTGTAACAATTACACGCGCGCAGAACGTATTATCGTAAACCAAAGACGACGTGACAGCGACGTCACGGTCGCGTAATTGTGTCGGGTTCGGGACGTTCGTCAAATTGAATCGGACAAACGCGCGCGTTCCCAGATTCGCTTGTCTTTGGCAAACAGAAACGGTGTTTGCCTTGCATTATCTTAGCTGCATTTGCATTCTTATTAAATGCGCCGCATGGACGACGGACACGTGGAAAAAGCATGAATAGAAATGGTCCCATTAATTTTTTCCCACGCCAGCAGTTATCTTTATGGAGAGTGTCATGGCTGAGTGCCCGACTCTTGCTGCGAACGCGATATTGCGTTTCTCCGCGTGCTTTCAACCCTGTTCGACGATTTTTGGTGCAATTTATGACAGTTTCACTTAGTTATTGCCGTCGAATAATTATAACAGAGTATTTGCTCGAAGAAGAAGTCGTTCTATTTGTTCGGCAATTCAGATTTAACCAGAGCTTTCAATTTTCGACAATATTTATTCCTCATATTTTTAAGCAACTTCCGCAACCTTTGTCATATCTCAAAATTTTGCAACTTAATTATTCATCAATCCTATCTTTCCGAAGCCAAGGTGTGTAATTTAAAAAATTTTTTAACATCTCGCAGCAAAGCTAGGCTACTTAACTTTTTCAAGTTAACGTATGCAATCTTTACTATTCTACGCCATTTTTCACGAAACTTTTCTACTTCTCTTATTTTTTTAACTAAGATCGGAAACTTTCCGCCCGGCTCGCTTTCCAGCTTAAATCTCACAAATTTTTCATACTTCTCGCCAAGATATTCAGCGCTCTTAACTTTTCTCGTTCCTTTAATCCAAAATCTAAAACTTTCCCATCATGCATCGTTCAATTTCTGGTATTAACCAAAACTTACTACCTCTCTCGTCTTTTTCTTTCGAGTTACTTGCTTTACGCGCTCGAACGAGTGACGAAAAGCCGGCGAAAGTTGATCGCGTCCGGCGTTTAACACTTTTGCTACGGCGGTTCCGTCCGTCGTAGTGGAGGACGCGTCGTTCCAGGACTCTCTGCTCGCGTTGCTGCTTGTTCTCTGTTGTTTTCATCGCGACCGAACGAAGCCCGCCGTAAGAACGTTCGACGGAAATGGAAACACGAGCGTGTATTGACCGGTGTTATTGGCGTTCCCCTGGGCCGCGATACAATCAGCCACAAACGGAGTAATTTCTGTTTACCCTGAGAATTCGTTTCCGATGGGTAAACTAGCTTCGACGCCGGACACCGACGAGTAATGAACGTTTCCAGCGTTTTCGTTTCAAATTACTGCGAAATCTGCATAGAGAGCAGACGTCTGTGCCCGAAAATTTCGATGTTGTTTAGAGAATCTGAATAGGTCGACTGATTTACCGGCTTATGAATTTTGTGTTCGAAATTAAGGTAGCAGGATAAACGTTAATTTTACTTCGGCTTTCGTTAGAGTACCAATTTTACGTTTACCGTTACAACAAATTGACTGGTGCATTGACTGTGTAATAATATTTTATTCTATCAATTGAACGTATTAAGGCACACTTTCGTCTTTCTCCACCGCCTATCACACCAACACTGCCTTGTCCGCTCTCTCGAATTACAAAAGGCTAACGAAACAAAACACTCTTACAACTGTGTAATATCTAATGTGGGAAAATAAAAAAAAAATTGAATTGAACTTTTATCTTTCAATTTCAAATATGTTCGCTTTCGAAAATACTTTAAATAGCATTTCTTCCTCTTTTCTCAATCTCCACTAAATCTTGTTCCAAAGCAATATTTCACTGTTCCTCTACTGAGACCTGACCTTTCACCTGTACCCTATACAACATACTTACCTATCTATCTACGTACGTATGTACCTACTATCCCCACGGAAATTCGAACGTAGGAACAGATACGGGCTCGTAAATACTTTAACGGTCGATCACGATTAACCCTCCACGGAGATTCTCATTTCCATCGATTTCGACTTATCGTTATACAGATTCAATGGTTTTACGCTAAACGAGCAACAGCTAAAAAAGAAGCTCGCTGTTTCATTCAACCTTCAATTGGTATCCAAACGAAGACGATTCTAGATCGCGGTTAACACTAGATTTACGGACATTTCTTGTATATTTATTTCCAATATACATGTACTAGGAAACAAGGTATACATCGAACAGAATTTAACATTGCAGATCTGAGAGGGAAATAGATTTGGGTATATTTGTATCATTTCATTGATAAAAGTTAACAAAAATTGCTAAGAATAATAGTAATAACTAAATAAATAAATTTTGCTCATGTTCGAAATCCGTCAAATTGCCGGGTCCCGTAAACCTAGTATTAGCGGGAACAACGCAACTTTCGTTTCTCGTCAATCCTTTCGCTATTACGGGTGACTATAGTCTATAGTAGAATCTGATTATTAAAAAATTATTGATCAACATTATGTTATAATCATAGTTATTATTTTGTTGTGTAGTGTAAAAATATTAATTGCATCGTTAAATTAAAAATACGTTCATGGAAAAATTACGAACACGAATTATTCTGCTCCTAAAAGTAATATTAAAAAATCGTTTTTAAGACAAAAGTCTTGGTCTTGTAATGCTGAAGACCACGCGCGTTTAATATTTGCACTTTCGGCAAAGCCGTAGCGAAATGATTAAAAGCCAAACTGTGTCAGCTGTTCCGATAGACGTTTTAAATAGGTTCCTCGCGCGAAATCAAACGTTTGAAAGGGGTATCCGTCTTTCGGATGAAGGTTAATTGGAAATCGAAAAAGCAGCTGGGAGAACCGTTAGCCGAGACGTAGGATTATCGAGAATGTGATTACGGTTTCTCGTTTGGTACGTGTTTGCCCCGGGATTAATTTGATGGACCGATTTCTGTGGCGGTATTTAAACGGCGGTATTTAAATAACGGCATTGTAAATAGCGATTAATCGTCGGTACACCGTTCCGCATATCCTGACCGTAAATTACGTGGACGCGACGCGACGTTATTGTTTCGTTCGCAAAGTTTGGCCATTGCAATCTCACGTTTGATGGAAGATCGTGATTTCGCAACATCCGTTGGCATTATGCAGCGAAGTTTGCTCGACTGTAATTTCTATGCGAAACGTATGCACCAAGAGTAATGCAAATTTTTGAAAACCGAAAACTTACGCTCTGTTGATCGTTCTGCGAAACAAACGTTCGTCGCTGTAAAGAAGAAAAGTAAAAGCGTGAAAGGTACAACCTAATATAATTGATAGAATGGTATAATTTTTATTAACGTATTAGGTGTACCAAGCTTGTATTGTATCATAATTGAAACGATTAGTGTTGAGGAAAACGACAATGTTAAAAATATATAAATGTGTTTATTTTGTGTAATAATCCTCGGATTCCATTCGTACGTCCTATTCTCATTCAATTAATAAACAAAAGGTGTACACTCACGAGCCTCATTCAATTTTTTTCATTCTCTACTCCATTCACTCATATTTTCATCCTTCTTGTTTTCCATACATTCCTTCTCATTCTAATTTCTTCACCGTTCATTCTAGAATCTCTTTCGCACAAACATACACACGTCAATAAACTAGCAATCACTCTCACAATTCGGGTTGGTACCCGAACTCCTATCCAAGTAGCAAAACTTTGACACGCAATCTTTGGAAGTGGTTGGTCTACCGAAATCCCTATAATTAATTATAACCAGGAAGGTTAACAACGGTTCGAATCCGGAATAGTGCCAACTTAGCTTGAATTACAGTCAGGAATTTCGTATAGCCGAAGCCACGAACTACACCGTTGTACACGGCTCGATAATCCCTTAACTACATAGTTCCTCTTTTGATCCCTATTACTCTACCGTAATTAAATCCATCGTTACGAAGAAGATCGCGAGTCCGAAGAAGATCGAAGATCGACGGTGAAGTCAACCTTTTAATTTTCTAGTAACTACCCATTTTTTCTCGTCGCTCGAAATCGAAACGCGGTTTCCAACACTGCAATCTAAACTTGCATTTTGCGATCGTTGAATCGTCCGTTTATGGAAACCAAAATAAAAAGCCGTTTAAACGTTCGATAGCAAGAATATTAACCCTTTAACAATGATAGATTTTGAGACACGCCTGTCGTACCATACAGTAGGAATTCAGTTCCGACGTACATCGAGAACTTTGGGTGAAATTTTGGGTAAAGATGCATTTTTGTGAAAACATATTTCAATAACGAAAAAACTGAATTTCACTACATTAAAGGATTATTTATTTCTATGTATTCTGAACCGAATTGCTACTGTAAATGTCAGGGCGTTTGTAGGAGCCTTCCATGACAGAAAACTAAACTGCGTCGAACGTCTTTAGGCACCGTCTCAGTTTCAGGCCACCGCAATGGGATAAGCGTCTGTAGGCGCTCTCGGTGTCGCAAACGCAAAATTTATAAGCACCTACAGGCGTCCACAGTAGTTTAAGGAGTAAACGTTCAATTTCGTTATAATTTCAAACTATTCGAAAGTACCCGGTTACCCGGAAGACGTCTCGATAATCCAACGTCTCCGGCGCCAGTTCCCAAGGATACGATAATTGGTATGCGAGAGGCGTCGCGGTGCGGCAGCCGCTTAACGAAATATTAGGTGCAGTTTGGAATTGCACGCCGCCGAGATCCAGCTTTCCCGACGTGATTACTGTCGTAACCCTCCCCGAAGGCTTTGGTTAAGCCGCGGAATAATGAGCGTCGTTACGATCGTACAAACGCGGCCTTAAACGTCCCGCCGTCTGCGGAAAACAATTCCTAATTGCGAATTATTCAAACTAATCTCGGGCTCGCGGCGCGCCACGGCCAGCGGACCGGAACTCGGGGAATTCGCAATTGAACGACGAAGGCATGAATGAAGTCGAAGTTCTCGTGGCCGGCGCAACGACGAGAGTGGCATTTTGCGCGAGATACTTCAACCGTTTCTTTCCCCCCATTGAAGACGGTTCCCGTTGACGGTCCACGGCCCAGAGATCTCGAGTTGTCCCCTTAAGTATTCAAAACGCACTCGAAAGTCCGCCGGAACTCGTGGAGAGGAACGTTCCCTGAATGACGCCCGGGGAATACGATTTCCTGTGAATAATCCTCGGAAGCCGCTTTCATTGACAACCTTTGAACGTTTCCTGCGCGATAAACAATGAATGAAATTGAAAGAGCAGGAAGAGAGGTACGGCGAGACAGACACAATAGGCTCTTCCGTGATAAAATGCTTGTTTTCGGACGATTTTAGTATCGTTCGTGATTATTGCGACTACGTGGCTGGATTTCGGTGAGTGAGCGAGGGTAAATGTAGAATTGATAAAATGCTATGATAAACGTTATTATTTTAGTATAATTACGAATTTAAACGTTAATACCGGCAAAGCTCATTCTTATACTTGCGGGTAAAAGATTTATTTGGTAATTGTTCGAACGCAAGAATTGCTCCTTTTCAAGCATAAAAATTCAACAATGCGAACAATTTTTCAAAGTTTGTCCGACCAACTTTGGTCGCGATTCCCCATGTCCGACTAAACACGATCCTCATTCCCTTTGCCCGATAAAGCGGGGACCCATTCTACTTGCTCGATTAGCGACGGTCGTATCCTCCGCCTGAATCGCTTGTTGCGGATCTATTCTACTTACCCGGCCAGATACGATCCTATTCTACTTGCATGATCAACAGCAGACTACAATGCATCCCGATCTTATCTAAACTGAATATCAGTCACGTTACTTAATTGAGAACGAACCTCGTGATGCCACAGATTTGAACGGTAAATTTCTAATGAATGTTCGTCAACGTTGATTCGTTAATTTCTCATAGTAATAAGAAGATAACCGGACAACGCGATATCCTCCGAAATTCTAATTTCTCGAACGTAGCGGACCACGCAGTACAACTGCAGCAAAATCACTGTTATCCGACATCTATTTTTGACATCCGTACTCCAGTTAATGGCAGGCAAGCGGACAAAAAGGGCACAAACACACGGGAAACTTCGAGAGGACCTACGGAACGGAAAGGCACGTTTGTAATTTCGCGGGATCCGACGAGTTTTATGGTACGGTCACATCGAAAGAGCACGGAACCGTCGACGTGCTCTCCGGCTCGCGCCACAGGGGCTTGTAATTGTCGTTCGAACGGCCTTCGACGTCTCTGTAATTTGACGTTGTTAAACCATTCGACACACGACCTCGTCATCGAGTCCCGGCGCGAGGGATTAAAGCAACGGAAGTTCGCAAAGAGGAACGAAAGCGGCGTTAGAGACGGAAACGGGAGAGCTCCGACATAACCTGTCATTTGTTCACGCGAGCCATTTTCAACTTCGGTTATTTTTATAAAACATCGTGCCTGTTAACGCGTTCCGTGCCACACCGTTTTTTGAACACTTTCTTTTCAGGACGTGTAGGGCATGTACGACCCATACTCTTACGATTAAACAATGTTTTTGACCTACGTACGCCTTACAATTTTTCAGTAGTACAAAACTATGATTACAATTTTTTTAACAATTCTTCATTTTACGATGAGAATACCCACCGAATTGCTTATACGGAATATTCAGCGTGGGACGTATACGCCCCACGTGGTACGGAACGTGTTAAAAGTAGCTGAAATACGCGTGAATCTAATACGGTCGTTCTTAATAATAAATTTATGGACGTTTCTTGTATATCTATTTGTAATATACATATATTAAGAAATAGGTATACACGGTACAGAATATTAAATTGCAGAGTTGAGAGGGGATAGATTAGGGTGTATTTGTATCATTCCATCAATAAAAGACAGCAAAAATTGCTAAGAATAATAGTAATTGTCTTACCTAGTGTTAATCTAGTGTTAACCTTTTATAAGTAACGAAACACTTTTGATTGCAAGAAAAGATCGCAAAACGCAGATATGATCGTGTCAAGGTCAACAATAAATCGCACCCTCATTCTTTTCAGGGTGCTTATTGCGACCTTTCATAATTTCGCCAAACTCTTGCGATCAGTTAAAATACGCTGGCATTCCGTAAAACATCGGTTAAAGAAGTTTGGTTCATCGTTTAAGGAAAATATAGAAAAAACATCGATTTCCTGTTATTTAATCTACTCTCTACGGTCTTTCGGAAAGTGAAGTATCGGCAAAAAGCCACAAAGATAATCGCAAATATTTCGCGTGACTAGCATCGTAAAATCGCAACATGCATAACGCTCCACTAGCAACGCGTGTATGCAACCGCCAGCAAGAGCGAATTTACGTTGATATAACTCGATTTACGTGAAAATTCTACCGAGACCCTTTTGTGCAACCGTCGATCGGTCGATTTCAATCAATCGTTCGTTGGATCTGCGTAACGGTTCAATATCGAGCCAGGGATGATCGGTTATCGGCTATCAAAAGTTCGATTTCCTGGCTGTGCAACGTTAATACTCGTCGAGCAGTCGAGCAAAAGCATCGGCCGCGAAACCGTCGTAAGCTCGCGGAAGGTGTTCCCGGGTTCATCGAGTTATACCGGTCGGGTAATTTTCCCATTACCCCGCGGAAAATTACGCGAAATTCTCGGCCGCCTAGCCAAGGGAAATTTTATGGGCCTCTGGGCCGGCGACCCACCAATTTCAATCCGCCTTCGCCCACGTGGATAATATGTGTCACCCGGATTTTCGGATAAACTTTGGCCATCCGAAAAGTTTCCCAGCCGGAAATATATGTGTACGTACGCGCATAGTACACGCCTCGTTTCGCGCGCCGTTGCAGATTGTTCTGAACAGCACCTATCCTCGAACCCGGCTGAGATTTATTTCGTACGGTTTTTTACGTACATGCCTACTTACCCACTTTAAGGTCAGTATTTAGGTCACCGTATTCTCGTACCGTTCTCTCGGCGTATTCGCGGATCTGAAAGTGATCTTTAATTAATTGCTGAACTCTTTCGTGCAACAGAGAAACAGCAATCGTTTGGAATTTTATAGAATCGCTCGGTTACTTTTTTCATTTTCTTAATGAAACGCGTGCATCCGCTGTACAGCGAATGATTGCTGCGGTGTAAATCGATAAGAATCTTTTATGTTGTAGTAAAAAGGTTCTTAAGATTATTATTACTATTAATACGATCGATGGAAAAATTTACAGTACTCAGTAATTTCTAATCCAACTCTGCCACGCGACTCTATGTTTAATTCTCAACTCTTTTTACGACTCCGCAACTCAGTTTTTTATTCAACACTTGTCTTTTCCTCCTTCGAGGAAACCCTTATACACCAAGAAACATAGACGCATGCAAACGATTCTTACATCCCTCCCTTATGAGATTCGTCGTCATTAAGAGACAAACTACTGTAGCTTCTTCGTTCTCCGATCTCAATTTGCGAATTCTGCCTTCCCCCCGGAAACGGCCCCCGAATAAGCACGGAGTAATCCGGTATCTGTGAGCCAACAAGCAGCTGAGCATCGAGTGGCCTTTGAGGGTTTGTTAACGTGCAAGGGAAGGGTGAAGGGGGGGGGGGGGTTGGTGTTTCAAAGCGGTGTACGGTGTCAAACGTGGCCCTAACGCGGACCTGATCCCGTCATTAAGCCCGGGAACACGGTCGTTATGGATACCGCAAAGGCATTCGGCTTAATGTGTCCCGGCAGCCATCGGGCCGACACATTTTTAAAGCCGGCTGATAAGTCCGCTCGTTTTATCTCTGGCCTGTTGTAAATGTTAAACTGTGGCCCCGATTCGAAAGAAATTAAGTAACGACCGTTTCGTGTCCGAAAACGTGGCGTGGATTTTTAACGACGATCCGGATTGTTTCGAAAATGACGTATTTCGGTCGACGAGTAACACGATAGAAATCGTGATTCCACCGCGACCGTCTGCGAATTTTTAAAAGGAACTTTATGAATCAAATTAATAGACGTTGACGGGATACACGGGTTTTCTACATTTCTCTTTCTATTTGTTTTTCCTATAATATCATTGCTTTATAATTATTGGAAATTTCTTACTTTTTATTTAGTGGAGTGGAGATAGGACTAAAATAAAGCGAAGTCCTTAGAATATTATTATATATTTATAATATAGTTTAATAGTAGCAACTTAATAGTTTATTTATTTAACAGTATAAATGACTTTTCAACTTAGCAACTTCGACTATTTCTGACGTAACCTGATTGCAATTTTCTTTCGTAATCTTTTGAACAAAAATTGAAAGGCCGTGGAACGCGCGACGAGAAATTACGCGATTCAGTTGGTATTCGTACAAAGAATTGGGATTGTACTTGAAACCGGACTTGTCATTGAAGAGGGCTCGTTAGTTCGCAGGAATTACACTGGGCGACAGAAAGTCGACCGAGACTCTATCTAGAGCGGGCTCTTGTCGCTGAAGTCCGAGAGGCGATCGTATTTCGTTAACACTTGAAACACGAGCTCCCACCCATTTGTTCCAGTTTTTTGGTATTGAAACAAAAAGTAGGATTTAGTACGCGTATCGATATGATTCTCGTGTCCATTTCCATGATTACCCCAGTGTTTTCAAATTTCAAAGAAATTCTAAAACTGGGTATAGTATTTGAAATTGTACAGAAGTTTGACATCCGGTACGTCAAAAATTCGATATCCCCGCCGTGTTACTAAATCGAAACTCGAACGTCGATAGCTGATTTAGATGAATACTTGACGAACGCTTCAGCGTTTCAGTTACTTTCGAATTGCGAACAAATTCCGTCTTATTCCATTTACTATTTCCGAATTACAGTCTCCTGTCGATATCGCAAAATTTTTGGTAAAATTGTACGCCTCGAAAGATCTAAATATATATATACACGTAACGGTTAGATTAGGAATGGCAATAGATAATAATAAGAATACTTTAACGTTATCGGAGAACCAGGAATAACCACAAAATAAAAGATGAGGAGAGAAACCGATGCGTTCGGGTAGCGTTCTCATCAGATTCATCGAGAGGAAAATAGCTACGTATCTGCCGGAAGTGAAGAGCTCCCAGTTCCGTATCGTGAAGCATCGGCGAAGTGTTTCGCGGTTGAAAGCTTTTTAACTGCGGCGATGTACATCGCGGCGCTTGGTTCGAACAAAAGGTCAAAACGGCGATAGTAACGACGCGATGCAGACCGAAAAATGACAGGAAGGATACGGTCGCGGTGGTGTCTCTCGTTACAAAGAAGCTGAAATGGAGAACGTGATCGTATCCTCTGCAACGAAGCTGTACCATTCCGTTTTGCCAGCGTGCTTCGAGAGAAAATGGTAAAATATGATATTTCGCCCTTTCAAAAGAAATAAAATTACTTGACTTTCGCGGCGGAGAAATTAAAATCTTTAAGGACCGGTGGACAAGCAACGAATTTTACGAAATTAATTTCAGAATCAATTTAAAGGGTTTTATTAAAATTCTTTCAATTTGCCGCACGAAGATATTTCTTATTAGAGTAAAATGTTAATACATGGTAATTAAAATATGCGATACTCTCTCTCTCTCTCTCTCTCTCTCTCTCTCTTGTTCGAGTAGCAACGTTCGATATTCAAATATTTGATGGTTTCACACAGTTACAATAATTCGAAATATGTAAAACGTATGCGGTTTAATTAGGAAATACCGGAAACGACGTGCATGCATGAAGAAACATATTTCTGTGCAAATCCTGTTTCGTTAGCAAAATTCCATAAAATCCGGGGTACAATTATCCTGCTTCTTGTAACTGGTAATTCAGTTAATCGAATATTTAAAAATCGTAACACTGTCGGCGAGTGCTTTGAGCTGATCACGTGGGACGGTAAGCGAGATTAGGCCTCGCCACGATATTTCACAAAATTGATCGCTCATATGGAAGCC
Organism: Tetrapedia diversipes; assembly: GCA_033822845.1. Lineage (NCBI taxonomy): Eukaryota > Metazoa > Arthropoda > Insecta > Hymenoptera > Apidae > Tetrapedia > Tetrapedia diversipes. The sequence continues at coordinate 428,111 of JAOPTO010002468.1, read as the reverse complement.
CAGCTTGTTAGTCTGAAACCACTTTGACCGCGATAGCGATCCTCGCTTTTGATGGCGGGCGATTGATCGCGCTTCCTCCTCTTCCCATAAATCGAGCAGATTTCATTAGGTGAACGACAGCATCGGATGATTCTAGCCGAATACGTGGACACCGGAAATACGCTTCGTCGGCAAAACAGCCGAAATAAAAATGATGTAGGTCAAAAATATACCTGAATGGCTACTTCGATCGGATTTATTTCAAACCGATAAAATAGATACTCTCGTTTCGCACCTCCGAATTTCCCTCTACACCGACATCAACCATAAACAAGTGGCTCGTTATCCCAGCCCTCGATCACTCTCCTCGCAATAATCCACCCCCGACTCTCGTTCCACCTTCCGAAACACGTTCCAATCTCGCTCCTTCATCCAGAAACTCCTAACCCATATTCCTCCTCGGGCACCCGTTTCTAGACATCATCCGTCTTCCGCCCACGCCTTTTAATCGCTCCGCCACCTTTCAAAATTCTTCCCAGCGCACAGCCCCGTGCACGCGAAGCGATCCAACGTTGCGCATATAATTTCCACGCTAGCTCGTTGCACCGTTCTATCTCCTCCCGCTGCTGGACTACCGTAGTTTATTGTAAACGGAGTGGATTCGTGTCTGGGCTGAATAGGGGAGCGGCGGCGCATCCGGGGAGACCCGCGTCAGACAATACAGGGCGCATTCATTTTCCCTCTCGAGCCTCGGTACAATTTACTCGGCGGCGCCAGGAAACGCATATTGCTGAATGAATTAGGTAAGATAATGACTGGAATAAATCCCGCGAACGCTTATACCGTATCTCGGGGCCACCCCTCGGCCCCGCCGGTGGCGGAACTCGCGCCACGTTTTATGCGACCGCTACACCTCCCTCTGCTCCTGCCGCACCTATCTGTATAAATAATTACCGGCGAACGCGGCCAAAGTTGCGCGGCTCCTCGTCGGGGATTCAACGGGAACGCGGAATCGTACCGCGCGACGAAGTTTCTTGCGGGGCAACAGAGAAATCGGGGGCGTATTGTTTGCGATTTTCAATTAAAACGCAGCCAACAAGAAACAACGGGGACGATAACCCGAGCGGAAGAAAGCGATTGCCGCTACGGTGTCTGAATGAATTCGTAAGCATAAAACGGGATGCGAAAATTGTGCTTGGTTATGTGTCCTCCTGACTTTTTTCCGCTTCAATTGGTGGGTATCGCTGGAAGAGAGGGGTATAAAGTAGGCACTGATTTTTATTCGACCGAGCGCGGTACGAGTAGACCGAAAGTTTCGAATGGAAATACGAGTAGGACGTGGGAGCGGTTTAATGAATTTTGCGCGGCGGTGATAAGGGTCGTTTTCACTCATTTTTTCAAGCGCTCGAAAGGTTCGCTGTGGACTGTAATTTGTCACGCGCTCTTCGCTCTTGAGAACTCTCGCTGGAACACAATGCGAACGCGAACGCTTGCGAACCCCGTCTACTGTGGCGAATTTCCGCAAACTTCAAACGGAAACGGAAATAGAAACCGAAATCTACCGGAATTTTTCGCTTCGAAGAAAAAGATTAGCTTTCAAAGAGTAGATTACGCGCTCGAAGGGAATTTCATAATTTTTCAATGTCCTTGCTCTACTTCCGTTCACCGAAATACTTGCTCTAACAATTTTCACCGCATAGAGAACGAACGAACGAACGGTAAAAAATAGACGCAATTTTGTTCTCGAACGAACCGTATCTCTAACAGGTCGTTTCATTCGAAATAGTTACGAACGTCATAAACATTCTACAACCTGCCAATAAAATTGCCACGCTTTTAGTGGTATTTCGTGATTTCAACACCTCCGTATAACCGGACGTGGTCCGCGATGGAACAACGCTGCGAACGTTGTTTCCGGCTTATGTACGTAGTTCCTGAAAATCGGACCGCGCCGGAATGATCATATCTGCGGTGGTGTTAATTAAGCCGCCGTAGCACCTCGAACGCTACGCGATACACGTGATTTGTAATGGTGCTCGCCGTTTACGAGCGTATCGGAGAACACTCAGGTTCCCGTTAATGAAGTTCCGCTGATCCAGCTGTATCTCGTTGGATCCATCGATCAATCATTGAACACGACTCGCTGTTAACAACAGTCAAACGACGCTGTGAAACCGGCGTTTCGTAACAATGAAAACGAACATCGAAATTCAACGCGATTGAGATATCGTCGAATTTCTCCGGAATGCCCTTTCATCGCGGCCGCGTTACGAATATTTCGAGCAATCCGTTTTACGGGAATTCATAAAGCTCGCTTCGTTAACTTTCGGAATATTCGAAACGTATTTTTAGCGGTTGAAACCTGTTTTGCGTGCGAAAGCAATCGAAAGCGATGGAATAAAATCTGAAATCCGGAAACGCGGAAAGAATTTTATTGCCGAAGGAAAAAAATAAACGGATGCGTAGAGTGATTCATCATAATCGATAACGCACGCATCCATCGCGTATTCAACCTCAATTGCCGGTCCAATCGCGTTGTAAACGAGAATCCTGTGGGCAACGCTGCATGTTACTCGTTCGATTAACAAATTAAAAATTAATTCGTTCCACTAACGGGTAAATTCAACGTATTCATACGATATCGATGAAAGATTCGATTTAACCGCAACAGCGGGACAGAAATGTTGTCTCATCTATCTTGATAACGGGCGTTCATCGCGTACCTCTGAAAACAACTTCATCGTACAGTTGTTTCAGTTACGACAAAAACTGTTTTGTACACGTTAGAATGTATAAAGAATGAAATACAAAATACAACAATTCAGAAAATACAAAAATTCTGTAAGTATGTGTAGATGGACAATATAGGTCGCAAATTAACGGTTTCTCACTGATAAATGAACGGATTAAAGAAAAAGAGAGACAGACAGAGATAGGCAGAGCTAGAAATATTAGCTGAAACTCCTTTTAAATGAAACCACACGTACTTCACGCTATATGATCAGGCAGTAGCTTAAACTACGTTATAACCGAAAAGTTAACCTCGTACCAAGGCGAGGCTATGTTAAAAATCCCCCAGCATAACAAAGTATTTTCCCTTTAAAGCAAAGGTGTTTTCTTCAAAATAAAATAAAAATCTAATTGTTACCTAATTATCAATTAAATTTAACCACTGATAGGAGCCACTGGGCTCTATCCATCTGCTGGCCAGTTTACCCTATCGCACTATTTACAGTAACGGACAAAAGTTTAAAACGACTGAACAACGTAAAACATGTTTTATAACATGCAAATATACTTATTTTTGTCGTCGTTATGATAGAACACTATTTATTGATTAGCACAGAATACAAATTTTATTTATCGTGCTATTTCTTATTAATCAATTTACTTGTTTTCCTTAACCCTTTGATCTTAAACTTTCGACCGCTACCGTATTTCGTGCGAACAGCTAAGTTGTCAAAGGAACACCAAATAGAAAAATAATGACTGGCATCAACGAACAAAAACGGTCCCGTTAAAAAATGAAGCCTGAATATTCGACGCGAACGTTCCAGCAATACGCAGCGTTAAGAAAATGGAATTTCTCCCCGAAGAAAAGGTGCAACGCGGTCGCAAAACCAGAAACGGCTGGCAGCGCGATGCGATCTACGACTAGTCGGCAAGATTGCGTCGTCCAGAACGAGCAACGGCTGGGGAGCAGCAAATTCGACGCAAAAAGATAAACGAACTCCCACCAGATCCGGAGGCGTCGTCCGGTCGTATCCGTCGCTCGTAATCCGGGGATGAATTCAAGTGCGATCACCGGCCGGGATTACGTGGCCAGGTCACGTTGTACAAGGCCGAAAGGTGTTGCCGCGCGCTACCGATCAATATTACGCCGGAGAAACGACGCGGAGGGCAACCAACAGGTGAAGTTACGTCGCGGAGGAACTACTGCGAGGCCAATCGGGGAGAGTATAACGTTGCCAGGCCTTAGGATAGAGGGTCGCAAGAGCGCCGAGTCAGCTAGCAAGGACGAAGCGTTTAATCGGGTTCGAGACGAATTGCACACCGTGTTGCGTGCAATGATATTGAATTGCAATTATCAGTCGGTATGGATAGAGCAGGCGTCGGGATAAGGCTGGTTTAAGATGAAAAGTGTTAAAGAGTCACGATGGAAATGAAGAGCTCTTGATATTAAAGAAAAAACAGAATTAACTCGAGTATAAACAAGACAAATCAGTTTCCCCTCTTTAACTCCTTGCACTCCGAATTATTTTTCAATTTTCTTGCCAACAACTCCCTAGTATTTTAGGTGCCTTATATGAAATTTATTTTAAAGAACAATTCCTTGAGTGGTATTCATTTTTTTTATTAATCATGTTAAACATAGTTCGCAAGCTTTGTTGTAACTTATATTTGTTTAATTTCGTTGACTCTTTGATCTGAAACTTTTGTCCGCTACTGTATTCAAAATGGCACTTTAAAAATGTCGAGTGCGACTCGACATAGGAATTACTGTCATAGAAACGAAAGAGTTTAAAGATGCACACAGATTCCTATTTTACTTTCTTAAATTGAAAGAACTTCCAATTTACTAGACTTAACACCAAAGTTAATTATCCCGAAGTTAACCGCGTAAAATATTAATAAATTCTGCATTCTCCGCTTGCCAAAATTATTTAAATTATTTAAAATTATTCCCGATTCGATTTTAAAGCACACGAGTGATTCACGAATAATGTAGTATACGAATAGAATGCATCAAAGTGTTTTAGTCTATTTTTGAAAGGAGCGTAAAGTAAGAAGCGAGGCAAACTTTTCGATGTTGTTGGCTACCGTCACGATCCTTTCTCTTCGTTAGCGTTTGAATCCGAAATCCTGTCGGGGGTGACATCGGGGCCGGGCTGCACCATTAGTCGAGAGCAAACACAGTTTTCCACGACTCGATCTATTTTTGTCGGACAGAAAAGCTGACGGAAGCCTCGTTCGTGTTCCGTTCCCTCTTTCTTCTCACACATCCACAACTTTCGTCTATTTCTTATGACACGCGCGTCGCTCAGACGAACGCGCGGAATGAACAATTTCTCGGAAAAATTGTTTTTCTTGGTTAACGACAGGAAAACGTCGTTCGCTTTGACCATATAAACGTCACGCTTCATTTCTTTCAAACGCAGAACGGTTCGTTGCCGTTTTAAGCGTTGCTCCATTAAGAAACGGTATTTATGAAATATCGTTACACTGGGAGGAGAAATTATTAACATATCGTAGCGCCATTAAGTTTCTGAAATATTAGTCGAATTACGGGGTAAAATTCCTGAAATACTGCCGCAGTATGAAATAAACTGTATAATATATCGTTATGCTCGAAGGTGAGGCAGAAAAACATTTAGAAGTGAAGCGCAATTACCTTTAGAAGCAAATTTATGAAGGAAGATAAAAGAATATTTAGCGGTAGAGAGGAAAGAAATATTCAGAAATTACAGAAACGACAAATGGTACAAGATACATAAGTAATTAGAGCGTTTCGTTAAATCGAATAAAAATTTAAACGACGAATTTTGAAAAAAAACAAAATTTCTTCTATTTAATATTTCCAATATTTCTTCTGTTATTCTAATGCTTCTCGTGTAGAAATCATTGGCGGATCAAAAATTATGTATTGAGACCATTTCCTTCGAACAAATCGAATTTTTAGCCCGTTCAACCGAACCGATCGTTTTATTATTTCGCGTGGAAGCATCGAAGGCAACGGGAATTTTATCGAAGTTCCATAAACGATTATTGCGCACCCTCCCGGCAAAGCCCTCCTCGCGGATCCATACATTTTCCCTGCAGCAGCAAGAACAACGGAACAAGGGTGGAAGTGAAGATGCAGAGGATGGAGATAAGCAAAAAGGGGTCCGACCTCTACCCAACGTTGTACATGGAATCTACATAGATACGTGTGTATGTGAAAAAGTCGAGGGAAACGAAATGCGTTCGGGCTATTCGGGAAAAGGGGTCCAAAATTTGCCGATTTTTCGCGGCGATGGAACGGAACCTCGTGACGGCCATCGACCTCTAAAGATGCAATCGTGCAACTTCGATAAGCTCTTTTGCTTCGAACGAAACGAATCGGGAAAGGGAAAAGGAGGAGGAAGAGAATACGTATTATCGAGACGATCCGTATTCTTCCTTATCGCTGATTTATTTCTCACCCTGATCGACGTATAGGGTGACACTGAAGAGGAGAATTTTTTCTACGACGAAATCATGCGTCGAAAATGGAATGTAAAATATAACGTTTGTTTTACGAGACTCAATTTTAGTAGGATTTCTGGTATATAATAAATTATACCACCTCCTGCTTAGTAACATTATTTTAAAATAAAGTTGCTTACAAGAGCTCCATTGACATACAAAAAACTTCAAAACTTCAGTGTTCCCTTTTAACTCGATATTTCATATTTAAACAGAAAATACGTTGGATCTGTCAACCAGCTCGGTGAACTTTCTGAATTTTTCGAATTTTCACGCAAAATGTTGCTCTTCGTGACGAGTTAAAATGACAAAGGTCCCCGTAACATCTCGGGCCATTAAAATACTTCCATTACTCCTTTTCTTTCTTGTTGCAAGCGTTCGAACGTGTCTGTAACTCAAAAACTCGACTAATGACGACAAAAACGAGAGAGGCCGAGGATTAACGAAGTAGGACAGCCACGTATCGGGCGTTCGACGCTTTTGTCGCCGTAAAAGGAACGTTTAGAGTATTCCCCTTCAATCTGCGTGCGTTCGACTTCCAGAAACGGAAGGAAAATAGAAGAAGGCGCCTCGACGCTTTTGTCACGCAATTTTCACCCGATGGGGTTGGACGGGAGAAGGACGCGAGAGGAAGGAGAAATCCGATAAAGCTTTTCGAACGAGCTCCTTTTTCATTTTGTCGCGAATCGTTGGCGAGAACCTTCGGTGGGGAGTGAAATGCGATTTAAGGCGAAATTGAAGGAGTTCCCAGGGAGGATTTTTCTTTTAGGAGGCCGACTTGGGTTCGACCCAGTGAAAAATGTATTCCAGAGCTATGCCGAAGGGGTGATAAACGTTTCTATAAACAGGAATTTAAAAAGTACCCCCGTGCACGAACACGAAAACGTAAATTTCCATATTGCTTTTCCTGTTTAAGCAATTCAAATACTCTGACGGGTATTATTAAACGTAGATTGCATTTATTCTCGATCGAGACTCTAAAATTGATCATCGGCGACAGTGTTCTTAATGGTTTCCACCACACTACAGGTGCACACCTAACCTCCTGTTAGGAATTGATAACTATTTATATTTATTGTGGAAAAGTGGCGAACAGATGGTTAGCTTCATTTCCCTGCTTTAGTTTATAGCCACTGAGTCTGGGCCTGACAAACGAAAATCCCCTAGATCAGAGCCTAACCCACCCAGGTGGCCACCACCCTTCTGCCGCTAAGTTTCCTTATCTGAACTTTTTCCTGCACCTTCAAATTGTCAACTTCCTGCTCCAATCACCCGTTTTTTCGATCCCTTAAAAATCGCTCGGCGTTCGCCCATCGTCAGAATAACTAAGAACGACACCCGGGTAGTAAGAGTCGAATAATCGTAAAGGAAGGAACGTGATCTTCAAGCACCGAGACAATCCGTAGCTTTGTAGATTAAGTTACGTTGTTGCGATCGATAATACCACCCCCCCCCCCCTGTACGTAAAAAATCATGCAAATTCTCACGCGTTCTGTAACTGTTTTCAAAAAGCATGAGAACCGATTGGAAAAGGAAAAGTTTCTTGACTTTCTCCTGTTTCTCGAAATTTTTACATTCGTAAAATTTGTGATACACCATCAAGAAAATAAGGAAACAACGGTTGCCTGGGAAATATTTTAGCGACCTAATTGTTGAATCTGTTACAAGCCGGACGCGGTATGATAGATCGATACTCCGTCATTCGATACGTTCGTAGATAAACAGAGAATATTTGCTTAACCCGCACCGATATGGGGACTGGTGCCGTCATGGGGGTGGGGGTGTCACAACTGAGAATCACCCGGGGCGAAGAAAAATATTCAGAATTCCTTTCATCCTACGGTAACCGGGCGTAGAGCGAAAAAACGAGACCGGGGGTCGATAAAAATCGTGGACCCGTTTTTTCGCCGAAATTTATTTAACCAGGGAAAACAATGAACGCGAAACGGCCCTTGTTGTTTCGTGTCCGGCCGCATTTACCGTTTCGTTCGGCGGTTTACAATCTGATCCGACGCACGAAAATTATTCAGGAATCATTTGTACGCGGGCTGGGTCATTTAGAAATTATTTAAAAATGCTTGGGACGCGGTATAAAAATGGAAACGCATATAAATGAAGGTGGAAACGAGATCGTTCGTTGGACGGTGTAACAGCGGAAAAACAATCGTGAATTGCGTTACCGGCCGAACTCTTCGAAAAATTGCATCGTTCGAATTGCAAATAAAACGATAAAGTGAATAAAGCGGCTGCTACGCCAACTTATATTATTATATCGTAATACGAGAAAGCATTCTTAAAAGTGAACGAAAAATTGATCCATTGAAAAAGCAGAAGATAGAAAAGGTGGCTTCCAACGCTCCCAAGCGTATACGGAAAATTATCTGGAAGCGAAAATTGTAGTTATCCGTTGGCACCCGTTACAACACCGCAACAGGATACACTTCAAACTTCCAGAAGTAGAAAACTCCTCCCCTGGAACGAAACTGTACGCAATACGATAAACTGTTCGAAAAAGAGGAGGGGTCGGGAAAGTTTCTCGAAAGTTCACCAGCTCGTCCGGCTTAACGATACTTTATGGGGATAAGGAAGCAAATAGTTTCCAACCCAAACACGGTCTTGCACGCGCCAACGTCATCCTTACAAATGAACGCGCTTATTCATACCCCGCGAGAGGAAGGACGAAAACACGGGGCGAGGTAGCGTTTCTGAAAAATCACACTTTTTTTCCTCTTGGGAACGTAACGTCGCGTGGTACAATGCACAGCTGGAGGGGGATGAAATAAGGGTCGTAGAACCCGACACCGGCAACCTCCGGGCTATTCGAGCGGACGCCGATCTTCAGGCTCGAGCAACGCCACACCACGGTGCTCCTACCCTTGGGGACACGAGATTCAGTGACCACGCAGGGGGGAAAAAGTGCCAGGTCCGGGATCATGGAAGTCGATAGCGCTAACCTTTGGGATGGTAAAACTTCGCAGCAGCCTCGCCTCGGGTCGTGAATGCCGATAATGATGATTCGAGATCGTGAAATCTGATGTCGAGAATTGCTGAGCCACGAAATTCGTAACGTGGACAAGGCAGAATCGCGAGAATTGCGAGGGAAGATTCATGGGATCGGGGAAGTTTTAAGGTACATTCAAGCAAACAGGTGGTATTAATATTGACAGTTGCTACGTGTAAACATCAAGAAATTCTTATTATCGATTCGTGTGGCATAGTGTTTAATATTAATTGGAATTTAATAATGACGAGAGGTCCAAGTTTTCGATGCAAACAACTTTAGTTAATTACGATTTGTTGTTATTACATTCTATTGCCTGCGGGACCGAAAATATTGACTTGTACTACTGATCGCTTTCAACGTTCGGTTATTGCATTTCTCGTAGCGTGAACCAATTAAATCGAGAACCTTAACGTTGATTTATGCTACTAACATCCCTTTTCAATTCTCGTCAACGTGTACCTTGTTCGTTCTTCATCAAAATTTATGCTGAAATTCGTGTCTGCTCGACACTCTAATGCCGGAGGTTTTATCGTTGATCTGTACTACTGATTGTTTTAAATCCATCGTTCGTCGTTCACTTCTTCCCTGTGTTAACAAAAGATTTTATGAAGATTTTCTTACCAGTTAACATTTGTTTTTAATCCTTGTAAAGTGTTCTTTTTGGTGTTTTTTTTTTAGATTAACACCTCTTCGCTAGCCTAAGTGCAATTTATACCGTATTTCTGGATCACGGAATGAACGTTATCGGCTTGCACGAGGTTAGAGGCGCGAAAATCGAGTTCTACGACCTGAGATAGTCGTTACCGTGTTTCCGTGACCCCGGGGTCACCGATATCGACTCGAATTACCTCGAGGTCGTCGGTATCAGCACGCATGATCCGGCAGTTGTTATCCTCTCGTGACACTGTTGTTATCGGTAGCCTCTCTTCTGCGCGAGAATACACGAGTTTGCACTTGCAACATGTCTCTCTGATCACTGCATCGACATATCTCGAAACTATGCACTCTGTAACTCAGATCGCTCTTCGTCATCCAACAACACCTAATTTCATTTACTTAATCTAAACCGTGTTGTTAACTTCAATACCGCGTGTGCTTCGATCTTAAGCGATAATTCGTGAAAAGAAAAATTCTAACGATTATCGACACATCGACGATGAATAATAAATTCATAGATGGCCACCTCGTTGTAACTGTTGCTTTACTCTCGCGAAACAAAAATCCTATTCGATCTTCCTTCAAAATCCATCGAACGGTTGCTCTTGCATGAACAAACAAACAAACAAACAAACGCAACAAAAAATCCCCAGTTTCAATCGCTTTAACAGCACGCGCTGTTTCCCATCATAAACCGCCACTTCCCTCGCAAATCTCCCGACAATCCCTCGCGCATGATCGAATCAATCGCAGGTCCAGGCCCAGGAGCAACGCGACGCCTGTGTCGAAACGATTTTTCCCATTTTTCATGCCCGACCTCGATCCCAACACGAAAACTTCTGATCCGTGAATCGCGGTAACCAATCGTCGTCTCCGTACAAAAGGCGACGATGTCCGGATAGAGACCGGTTCTTTGTGCGATCACCACGAGTGTATCAGAGGAAGTGACCGACGGACAGCATCCCGTACTTTGACGTCAGTAATCACGAGAATGCACGATCCAGCGTGTCTTGATCAACGTGATTCGAAATTAGTAGCGAATGGACGACGCCAGAGTAGCCCGGGCCCGGATTGGCATACATTCCTTTTTCCACGGCTATTCCGGATCATCCGGCTGGATCTGCCCGCGATGAGTTACCCAGATACAGGCGGGCAAATATTCAACTGGTCACGGATAAAAAAAAGAACGACCCGTGACGCGCACCGATGGATTTCGATCGGAAATGTGAAACCGGCGTTACGTGAACGGAATGAGCTACAAAGAGGATCCTGTTCCGCGAAAGGAATCACTGCGCTGCGGGGTAAATGGAAACGAAAAACTGGCCGCTCGACGCGTGAGATGCAACAAGCTTACCTGTGAAAATAGAGTTCGGTGGACGATGGAGACTTTTCAATCCGTTTCCTTTCTCTGTTTCGGTTCTCGGACCTCGGTTCTACAGGATTTTATTTTATTAGAGATAGACGGTGGGGTTCGGGTGGTAGGTGTAACAAAGTAAAGTTCTTAGATATATTTAAAACAGTTTAATAGTAACGTGTGAATAACTTTTCAACTTCACACTTTTAGCCAACCGAATGGGGACATCTCGACATTCTTTCCTCTGCCATTGGTTCTATCTACTTTTGTTATTAATTAGTCCTGAACTAGTGTTGTCCACAGTTCATCAAATGCATTTGCTGCTTTTTCAAAGTACAATTTCCAATAAATTCAACTCCAGTTCAAGACCAACTAATAACAAAAGTAAATAAAACCAATGGCGGAGGAAAGAATGAGAGATCTTCCTATTCGGTTGATTAAGTGTTAACAACTTCTTGCTCCTCTTACAATCACGATTGTTGGATTTTTGGAATTAAGAACATAATTATGATTTGTGCTTCCTCGCCTACGGTTTGACGATCGGGCCAGGATTTCGGGCTAACCCCCGAACCAGTGAACGAAATATAATAAATTAAATTATTAATTAATAGCTTATTGATTAACTTAAATTATATATAGATAAATAAATTATTGAACAGCATTCGCTTATCGAAGCCATATTTCTAGAACAACTTATTATTACTTTGTTTTTTCAAGAAATAATATTCTCTCTCTGGTACGCAGTTCATGTTTGAAACTGTTTTTACAACGATTTAAGCACACTCTGTTCTGTTTTGTTAATCTCCCCGGTTTTGTAACGCGGTAACTGATGTATGCTTTTCGTTTCCGCGAAACGTTTAATTAACATAATTAACCCGATTACCGACACAACGTGTACAATAATTTCTTGTTCTAAATAAATTGGAAACCGTAAAACATAATGTTAGATTCTCCGATGCGTATTAACGTTGTGTCTTGTTTTGCTCGATGTTGAAACGTAAAAGCTGGGAAAGCAAGGAAAAGAGAATTTTATACGGGTTTTTCTTCCGTAACAGGAGGTTGCTTATTTAAAATATTATAAAGGAAAAAGGTTCTGTTGGCAAAAATTTCTCTTCTGTTGTAATGCTCGTTACGGTGAAATTTAATTGTGGAACAGTAGAGGCGTGTTAAGAATTTGAAAATATGAAAAGTTTTTAATTAAACATTTGAAAATTTAAAAACTTTAAGCATTTGAAATTCTGCTTGAAACCGCAAGTTTAAAAAATGAACGAATATACGATGAACATCAACGTTGTACAATTTCAAGCTTTATCATTAAGATATACATACGCTATCAAAGGCAGCGAGGACTACTTAAACAACTATCCGAGGCTTTCGAACAACCGCGTAGAACTATGCTCCACACGAAACAATAACACTTTTACCCCACCCACTTATCCAAGACAATTAAACGCAAACAATTGTGCACGCCATAATTACGAAGACGCTGGATCACGAGTCCTTTGTTTCAAAACCTCCCTACTTACTTTCACGTTGTCGTCGCTGAAACAACAAACAGAATGTCGCTGCGACGTTCGAGAACAGACAGGCGAACAATATCGTATCGCTGAAACGACGTTGCTAAAGCAGAACGTTGGTGATCGTTAAACAGAGCAGCTGTCTCGAACTGAACCGCGCCGCTGCTCCCGAATCCTTGAGAAAGCAAAGCAGAACTAAAAAGGATATTCTAAGGGAATAGAATAATTAAAAACAATTCGTTGAACGTTAAGAGGTATGTAATCTTTTTTTAAGCTGCGATGAACGAAACAGTTCTAACTAATTATGGCCAAAATGACGACCATCGTGGTCAACGGCCGAATCGTGCACCCTAATTCGGCAGACGTATTCGGATGCAATCAATCATTGCGATACCGTTTTAATTATGATTGATACGTAAAATGAATCGATATTGAAGAGAAAAACAAACGTGTTCGTTGAAATTGCTAATGAAGGCCGATCGTTGAACCCCGTGAATTTTTAAACAGATTCAGACGTTGCAAAAGCAAATACCGAGGAAACTGTTCGATTGCCCAACTTTTGTTCAGCTTTCACTATTTTTCAATGCTTTTCCTGGATATCTCTGTGACGGAAGACAAAACGAGAATTCGTCGCTTAATTAAATCTCATTCTTCGAATGCGAAACAAAATTGTGATTTCACCGATTCTTCTTTTAATTCTTCTTTCACGGTGAAAATTTCGTGGCGATCAATCAACTTAGTTCGTTAAAATTTTTCCGCGTATCGATTCCTGCATTAGCGACGAGTTCAATTCTATTTTTCCGAATTTCAAATCACCTGTCGGGCCGGTAGGAAGTATGAAAATCTGCTTCGTCATTTACGGTGTCCTAGTTCAGCCGTAGCTGAATCAAGCCATCGAAAAACTTGATCACATTTTTCCTCGCATTTTTCCATTAATTTAATAATTTCATTAACCTGATAAATTTCTTTCTAACATTTTCTAAGATCAGGAACGTACAACGTTTGACGTTCGTTAAGACCGATGATTGAAATTTCCTGAAAGAAACTCCAATTTCCTTCTTAAACTCCTGAAGTCTAATTCTTTTTATACGGTTCATAAGCATTCGATTAAATTAATCATCGGGAAACTCATATCTGGAGAGGTTATGAAACAGTATTCCAAACGCACACGTTTCAGGGAAACAATAGAAAGCTTCCTAGGGAATTTATTGCGACATTTTCCCCTGTGGATCAGCTCATATCAAGGAGTTCTGAAGTTTATGAGGGGCTAATAAAATACCTATGTAATCCGCGGACGAACGACGCTCAGAATAGACAGTATTTAAGCGACGCTGCCCTTATTCCCGCGTAATCCGTCATCTTGTCGTCCAGCAGGTTGAAAAAGTTTTCATTAAAGATGAAAAGATAAATGGAATGTCAATTTTAGAACGAAACTTAATAAATTTATGTTAGTAAAAATTGAATGATAAGGAAATCGGAAAGATCAAAATTATGCTTGTGTTCAATCTGTGAAATAAAGCAAATCCCTGTAGGCAAGGATCTAAATAACACCATGAATAATGCGTAGACCGAGGATCGAACCGCAGATTCGAATCCCCTCGTACAACTTTCTCCCTCCCTTATCCTTCCGTGGGATCAAAAGTGCCCCTATATCAAACGAGAGTCATAAACTCTCGAATAGCAATAAATGGTTATCAAAATGGAGAGGGGACTGGAAGCGCCTCTCGATCCCTATCAGAAACTCAGAAACGAATTACTTATTCCTCTAGGTATCGGCCGTGAATGTGCATTTGAGTGTAAAAAAGAATTTTTCATAAAATTGAAGATATCATTATATCATCTTTCCGTCTTTAAAGCGAACGAAGAAATAAATCTTTGTACGACAAATTTCACAGAAAGTGCTTTAATTACTTATTCCTTTAGACATTAGCCATGAATGCGCATTTGAATGCGAAAAAGAACTTTTCATAAAATTGAAGATATTATATCATCTTTCCTTCTCTAAAACGAACAAGAAAATAAATCTTTGAACGACAAATTTCACAGCAAGTGTTTTAATTATTTATTCCTCTAGGCATCGGCCATGAATGCGTACTTGAATGCAAAAAAGAACTTTTCATAAAATTGAAGATATTATATCATCTTTCCTTCTCTAAAACGAACAAGAAAATAAATCTTTGAACGACAAATTTCACAGAAAGTGTTTAATTATTATTCCTTTAGACATCGCCATGAATGCGCATTTGAATGCAAAAAGAACTTTTCATAAAATTGAAGATATTATATCATCTTTCCTTCTCTAAAACGAACAAGAAAATAAATCTTTGAACGACAAATTTCACAGCAAATTTTTTATCGTAATAATCAAAAACAGCTGTCGTAGTATGTAACCGTAGCAAAATTATTCGAGGCAACGCCCCGACAGAAATTGCGAACCTGTTTACTCGTGCACGTATAAACAATGCAAGTGTTAATTTAGAGGCGAGCCAACCTAATTAAGGCCGGAAGCTACGGAAGCTGAAGGAAAATGCATAGGGCGAAGAGGAACGACCTCTATTTCCCATGAGCATTTTGCACAGCCTAGACACCCTTCCGTTATCATCCTCCGGTTGTCGATTTTCCAATGAAACGGTGGCTGCTTTTCAAATTTGTTACTTACAAGGTTAGAACAGTCATGATCTTCTTGTTCGAAGAAGTAACGATCGCATTCTCGGAAATTGTTGCCCGGGTTTGCAGTCCCCTTCAAAGGGAATAGGTTTATAAACCGATTTAAAACGATAACTATAGACAACTCTCGTTCTCCGCATTAAAGTAAAGTAACGATCCACTATTCTGTACTTGCGAACTGGTTTATGTATCCGTAGAAATGCTAACAACATTTCTTATCGATTACGTTAAATTTTCTATGACCCTTCCTCTTGAAACTTTAATAAATTACAATCAGTAATCGCATTAACTGAACGCTCGAACATCGCAGATCTTACGCTTTTTAACACGTTCATCGCCCAGCGTGATTCGGCTGAGTTTCTTGCTGGGCCCAAATCCGATTGCATAAAAAACTGAGATAAAAAAAATATAAAAACAGCAAAAGTTTTAACTTTTTATTTTTATTTTACGTATTTTATATTTATATGTATTATACTTCAATACTTATTCCATTGAATTCCTTTGAAGATTCCAATTTAAAATCTTATTTAACTTGAAGAAAAAGAACGTCACCCAAATATGGGTGACGTGGCGACGAACGTGTTAAGTTGAACGTATATCGATTATAGCAAACTGTGCACAAGTCTCGTTAAAAGTGACGAACGACAACCTTCACCGTTGGCACCGTTTTCGTCACAGAAACAAGCGTTCAAAGCAGAGCGGCCTCAATGAACCTTGATCCGTTTTCTAACCACCACCGTGTCTTCTAACAAGATCCAACTAATTATCGATGAATGAGTTCGCCAAATATTTACCAGCGATCTATTTTGTCGCAATTAGACGCATCAAATATTGCACGCCGTTTAACGAGTCTTGCCAGCAAACGATCCACCGTCCGAACTTTATTGTGGTTTACATGGAACTCAAGCAACCGACCGGTAACGAGGTAGCAAATGGGTCGCAAACCGCAACGAGATAATGCTCCGGTGTAATGGGCCAACAAAGACTGCGTGAATCGTGATCCATAAAACATGTATTAACGCAAGATCTGCATCGAACCGGTACAAAGATGTAGGTCGATGTTGTCGTCGGTTGTTCCGCTTATTCCGGAAGTTATTCGTGAACGATCCCATAAAAGTGTGACCGGATGCTGAAGTTAATAAAATTATAATACAATTATAATATAATATAAATATGATAAAATTATAATAAAATTTACCAAAGTTCTCGTTCGAGAGAGACGTTTGGCGAAATAAAAATTCGGAAAAGTAATTTTTAAATTTTTATCGTAGCATTTTTTACTTAAAATATTATACCGTGAATGTGTATATTAAATTGTAACCGTGGATAATGCTTACAAAGAGTTCATTCGGAACCATCCACCGTATAAATATTATAATTCCGGCGATAACGCTGTGCAAAATTATCTGGTCGGAGCGCTTGTTTCAACGAAGCGGATTGAACTATGGGTGGACGGTTATGTTAACAGGCAACGTTATTACGGTAATTGTATTCACCGCGTGGTTACAAAATAAACAGTCTGTAAACGTGAATAGTTTCCACGGACGTAAATGGACGAAACTTTCTAGTTTAGAGACGGACAACGTGTAATCGTTTAATTCCTTGTAATCGCATAAGTTTCCTTGAAAGCTTTCCGATAAAACCAAGATTAGTATTGTTATTCCTTATTTATAAAAATATTTCAAATAGCATATGTAAATATTTTTCTCAACCACTGTATTCGTTAATTAGGTTGTTATTAAATTAGCCTGTTAGCTATGCTTGTGTCAATACTTGAACTGTACGATGTGAAGAAAGAGTGATCGAAGCGTCGACGTCGCTCGATTGAACAGAGATCGTTTCTTCTGGCAAACAGTATAATTTGCCTTGCTTCGTCGGTCGTACAAACAACACAGACCAAGCAACGACAGCCAGAACGAATCGATTCGTTTCGATATTGCGAAGTTACCATAAAGGGGACCGTTCTTTGTTTCAATAATTGTGCTAACTAATGATTCTTGGAGAACCAAATCAGTTCCGAATGATCGTTACGATCTCTCGACACATCTAAGTTTGCTGTTATGATAGATAAGAAGGAAAAATTGGAGCAAAAAAGGAAGGACGAAAGCAGATTTATGGAGACCAAAGAATATGTCTGAATAAGTTTGCATTAATTATGCATCCGTGTTCACTTGCTGCACACTCGAAATATTAATTACAAAAACCGCCATGAAAGAAATCCAAAGTAGCAGCGTAAATCAAATCTTGGCTTATGAAACTATAGAACTTGATACAAATATCATACCAGACAGAATAAATATATTTTCAGCGGCAGACAGAGCACGTTAATGTTTAGGCAAATATTTTCGTGGGAAGTTTGAAACAACCCAAGACGGATTCAACTATCCTCGAGGTGGAAAAGGTTCGTTGCCCGACTCAACCACGGAAACACCCATGCATAGTGACTGGTAACGTCAAGCTAAACGTGAAAGTTGCGTTACCATAATTTGCCGTAAGGTTGTAATCGGTGTCCCTGTGTGTGTGTATGTGAATGTGACTACCTGAACTCGGTTTATAATTAGGTCATCGAGTTTAACATGCTCTAACAAAAATACACGTATCCTTCGCGATGAATGTTGTAGAGAACTTTACGCGATATTATTATAGTTTCAAAGAAAACGCAAAATTTTCCAAGTATGTTGAGTGAAAACAAGACTTCAATTTTGTCGGTCGATTATTCTAGTTGATTTTCCGTTCGTCTTATAAAATTCAGTTGCACGAAATGTCACACGTCAAATGCTTGACTCTGTGACAGATACTAAAGATTACATCGTCAATGCTTTTAACAACTATCGTCGTACATCGAATATTTTATCAGATATTCTAAATTAGTCCTTTTAAAACGGAAGTCTAATATCCACTTCCTTCGAGCTGTTTCTGGTCTTTCTTGACGGTTAAAATTGTTCGCGCTTCTATTAACAGATTTTATTTCTGCAACCTGTTCCCCCAGAAAACTTCCCGGTCTATGAATTTAACATTCTGACATCGAACGTTCTCCGGTAACAACCTTTCTAGATAACTTCGCTGATAAAGCTCGTCGGAATATTTCGATAACGTTACACAACCTTATTAACCATACTTCCGTGAGACTAACTTGCACGTTAACGTGGTTTAACAAGCAACAGACGCCGTGCAGAAATCAATTTCTGGCTGCTGTTGTTAATCCTAAGGGACGAAAACAAGGTGAAACAGTACAAAGAGAGATGAGACCGAAAGAAGGGTCAAAATTGATCCAACGAATACCCCTTCTCGCTACCTCCCAATGAAAAATGTAGGAAATCTCGAAGAACAGGTTGAAACTATTTGCCAGATCCAGTTGGGATTCAGAACGAATCGTCGTCCCTTATCCCTCGGTCGAGTTCTGGCTCGCAAGAAGAGGAACAGGTAACAGGAACGAAAATGAAGTTCCGTCGATCGTGGTCGTGCGATCGACCGGTAAAGTAAGTGCATTGGAACCGAAGTCGAGGGATGGATAAAAGCGCTCTTAAAATACGCGTCGAATCGAATTTTCCACTCGACGGTTCGTCGTCCACTGTCTATGAATCTAATTAGCGTAGAAATCTCCGACTACCGCGGCAATTTTTCCGACGGAATCGAAGCGACGCGCATGATAATGCGTCGCGAAGACGATAGATCGATCCGGCGGCGAATCGCAATTACAAAATGGGGTGCGAACGGCGAAGGGAGGGGCTGGGGGGATGGAAGCGGAGGGTAACGCGGTTTTCCTTTCTCCCCATGCTCCGTGGAAACTCGCCTTTGTGTCGTTAGCGGGTTTCCTTCTTCTCTTTTTTCTTTGTTCCCCCTTTCTCCCCTCCCATTCTCCCTTTCTTTCTTTCTTTTTCCGAGCGTTCGTTACCGTGCGCCGGGGAAATTTCAAAGCGGTTATTTTATGTAAAGCAGAAAAAATTGCGCGACACGGCAGGGAAGATCGACGATGTTCGTGACGAAAATTAGATGGACGTGGTTACCAGAAATTGGCAGCCCCCCGATATACCGGCAAAATAAAACGGAACGACACCGCGGGAACTAACGATACGCTCGTCAAAACTTTCCTCGATCTCTCATCCGCTTCCCGGTTGTTCTTACCGTTATCGGGCTTAAATACTAATCGCTTAAAAAGTAAAGAGTCGAGAAAACGATATCCCTGCAACCACGAAAGCTACTTCGTTAACACATTGCGGATCGCTAAGAAATCTGTAAGACGTGCGCCTGGGACCGTACGTTTCTCGGCAAACTTGAACGTTGCTAAAATCATCGTAACATTTTTATCGATGAAGCAATGTTTGTCAAACAATTTTTTTTTTTTTTATTTCAAAAGAATCACACCTTGACCAGTTTTATTAGCGAGGAAACATAGCTTGTGATATACTGAACAACAATTACATTGTATAATCTCCGAAAAGCGCATCGATCACGAGTTCACTCGTGGACGGTCAGCAACGTTCGGTTTGCTAAACACGAGAAAACTCGTGAGCGGTCCTTAATGCGTTAACTGCTCCACTTCCGACTCTCTCTCTCTCCCACCTTCGAACGCGCACGTACACCACCCGACTTTGTTTCGACGACAGAACGATCGCAAACCGACGGATCGATCGCGAAACGACCACGCCGCGGTGTCGATTCGTTCGTCGATCGACGGTTACGTCGAGAAGGAGAAACTGCGCGGCATCCACGCCCAGGGGAGTCGCAAGATCTCCGATGACGCGGTGCAACGCCACGTTGCCGCGGCCGTCGTCGCGTATCCCATGATCCCCTGGACGGAAGCAGCCCATTAGCCGGCCAATGATGATGCCAACGGACACCCAGGTCAGCTCGCTGTCGTGGTACCGAGCAGAGGCCGGCACTGACGACAGCTTTCGCTTGTCGACCGATCCGTTCGAACATCTACACGCCTATCGTCTGCCTAACGTCCGCGTTTCGGCCGTCGTTCGCGTCGTTAAGAAGGATTCTGCAACAACTCGATCGAACCTCGATTTAAGCGTCGATCGATTCTCGACGACCTCAACGATTTCTCTTCGCTCCCTACGTCGACGGATTCCTGCCCGTGATATTCCACCGCTGGAATAATTGGGTCGTCGAGATTGCTGTGAATTCGATCGTTCTATCCAACGCGAGTCTTCCGGCTATCTGTACTTTGGCCGGCTCCCGGTAGATCGGCGATGTGTTCGACACGGGTGATGCATCGACTGTTAACGCGTACGTGCTGGGAATACCGGATGCGAACGGAAAGGTAGAAGCTTAAGGTAGATGGACTTACGAGAATTTGATGCACGCCGATAATGATCGGTGACACGTTCGGGTTTGTTCGGCACGCGTAGAGACTGTGATCCGGTTCTTCGTTGCTCGAACTAAAAGAAGTGAAAAATTTGTGGAAAATCTGTTGATCCAGTGGTTTCGTTGGAGAGTATACGGTGAACGAGGAAAACAGTGATATCGATATAAATCCGAGCGATCGATGAAAATATTATTTTGAAAGCAGCGCGTGGCGTTACATCATTCGCGTGATTGCATTGTGGACAGAGAAAAGTGTGTCGTTATGCTCCCCCCTGCGTTCATCGTGAACCCCTGCCTACGATTAATCGAATGAGTGGCTAAGTTTCTTGATACGCAGTGACATCAATAAGCGATGACCAGTGATCACGCGAGTGCACGTCGTTGTTTCGCTTCGCAGTTCCCTAGCAAGTATTTCGCGAGTGAAAGAGGAAACCGCCGTGTGACCTACATGGATCGGTATGCGTTTCTCTGTTTCCGATAAAGCGCAGGACCAGTCAATTTATTTCGGGTTTAGCTCAAAAAACTTGTGTAACGAAAAAGATCGTACGGTATAATTTTAACGAGAGAACATTTCATATTGTCCAATATGAAATAATTCGCTAACGCTTCGTTTTATTTTCACTTTCGCCTTGTCTCATCTCTGGCCAAACAATGTACATCCAAAGTTTTCCCTCGATTCACCCTCCATGCCATCACCCTGAACTCGGCTTGTCACAGTTATATACGTAGGTAAAAAAGAAATATAGCACGGTCGTAAAAACAGCAGGGGATGGAAAAGATAGCTCGTACGGGTGACAGGCGTCGTGCTTGTACGGAGACAAATATTGTCGTAAACTTTTGTTGCGCAGAACAGCCAAACTGTCCATTAATTAAATTATAAAAAATAAATACATCTCGTGAAAAGCGTCTCGTTATCTCTACAACAAAAATATCGTTTTCCACGTTTATCGAACTTTTTAAACGAATAAAACGATACACACCTGTCGCTACATTTTTCATACATTTCAAATATGTTTTCCCCAAAATTATTGACCTTTTGAGAATTCCTTTCAACAACAGGTGCATACATTTTTTTGTGCTCTTACACACCTTGTGTTCTTTCAATTCATGTCACCTGCAAATAGCGACTGGAACAATGGTATTTATCGAGACAACGTCCGGACGGAAATAAATTATTATCGGCAATCGAATTAAGCGAGCGACACTTGGAGGAACGTAAGAAGCATAAATTTTTCGAAACAATGCTGAAAAAAACATCCATTACACTCTATCCACGATCGTAGCGAATCGTTAATCTGAACTTACAAAGCTCGCCGAGTTTTATCTTTAATTAAACGTCGGTCAAGGGGGGATAAATTCGAGATTTCGAAACGGAGACAACGGGAAGATTATGGTGGGATGTTCATAAATGAAAGCCGTAAATTCAAGATCGTTGAGGACAACCAATAATTCTGAAGCATTAGATCGAGCAATATATCTCGGTTTACAGTCGTTGATGCAATAAAATTTCCGCTTTCTAATTTCTAATCAAAATTAATATCTAAATTCGTTTCCTTTGCTTTAAACTCTGTTTAAAAAAAGATCTATCATTTTTCAACGATCCACCACATTTATATTTTCTCAATTATTGGTAATCGTAAATAAAAAATTACTGTTTTCCTTTGTTGAACGCTTATAATTTTAATAGCACAGAAATGTAAAACAGGAATGAAATGACTGTAAAATGAAGATAGGAGAATCGAGGACGAGTGTATCGTTTCAGAAAATTACGCTTACCCGGAAAAGACAAAATACAAACGTATCGGAATAACCGATGCTGTTCTCGATCTTCATAAATCAATTTATTTTCTACACTCCCGTCAACGTTCACCCCT
Source organism: Tetrapedia diversipes (assembly GCA_033822845.1). NCBI lineage: Eukaryota > Metazoa > Arthropoda > Insecta > Hymenoptera > Apidae > Tetrapedia > Tetrapedia diversipes. The sequence continues at coordinate 405,521 of JAOPTO010002468.1, read as the reverse complement.
TTTTCTGTTCATCTTGCTCGTCGTTGAACGTTAATTAATGAAATTTCCTGACGAGTTGTTAATTGCAGCCGCGTTTACCTAATTGTAAAGAGCGCAGAGAGTTCGACGATCGCGCTTAATTGGAGAACCGAGGGCACATCGTTTTAGGTTTTTAACTAGCTAAGGATGTGAGCAAACGATCAATCGGGCATCGTTCTTCAAGCGTCACAGACTGGTTTTACAAAAAATTTGTCGTTGAATCGGTATTCCTTTCTTATCGTAAGACCCAAAGAAGCTAATTTCTACGATCATACGTAATTCGTTAAATCGTCCGTTCGCTATTTCGAGCGGTGATCTAGAAACATAGAATCATATAATCCACGCGACTAATTCTCATTGAATCTCTCTCGTTCGTATCTTACGTCCGAATGGAAACGGCGATCGCTTCTACGACTGAAAACATATTTACCTGTTAACGATCGAGTCGATTAGTTTTAGATCTTTTTCACGATCGAATCAACGGCTAATCCAACCCGAATACAAATGTTTCAGGCTCGGTGTACCGGTGCACCGCGGAAGAGCGAACAATGGCTTTGAGAAGAGCAGAGGCTAAGTAGCAGGCTGCAGGTACAGGAACAGAGAGGGTGAAACAACAGGAAAGGAGGAGACCCGATCGAGAGTACAGGGTGAACCGGCGTGGAAAGGTGCGAGCAGGAAGGACGCCGAACGACGAAGCGAAAAGAGTTCTGTGTTTCGAGCAGCGAACACCGGAAGCGGCAACAAAAACGAAATCTGTGGAACGGAACGGGAACGAGGGTTTGGAAAAGGGAATAGCGGAGAGCGGTGGAGCAAGAAAATGAAGGAGAACAGCTTATGGGCGCTGGTTTGGACGGTGAGCCTGATGACGGATCTGAGCCTGGCACAAACATCGCAGCTATGCCCCTGGCACGGTGTGATCTCGCCCTGTTCCTGCACCCTGAAGAAATCCGGCCTGGATATCGTATGCGAGTACACGAACCTTACTCACATCTCCAAGGTCATGAGCACGCTCAAAGGGAACACGAACACGGTCATCTTCTATCTGAGGCTCAGGCACAACAGTTTGCCTAAGTTGCAGCCGTACGTGTTCCTCGGCCTCGACATCCGCCATTTGACCATCCACAACAGCAGCCTGGCGAAACTCGAGGAATCGTCTCTGAGCTCCATCGGTAAGTTCTTCGAAGGGGTTCAACGATTGTTCGTTTGAATACATAGCAATTTCAATACTTCGCGCTGAAGAGGAGACTTTTATCGTATTCAACCGTCTAAGTTAACCCTTTCGCTACCACAGCCTCAGAAGACAAATCGCCACCACAGCCTAGACGTTTTATTATATAAATATCATATCAATTGTCATTAATTTTTGTGTGATGTATTTATAACGTTCTAAGTAAGTGAAATTAGTTGGCACAAACTATTGTCATAAACTGGTAACGAACGTCTATCACATATTTCTGACGCCGGGCTCGGGTAAGAAAATTGGGTCGTCACATACATGTGACGCTGGTAGCGAAAGGGTTAAGGATCCTGCTATACTTTTGACCGCCGTAGATATTCTCTTGGTCAGCTAGGTCAGCACGCTCAACTTTACCAATGCATGTCAGTCACATGTTTAGTTTCATTTTGTCGCATAAACCATGCGAGTAATATGTTTGAGTAATATGTTACGAGTATACTTTGTTTCTAATTGTTTTGTTTGAAAAATTAAACATATTTAATTTGAAATAATCCTCGATAGAAACCAACGAGACAAGCGCTATCGCGCCGCGTTACTCTTCTCGACAAGATTTGTTCGACTACCCCTGGGTCTCGAACTATTAAATCGAGTAACGGTTAAACATAAATTCTGTTTTCCTCCGTTTTGTCGCATTCAAAACAATCATATCCATAACCGAGATCATGCAAATTATCACCCGAAATAAATAGAAAAATCGGTATCGTTTAATGTATTATTCGATAGGAGCTGGCCTGACCCAACTAGATCTGTCGCAAAACGCTTTGGTTTCTGTACCATCTACCGCTTTGAAGGATCTTCAGCATCTGCTTATCTTGAACCTAAATCGCAACAACATCAAGATCATCCATAAGAAAGCCTTCGAAGGGCTAGACACTCTCGAGATACTTTCCCTATACGAAAACGACATTTCCACCATAGAAGAGGATGCCTTCAAAGGGTTGCACAAGTAAGTTTGAACTGTACACGCAATTACGAACTTTCGAGTTTAATCATTTAGCCTATTCTAATAGCTTAACACAAGTTTCGATTCACGAACCTATTACAGTAGAATCTCCCTTATCCAAGCATCCCTCATCCGAATATAATAGTATCCAGATATTCTACTATTCGAACAGAGTATCGTCTTAAAAAATTATAAAATCTAACAATACAGAAAAAATAGGACACAGCCGTTTAAATAGGTTGAGAACCTTTTAGACGTACATTTAAATAAACGAAATTTGTGTAAGAAGCAGAAGCAACTGTTCTATCGTTCGAAAATTCCTTTGTCCGTACGCTTTTGTCCCCCGATTAGTTCACCTATGGGAGGGTCTACTGTAACTAAAATCGTAAAACTAAATTTCAAATGAAAGCACGTTTAAATCGTAGTCGAAAGCTAAGAAGATTGAATCTGGGAGGGAACAAGTTGACCGAAGTGCCGACGCAAGCGTTGCGCACACTGGACATGCTGAAGAAGTTGGAGATGCAGGAGAATAGAATCACCGCTATTCAAGAGGGTGATTTCGAAGGTACGTCCATTTTCATTTTCACCTTCCATACAATTCTCGAGTTTCACGCGAGATTTCCTCTCGCGTGCTACCTTTATCCGTGACTACGTTGAAACTTTTCGAATCATTAGACTCTCAATAACGATGGCACGCGTTAAACGTATGCTTTTTTAAGTGTAACGCGATTTTACCAAGTAAATTTTTCGCACCATATTCTATCGTATTATACAAAATAAACGATATTTATTCGAAACAATTTCCGTCCCGTTATACTGTCGCATAAAATAATTTTAGTTTCAAATTTCAAGCATTTTCGCGTTAATTTTCAAAGTATTCGTTCGCGTGTAACACCGTTTATTCCGAAAAAACAAGATCCCATATCGATCTTCTTAAAAAATCCGTTCAAAAACGTCTGCCCCGGTGTGATTGGATAAGTTGAACTAAAAATTTGTCAACGCAAACAAACTGGAAACGACTGGTTGAAATTCTCAACCGCCGTTTAATCTCGCGTTTAACACGTTCGTCGACCAGCGTGATTCAGCTGATTGTGAGTTTCTTGTTGAGCCCAAATCCGATTGCATAGAAAACTAAGATAAAAAAAAATATAAGAACAGCAAAAATTTTAACTTTTTATTTCTATTCTACGTATTTTATATTTATATGTATATTATACTTCAATCCTTATTCCATTGAATTCCTTTTAAAATTCCAATTTAAAATCCTATCTAACTTGAAGAAAAAGAGCGTCACCCAAATTATGGGTGACGCGGCGACGAACGTGTTAAACGACGTCGATCATTTTCACTGGGAGCTACCCGACTGGCACCAGTTTCCTAACGAACTCGGTGCAATCGATTCATGTTCGATTAACCGCATAACTTTACACTGCGTGAACGCGCGTGCATATCCTCGACCTTTTCGCACGCGGGCAATAAGGTCACAGAAGAGAGCCGACCAGTGATGTACTTATTCTTAGACGCGAATTAACCTGTCTTTGTCGAAACGACAGAAAGTAATGATCACTTCGAGCATTCGCTCGTGCGGAAAAAGCGGAAACGCTAATGACGAATCTATCGAAGATCCACTCTACTTCCTGTTCCTCAGGTCTGAAGAGTCTGGATTCGTTGATATTGGCGCACAATCAGCTTCACGAAGTCCCGGCCCGTGTGTTCTCCCACTTGACGCAATTAAACTCTTTGGAGCTGGACGGAAATCAAATTACCCACGTGGATCCGGACGCGTTCATCGGTCTCGAGGGTAAGCGTAATCGCTATTTGATACTGCGATTCCTTTGAATGGTCGCGTCGGCAAGCGTGGCACGATGTTATTTCTGTCGTGTCACAGCACGTCTCGAACAACCGATCAACCGATCGATTTTCCAACGGCGATAGAACCAACGATGACGAGAACCGCGTCGACCGAAATTATTTCGAACCGTTTCCACTGCGGTTTTGTAACTGGTTAATCGGTTATTCCAGGGGAGAGTAATTACACGAAATCCGGATAAATCATTGATTCGGCTGTCGGCAACGATGTTGCGTTGCAATAGCAGCATTTGTAATCGCAAATTTCCATGAAAGATCTCACTGGTTACTTTTGGTTTACGAATTACGTTCGACTTTAAATATTTTTGCAACAAGGTGGATCAAACGTGGAGCGTATCACGATAGCAGAGTTTCTAAAGGGTATCCTTAAAAGAGCCGTCGCTTTGTAAACGCAGCAACTTCGTAGAAAAGAAAAATGTTAAACATTATTCGTTGGAAAGTTGGTGGCTCGGTTGAAGTTTTGTGCACGCTAATGTAATGAAATCCGCCGCGTTTCGAGTATAAATAAGTTTTAAACTCGATCGAACTGGCATCGTTCTCAGGTACGAGTGGAAGCGACTTGAAATTTGCGTGTTCAACGATGCGTTACTTGTGTTGATGTGATACAGTTAAAAAATTATCTACACGGTTTTGTGTTTGAACGGAAATAATTTAATTGCGATTCGAGTGAAACATATTTTGCTTCGAACGAAAGAACGTAAATTCATCCATTCCCGTATGGTTAACGATAAACTACTTTTAACGCTTTATATATTTCAATTTTAACCAACATCTACTTATGAATGGCAATAAGTGATTAATTAAAAATTCAGAAGGTACCTAGGTAGAAAATTATTTACCAAACAGAAAAAATAATTAAATAACAAGTTAAAGTTTCTGTTCAATAATTTGTAATTGTAATTCTAGACTTTTTATGGCATTGTCGTATTATAATATAATCCATTATTTATAATTTTATCTACTCCTAGGTCCTTGGCACGTATATAAATAAATAAAAACATCCGCGTATCTTGTTATTTCTCACGCGTTTACACAGCTAACGCGATATGCATATTTTATTTGAATTCCATTACAGAGAACCTCCAGTATCTGCGGTTGGGCGATAATAATTTGCATGCGGTGCCAAGTGACGCGTTGCGACGTCTACATCGATTACGCCACCTCGATTTAAAGGCCAATAACATTACCATGCTCCCGGAGGACGCCTTCACAGGATACGGGGACTCCATCACTTTTCTGAACCTTCAAAAAAACTTGTAATTCACATCGTTTCGGTTCACCGAATAACATATTGTCGTATGCGTTTAATCGCACGTCTAATAACAACCATCGTTCCGTTTCTTTTCTTTAGGATTAAGACGTTGCCGCCGTTGGTTTTCGAAAATTTGAATTCTCTGGAAACGTTGAATTTGCAGAACAACAAGCTCACGCAGATACCGGAAGAGGTGACTGAAAATATCGTGGACACCCTTCGGCACATCGACATCACGGGTAAATATCAGGGATCCGTCTGATCCATTTGGAATAGATCGATTAAATTTCTGTAAACGTCTATTGGTGGTTTATTTCAAGCTTCGAACGATTTGAACGTCGACTTGAAGCAATGACCGAACAAACTTTTCGTGATAATTAAATACAGCGTTAATTAAACATTATGAAAAAAAAAATGACCGAAACAGTCTGTAAAAATGAGGAAGACGTTTAAAATCGATTAAGATATTTCAAGAGAGCTTGTTAATGTACGTCAAAGAAATTCTAAATATTCGGGCGTGGAAGACGAGTAATGAACGAACAACTGAAAGGAATATTTACGATTTTTAAACATTCTCCATCTTTTGCCTTCATTCACAGACAATCCTCTGATCTGCGACTGCGAGTTACGATGGTACTCCGTCTGGTTGGGAAATCTGCGCGACAAGGACGACGAGAGGATGTCGAGGAAGCGCACCGTGTGCACCATGGCTAACGAGCACCGAGAATATTCCGTTCAGAACATACCATTAGAGAGAATGGGTTGCGTGGGGAAAAACGCTGGAAGAACCTCGTCGGTCGGTAGTTATCACGTTTACGTCGACATGATGCTACAATTATTAACCGTAGCCGTCGCGGTGCTTTAACTGCAACAACTCGTGTGACGCTCGACGATGATTTTTCCGGATACAAATCAATTCTGACTTCGCGAACGCAGGAATTCGCTGCCGGCGAGATTCTCCTCGTTTCCTTCGCTTGCGCTGCTCGCTCGATGAAACAATTACATCTTCTGTAGTGAAGCAATCGTGTCACGATCGCGGAGACGTGACACGATTGAACGTAAATACGTTTTCTCTTTCTGTTCGAGTTTCTTTCGTAATCGCCAGTTCAGCGTTGCAAATGTTCGTAATTGTTTTCGCGATTCAAACGAGAACGTTGAATAAGCATAGGTACCCGGAACCGATCGATTGGAAATAATTATGATAGATCTTTGAGTTTGTCTTGCATACGGATCGATCAGCTTCTTCTCGTTGAAACAAACGTGAAGGTTATAAAGTTACGTTTTTAGGAAAGCAAATGTATATCGAACGTGTACAATCCTTATTTAGAACAAAATGATCGTGACGAGTAAAACGGGAATATCGATCGCGACGAAACTATTGGATCGAAAAGTCTAATCGATTTAAGAACGATACGATTTAACGTGGCGGTCGCATTCTGTACATCACGATCGTCGCGTCTAATCGTCGAGCTTCGTTTCGTAGTGTTCGTTTCGACAGATAGAAGTCGAAAACTGTACTCGAAGAGTATCGATAAACGAAAAGAGAAAGAGTCTCGATCGCGGCGTACGATAACAGGGTGAAAGGAAGGCCCTTCGATGCCGTAATAATCGTACGAGCCTTTTTCACCGAACGTTACATATCAAGATCGTTGCCAAGTATTTTCTGGATGTCTGTTAAAGCTCTAACTCGACAGAGAATTCGAATGTCTGTAGTTTAACCGTCATTCTATGATCCACGGACATTCGTCTTATACATATCAATGCGTTTTTGGAAACGTCGATACGAGGTCGTCAACGTTACTCGACGTTGCACTTCGTACGTCACAATCTCGCGTAACCGTAGAGCATAGGGAAACAGAGATCGCTTTTAATTATTCACCGTTGCTGAAAGTCACGGAAATGTTCGTTAATTAATCAGAACGACAACGTATTTATTTTAACGTTACAGATTCTACGAACGAATTCCTTTTTTTTATTATTTCACGACTTAAAGCTGCTTCGTTTCATCCTATAAATTATATAAAACTGTACCGTTCCACAGTTTTACCGTCGTCTCGACACATTCGTTCCGTTTACGGCGATTTATTTTAACAAACATCACGAGCTTTACTGCTCGATCCACGAACATAAATCAGGTAATCGATCTTCAGGCGGACTCTTTAACCCGCGGTCTTCGCCAGTTGTATCTTGAGATCGTTCGGATGCTTAACTCCATTCACAAAGAGCCGGCCGCTCGAAATGAAATAACAACTGCTGATGAAGCGTAATATACTCAACAGGAAACCGACACTTGTCAATTCCAGTGGAGCACGAACGCGATCATTCAAATGGCACGTCGCTTCTGTTTCGTGTGCTCCGCCGGCACACTACGCCCCGACACTTATACGCGCGTGACAAAATGACACCGTCTTTCAGCAACGCCGCAAAATTAGATGGTAAAACGATGGGTGTACGTCGCAGTCACGCTTTTGCCGCACGAACCTTAATTTCAACTCGCTCCGCTCTTTAAGTTACCCTCCTCCTTGTTACAGCAACGCTCGGATTGTGACGCGCGAACGTGCGTATGCTTGCAAGTTCTAGTTGCGAAACGTGTTCGAAGTTCGTTTGGAACACGCGTCGTCAAAAAAAGGTCTATAATATTTTTCGACGAGTGTGACAAATTTGATAATTACGCGAAACAAAGAAAGTATAAGGACAAACTCTGCACTTAATGTTATATTATCAGATACATTGAATATAGATATATATATATATATAGATATATATTATATAGAGCATTAATTCGTTGCAAATATTTGTTGGTAAAACAGTAAAACCATTATCGAACACCTTTCGTAGACTGTATTTCGCGAGAGATAGTTGTAACGTATTAACGAAGATACGTTTACAGAACGTAGTCACGTAAACCGCGTTACACATGGAAAGTAAATTGTGTTTCACATTGCGATAAATAGAGTAACAAAAGAAATGATAAGGTCAAGGCATTAATATTACGAGTAATACAGCATATCGAAACTAGGTTAACTATAACTTTACGTCGTGGCGCGAGCTGCCATTCCTATGGAAACCGAAGGAGGATCCCGAACACTTTTATTTTATTCTTAAACATTTAGTCTTACACAATTGTATTAATGTCCTATACGCAATAGATATCTTCGTTTGTAACATGAACTACTGGTAAACATAAAATATGATTAAGAGAATAGTTATAGTAATAATCCGATATCTATTGTATTTCGTAAATTGTAGCGTAACATCTCGTTCGAGATACTTGATTGCATCGAAGAGGGGAAATAAGAAATTCTCTCCTTCGGTTAAGGGACAAAAGTTCGCGTCAGTATCACACAACACACACATATCATTTATACGCCCAAAATTTTACCGGTAAGATAATGATTAATCACGTCGGTTTAAGGCTTCGCTAGTGTAATCTCTAAAAATCGTATACATATCGTGAACGTATGAGATTTAAGAGAATTTATTTGTTAATATATATATAATATATGTACGTTACGTATATACTAATTATTACGATCATCAAAGATATATTATATACCTATATATTATATATATACATATATGCATTGGATGTTTTTTTTAAGAAGTTTCATCGATATGAAAATACAAAGTTGTTGTTTGCGTGCTGTTGTTACAAGCGAATAATTTGATCATCGATCATTCGACTATGATTCTACGACTGGTATTCGTTTGACATTCTTTCGGTACTTTTCCCAGCGATATTTCTCATCAATTAAAGTTTAAGCGAAACAAAAAATTAAGTTGAAATCGAACGATACGCCGAATGGAATTCTCTGCAGGCCCTACACATAGCTTAGGATCCACAGGAGGCATATCGAAAATACGTTTTATCCAAGAGTTACGTGTGTACCGATCATTTTATTAAAAGGACATTCGCTTGAACGACAGAATGCAAATGATTATGAGTTGACAAAAAATATCAGTAGATACAAGAATAAAGAAATAGTAATGTTAGCATAGATGCACTTATTCAGTGAGGCAGGAGTTTAGATCCCAAGATAAAGACTGAATCGAAGGGAAATAAGTAGAAAAGTATACAACCATGTTTATTCTAACTTTTGTCGAGCGATAGCAAGCTATTATTTCACTTTATCTGTCTGAGGATAACACATTTATTTGCATACCACTATATCAAACAATAATTGATTAGCATTCTACCATATGTGATATCGACGTATACAGATTTTGTCTAATTGTACCATCTCCTTCATTGACATACAAGCAGAGACAAGGAACACTGGACTCCTGACTCACGTAGTGAAACATATCCTTTTAGGTGATCGTAGAACGATGAAACGGGCTAGTCGCTTGCGCGTATTCGCGTCGGAGACACCCAAAGAACCATGTCGAGACATATCTCTAATGGCCGTAGGTTGTAGTCTCGCCGGCTGCGTTGTTATTATTACTAATTATTATAAGCGGTATTTTTGTACAGTGTCTTACAGTGGTCAGGTCGTTGCAAGCGCAGCCGACGAGCCGTTCACGGCGTAGCCATATTACTATACATAATATAGATATATATATATATACATATATTTATTTCGATTATAGCGCGTAATACTCTGATCGTGAGAACGTTTCTTTCACGTACACATGATATATGTATACAGAGAAGCGTATAAACGTTTAAGCGTAAATTGAAATGCGCCTGTTTAAGAATGAAGGGCTTGTTCCCATGGATAATAACAGAGCTTTACTCTCTCTCTCTCTCTCTCTCTCTCTCTCTCTCTCTCTCTCTCTCTTTCTCCATTTCTACTGTACTTCGATGAACTCTTTATCCATACTACGTATCTCGGTGCTCTCTCTTATACCTATTGTCCGCTTCGTTACCTGTCAAAGACTCATTTAAACATTCTCACCTTCTAGTAAATGTATACACTTACACACGTACACATCACAAACATCACTTGTACACACGCATGCAAGCATATACACACGTACAGATAATAAATGATAAGCATAGGTGACACGTATAATAGCCATTACGTAAACATTATTACCTATGTACCTATGTACCTATATGCTATTTTCTCTTTTATTAATGATAAGCAATTAATGTGCATAAGAAGAGAAGGATGCGTATATATGCGTGCATTTATCATAAAAGACACACAGATACCAACACACGTGCACACGCGCAGACAGAAATCTCCATGCCTAAACTGACATATCGGTGTTACAACGTATAGATATAAATATAAATATGAATATGAATATAAATATAAATATATAAATATGAATATTATGTAAAACACAGATACATATGAAACTCGTCTGTATATGTCTATAAATATTGTTACAAATATGTATGATCACTATAATGATAATTATTACGTGATACGTATTATGAAACATCCTTTTTCTCGCAATATGTCTGCAATGCGGGCATCTACTCAGATTCTAATGTCTATATGTCATTGTTTATTATGTCGTTATCAATTAACGTGTATATGTGAAACTTTCAACATGAATAAAAAGTACCTAAGCATACGATCATTAAAACTTTCTTTCTTCTTACCTATATAAGATCTTCTGTTTATGTAAAATTCTGTATTAAGCACTTCGCAAAATATTAGGCCATCGTATTTTTGCCGCCCCGCGATGAAGAAAAAGAATAGAGCGAGGGGGCTGGTGAACTCTTAAAATACTAAATTCGATCGTAATTTCTGTCCAAATTTATTAATTTCTTTAAACATTTCTTAATATTTATTTAAAACTTTGTTGTTGGTCTATCAGTTCGGCAAATTTATTGATTAAATAATCAGAATAAATACAATTTAAAACATCGTCTTTATATTTTTGCCTACACTTTAAAACCGAAAGAATGTACTAACTTTATAGTGATTAATTGTAAAATTATTTAAATAAGATCGCACGATTTCTTTATTGTGTACGGAAGAAATTTTCTTCAAAACCGCCACTCGTTAAAAACTGCCGCCCTAGGCTATGAATTTTTAATTCTGAAATCAGAGCCATCTGTTGTTTGGCGACTGGAAGCTACCGCTCGTTAATAGCAACACAGAATGACCAAGGAGGTTGAAGTACCCCGGACGACACAGACAAGGATCGCGATATTGTGTAAGAAGGATAGAGATTCGAAACCTCTTAGTCTTTCTGTGTTCCTATTAACGAGCGGTAGCTTTCAGGCGCCAAACAACAGATGGCGGTAACTTCAGAATTATTTTATTGCCTGCAATACCTTACCCTATGTTGCTAAACTGAGGACGGGAGTTCTTGAGAACACCCCCTTCTACTACCGCAGGAGATGCATGTACGTGAGCTCAGCTCTCAAATCAAGAGAGAAAACAAATAAAAATCTTTCTTTCTTTCTTGAAGCGCTGAAATCTAACCAATGTGGAAAGCAAGCCTGCGGCACGGGCCGCGCGAGATTATATCATACCATTTTATTTTTTTTTGTATCTAATTAATGCTTTACTTCTTTTACACGTTGTAGTTCAATAAATGTATGCGTACATACACATACGGTTAAGCATTAGCAACTTATAGTGGCACACAATAATTATACAATTTATGTTTTTGCAATATATAAAATCATTTTGAAATTTCCCGCATATCTAAAACATTTTAAAAACGTTAATGGTGCCATCTCTCCAAAAAGTGCTCAAACTGGTAACAAACATTTATCGACAAGTAAGCAAAAGTGGTAACTGACTTTGATGAGGGCTGCCATCTATCAAAGAAACTGGCAAACAACTCGCACATTTTTACCAACTATAAAAAGAGACGGAGATAAGAACAACATAGCTGCTCCACCTATACGGTAAACAGTCGAACTATTTTGTTAACAGTTGCAATCATTGTTCAATAGATGGTGCCGCAAACTAAAGTTACTTAATTTTAAAAAACTGAAAGATAAAAAGATTCAGATTCAGAAAAGGTTCTTTTTTAAATAATCAAAACGTGATCAGGGGGTCTTAAAACGTGTTTTTCCGTGACAAAAATATTTTCGAAGTTCTTTTTCATTACAAGAGCGTTCTTGTATGCTAAAAAATAAGAATAATAGGCAGTCAAGATCTTGTGCGACCCCGTGTCGCAAGCTTGCTTTCCACATTGGTTAGATTTCAGCGCTTCAAGAGCGAGAAAGAAAGACTTTCATTTGTTTTCTCTCTCGATTTCCCGAAGTCGTCCGAAACGCTGATCTCACGTACACACGTCTGCTGCGGTAGTATGCGTAGTGGAAGGGGGTGTTCTCGAGAACTCCCGTCCTTAGGCTAGCATCACAGAATCCAACCAATGTGGAAAGAGTAGTAGAAGATCTATCATTGATGTGTGTAAGTTAAAGCGCACGTTGTTGCTTTCGAGTATAGGTTATGTAAAATGCTTAAGGAATAGAATTATGTTCTATGCAATGAAAAATGCAAAAAATTCAAATAAGTATCATTAATAAGTATATATATAAAATCAGATAAATTTAAATTACTCGTTAACAATGGGTATCGATTAAAAAATAAAATATTACACAATACTGAAAGTGGCATAAAATAAAGGAAGAAGGTAAAGAATATCATTTTATAATATTTTGTATAAAAAGTGCATTTACACTATTTCTGTTTTATTATGAGAATTTTTATATTTAATCTTTTCTTGTAAGAATTCTATTTTCAAATTCATTTTTAAAGGTACAATTATAAGTTTAAGATTTAAAAAATTATTTTTCATATAATTTTTTATTTATTTATTTTATGATTGCACGTAATAAATTTCATTCAAAATGTGAATGTGTGGTTAATTTCAGGAAGTAGTTATATAGGTGTTGAATACATTAATGGTCATATGCAAACAGTTCATATACACAATACGAACATGATTAAAAGAAAGTTAGCTGACGATAAAAGTAAAATAAGTAGAAAACGAAAGAAAAAAGATGCCAGTGATTTATCTATGAATGATATGAATAATGACAAATGCATTAAAGAATTTAATAAGGAAGCACTTCAAGAGCCTTCAGAAAATTTGAAAAAGAAGCATTTAAAATTAGTTAAAGGTACTACATATATATATCTAAATTGGTAAGGCTACCTAGCAGGTCTATGCTTTAGACATAGGTATTAAAATAGTATAATAATTATGTTCATGTTCTGCTTATTTCTTTTCTATATAGAATTTGAGAATAATAACAAAAATGAAAAAAATGTACCAGATCTGAGTAAACAAACAGAGTGCTTAAATGGAGAATCATTTAGGAATAATTTTAATTCTTCAAATGGCTTAGATATGTTAAAAACATTTATAAAAATCTGTAATGAAAATAAAGAAAGAGATTTAGCTGCAGAATATTTAAACACAGGTGGCAATATTCTTGAAATATTAAAATTTTTAGACACTGCAGATAAGAAAGTGGTTAGTACTGTTATAACTGTATTCTCTGCAGTAAGGATATTATTAATAAAGTAAGTTAATTATATCATATAATTATAAGTTCAAATTCATTTTTACTGAATAGTAAATTTATATTAATTTTTACTTTTGTTTAGAATTTTAGCACATTATCCACAGTACCAATCTAGTGCAGAAGGAGCGTGTCGTTATTTGATTAATTCACATTTACCATTAATTCATTCAATGCTATCTGTAGAAAATAATACAAAACAACGAAAAATAATATTACAATTACTTGCTGCAATAGTCTCATTAGGTGGTAATCTTCCACGTGAACTACTTACACATTTATCTTTATCATTAGAAATTGTTAAATCTCTTGTTCAACATACAAAGCCCATGGATAGTCAGAATATACGAAATTGTTTTGTTCATTTTGTTCTTGCTTTCTTAGTAGAAGGCAATGTACCAACCATTAGAGCTCTTTTGGATAAACGCGAGCTGCTTTCTAGTATATTTCCTGGTCTTATATATGATTCCAAAGATATTGTTGCTTTAGTTTTAACTACTCTTAAAACTTATATTCTTCAAAACCGAAATGTTAGTAAGACTATGAAGTTACAAGTGTTTTCAACATCAGTTATTCAAAATCTTATCTATTTGTATAATTGGAAAGGTCCAAATAATTGGTTGAAATCTGAAGCTCAGTATACTGTATCAAATTCACATTGCCTCGAGGAAAAGGAGGTACTTTTTATTAATGTTATATATTAACATAATTAACAAATTTGTGACCTTATTAATAATTACAATCCTTAGGATCAGTATATTATATATTTAAATTGATTATTACTTTTATGTTATACCAACCAATAAAATATTTTTTATGCAGGTTGTTACTGAGATAGTGCATGATTTTTTAATTATATTGTTAACTTCACATCGATATGGTATTATTTTCCATGATAGTATGCTTGGTACGTCACATGTTAGGCATAACCATATCATAAATACAATACTTCGAAGCTTAGATCGACCCTGGGAACACGAAAAACCATCTGATTTAGTAATTAAAATAGTGATAGCATGTCCAGATTTAATAAAATCTCAATTTATTCTTTTGGATCCATACATTGAACCCAGAATTTCACCAAAATGGATTGCAGCAATGAAATTTATAAGAAAGGTAAACGATTGTAATAGTGTAATTTGTATTGTAATATTCTGTTTTGAAATGTTCAAATTTTATAAATTTTATTGCAGATAATACAGTCAGTAAATGTAGAAACTTGTGTAAAGATGTGTTCTTTAGAACTAAATATGTTTCAATCAGCTAATGCAATAGTAACTTTAATATTACCAGGAATAGTTTTGAAACATGCAGTTATGCCATCTTTAGTTCATTCTACTATGATAATACGGCATGAAGCAATACTTACACTTATATCTATGTTTAATCAAATACAAAAATATGTATCAGTCATGAAGGAAGTTTATAAAGAAGATAGGGATTTTCATACTTATAAAAATGTTATAACAGAATTCATGCTAAAGGTATATATGTATATTTTCAAAATGCATGAATTGAAAAATTGGGAATTGATATTAATTTCTAATTAAATTATAAAATATGATAATGAAACTTTTATCATACTGAATTAATATTGTTCTAGAATGTACCTAACTTAAATATGATATTAAAAGTGTGGAGTTGTGTTTTTACATCAGACTTAATTGAAGATAGCAAAAATGAGTTGGTTCATGAACCAAAGAAATACGAACATCTGTCAGCTATTTTAAATTTATTGCACATGTATAACGAAGTATGTCCAAAATTGTTAGACATATTACCTGATGTACAAGCTGATACATTTTTAGATATATTAAATAAATTGGATGACACTAATATTGTTGAATTTAATGCTATAAAAGTAAGAGCTATTCAGTTTATAGTTATGTTGTATCCTAATGAATTTTTACCATGTAAGGTATGTAAAGTAATATAAGTTTTCTAAACAATTTTATTTAGTATTTAGACTGTTATTTTTTAGTATATTAGTTTTTCTGTTTTCTTTTTTTTTCAGGAAATGTTTAAGTATGCACTATCATTTTTAATATCTGTCTTAAATGAAGAAACATCTTCAATAACATTATGTTCAAAAGTAACAATCAAAACTTTATTAATTGCTACTGGAATGTTTGAAGGATGTAGTAATCAGTTAGACATTTGGATTAATGGTTTTATAGATATAGATGACAGAATGAAAGTAATAAAGTGGTTTATTCATATTATAAAGAAAGCTGCTAAAAATATTGAAAAATATGTAAATGAAATATTTAAAATTGATGAAGTCATTAATCAAGAAATAGTTAACACTGACAAATTAGAAAACATATTTGATGGTAAAATTTAATTTATTTATTGCATGTATTGATATAAGTAATTATCTTTCTTTATATTTTTTAGGATTAATGAATCAGCAGGATATTCACGAAAATTCTGAAAGTAATATTTTACCCATGCAACACTATACATCAGTGTCACCTCTTTTATGTTGTATGTTACATAAAATGAAAGAAGATTTACATCCTTCAATTTTATCTTATCTGTCTTATATTTTGATACATACATTACATCATCAAGTAACACCTCAGTATTTAATATATTTAACTAAAGATATACAAGGATTACCAGTAAAAGACTACTTATTGAGCTGGTTAGAAGGGAATCAAATTGTTCAGATTAAAAAAATACTTCCATCAATGACTTTAATGTGTAAATTAAATTCAGTATTTTTAAGCAATACTAAATTACAGATGAATGAAATATTTCATGGTAACAATATAGTTACTTTCCAGTATAATCAGAAAAATATAATAATTAATCATTCCTTATCAACATATGAAATTATGTATTTGTTTAAAATGACAACATTTTATTGTATACAATTAACTAAAAAAGGTATTTTAACAAAAATTCAATATGATAATTATAAGCTTTTTTTAATATCTTTATTGTATTTTGCAAAAGACAGTCAAGATAACTCTGTCCTTGTGGAAAAATGTGCAAAGTCTATTTTTACTCACCCTACTATTTTGCATTACTTTTCACCCCTTTATCAAACAAGTGAAAACATAAAAAGTATAACTCTTATGGTCATTGACATTTGTAATATAGTAATTGATTTGTGTAAAGAATGTGTTGTTAAACATTTATTTACCCATTTTAAAAACAAGTTACTTACACAACTATACAAAATGATAGACCAGAAACAAAAGGGTGAAAAAACATATAACTTTGTCACGATAGTTAACTTGTTAGAAATATTACAACTAACACCAAAAGATCTTGTATATTTATTAAAGAAGATAATAGAATTAGAACACAAGATGTTTATCTCAAATGATGAAAAAAAGTTGTCAATATATGGGCATGTGATTCCAAAGCTTTTAAAAATTATCAGTAGTAGTAAAATGAAGTCAGAACGGAATGTATTTTTTGAATTGGATGCAAAATTTGTTAAAACCTTATGTTTGCATTTGCTTTTCTTAAAATCAAATTTAGTTACAAATTTTGAGATATGGGAAACAGCTTTACATAAGTATCTTTTAAATTTTACATTCAACATTGCTGGTATCGATACAGGTAAGTTATTATCATAAAATTTTATATTATCACATTATTTTATTATAATTTTAATGTTATTGTAATTTATATAATTTAATATGTTTACAGATATTTTCAAGTCATTGCTGTCAACGAAAATTACAGATGCAACTGTAAATTTAATTTCATTTCTAACTAGTAAAAATATTAGATTCATACCTGTTTTCACGGAATACATGATGGATTCTAAAAATTTTAAAACAAAAAACATTGCATTACCAGTAGTTGCAAGTAATTTAAACTTTAAGTGGAATCCAGACTTGCTACAAAATTTAAAAATATATTATGAAGTTGACATTTTATCTTATTTGTATGATCCTAAAAATGAAAAATCTTGGATAGAAAAAAATATTACTGCTATTTGTTATTTAATTAAAACTACTTTTAATCTTAAAATATGTAATAAGATATGTAATGCTATTTTACAAATTGGTGATAAATTAGATATGGTACCCATACATTATATAAAACTTCTTCAAAGTATCTATAATAAAAGTGCCACTTCAGAAATAGAAAGTGAAAAATTTATTATGAATTTGACACAAGTTCTTCTGCATATAATTACTTTAACTTTAAAAAAGGAATCCAAAAATATACAAAAACTTAGAATCCTCTGTGAAGCATTGGACGATGCGGTTAAACGTTTAAAAAATATAAGAAAAGATTTTATGTTTGAGATACTAAGTACTAATCATTCATGGCCACAGTTTACACGATTTTCAATAAAATTTGGTCTTAAAGAATTAAAAAATAATGATGAACAGACACCGGTATTAAAAATTTTAAATATTTTATGTAATATTGCATACAAAAATGACAGTGACAACGAGTATGTTAAAACTTTGTTTGAAATGGTAACTTCTCACTCTGAATTTATTAATATTATGTTGGGTTCATCAGATATAAAAAGTATGTATGTAACAATAAGTATATTAATCAGATCTATTTATTTCATTTACTCATTTATTTTGTTTCTTTAGGAGATTTGGTAGAGTTGTTATGGATTCTTATACAAAAAAATAAAACAATTATAGCATTAACTCACGTGCCTGTTTATTTGGCAGCATACAATGCTACTTTAAATGAAGCTGATCAATATATTTTATTGGTAAGGATAAAGATAACAATGCGGATAAAATTTTATATTGGACATCAGAGTTTTTTATTGAGTTAGTATATATATATCTTTTCATAGATTTTGCAATATTATGAACGCAATAATATTAATATTTTTGAGTATCGACCATATATGTGGGGAAGTGCTGCTGCAGTGCATTACAGTGTAAAAGGTGAAACTTATACAACCTTGTGGAGGCAACCATCTGTTACTCAGATCTTAAATTTATTTGATGAAGATATGGTAAATAACACTATAAAAAATTATCCAGTGGACAGAGCTCTGAAGGTAGTTCAAGTACTTTAAACATTCAAAAATTTATCTAATATTTTGTTAAGCATTTATTTTTGTTAACATGTTCTGGGCCGCGTGGAGCGTATACATTCCAAGCTGAACTTTCCGTTCAAGACATAGGGTGGGTATTCTCATTGTAAAATGAAGAATTTTTTAAAAGATTTTAATTATGGTTTTGTATTATTGAAAAATTGTAAGGCGTATGTAGGTCAAAAACATTATTTAATCGTAAAAGTGTGGGTCATATACGCCCTACGCGGACTGAACGGAAAGTCTTCAAAAAACGGTCCGGCACGGAACGTGTTAATATTATATAATAGTATAAATAATATTATTTTATATTTATTATTTTTTACAGAATAATGAATTATACATGACAAGTGATACATATGACCCAGCATTTTATTTACCATTATTATATTTCTTATTGTCTGAAAATAACGTTGTATCATGTCATAAAGTTGCTCAAAGTGGTGCTTTGGCATTAACGTTTGTTGCATGTAGCAGTGAACATTCTGATGTTCGCATGATAGCTTATACTATCATTTCTAGATATTATACTCATTTGGAAGCTTCTAGGTATCTTACTGAAGATAATAATTTTATTCTTGTCATGCTTAGTAGTACAATATATGTATATATTTGTTTTTCATTTCTAGCTCAAAAGCAAAATTATTATGGATGCGATTAATAGATGCGATACGGTACGGAATCATATCATTGCAGTTAGAACTTAATAATGTACGTCTAAATTGTTTAGTTTCCACATTTTTGGCAAGAACGTCTTTGATAGCTACACAACCATTACATCCCCTTTATTCAGCTCTACAAACATTTTTGGTGGCTAAGCCAGCATTAGTTATTAATACTATACCTGAATTGTTACAACTTCTGCACAGTTCTGATGTGCAACATAAGGCACATAGATATTGGATTTTGGAAAATATTCGTGATAGTATGAAAACGGAGAGCGATTTAGATATAGCTTTTAAATGTATTTTATTTAAAATACTCTTAGATTTTTATACTTGTACTCTTTCAGATTCAAATACGAAGGTAAGATTTGTATTTTAGAAAAATAATGTTTTTCCTTAATCGGTTCTGATATATTTTTATAATATTAATTTTGATGTATTTTTATTTTAGAAGCTAATTTTAGAAATCATTAATGTTACATTAAAAATTAAGAAAGCTTCTATGCTTCTTATAGAAGGTCATGGATTACTTCCTTGGCTATTAGAAGTTGCAAATAACTTGCATAAACATGGGACAGAACATTTTGAGTTTCTAGTAGAAATAGTGGACAAGCTTTTGAATATGATATTAAGTATAAAGGATGATGTTGTTCACTATAAATTAATGATTTTAAATATTGCATTACGTTTAAAGTCATATCTAATTAGAGATATTAGAATTAGCACATTTACGTCATATATAAATATTTTGCAAAAATTATTTCTTTCAAAACAAATGAAAATCATTGTTAGTAAGGAATATATAACAGAAATTCTTGAATTTTCTAAATATTTATTGAATGATATAGAAGAATGTGACGATATGTTACGTTTCGGTTGTGAATACATAACTAAGGTAGACTATTTAAAAAGTGATGAACTTCAGGTAGCAAGAAATAGTTTGAGGACATTAGTATGGACATGGTGTACTCATGAAGTAAAATAATCTATGTTCATTTTTTACATTATTATTTGAGTATTATAATCAAATTATGTATATATGTATATTTTGTCAAAACATGTTTTGTAAACATTTAAAAACTTAATAAACATTACTGAACAAATAATTTTTCAGCAATTCTGTAATATACATATATATTATATTCATTTCGTACATTCAAAACTTACGATTTCTATATATTTCGTTTAATCTCGGTTATATCTCAAAGTATCAACGTTATTAAAATATTTATTTTATCGTACAGCTATTAATTTTTTGTTTGAGTACTTATGTAATAATATTGTTCTATTTGTATAACGCATTAAAAAGAATTTTAACTCTATCCATTTGAAATATCAGTTGTGTATGGATATTCAGTTATTTACTTTGGCAAGTTGGAAAGTCAACATTTGAAAAACTATAAAATTTATAAATTTTGTACGTTAATAAATTGATATGTAAGCATTGAATTTTTATGTATCTTTTTATAGCCAAAAGGTTATTACAAATGTTTGTATGGGAAATCCTTTTTTTGGCTATTGAGTTGATGAAAAGATATATAGAAATATTTCTTTAGTGTAAACTATTGATTAATAACAGTAGTTTGAGGTAACTGTATTTTATGAAACTTATGTAATTCATTTTTGTTTGTTAAATTAATTTGTTTCATGGTATAATGATAATCTGTAATGACTTGAATCAAAACTTTAAGAACTTCTTGGGTACAGAGTGTGTACAAAAACATCCGCATCTAGATCTCTATGTTTATTCAGATGGTGTCGTAGAACGACCGTAATTCTAATAATATCTAAGTTTCCGGAATATGCTTCGCCATTATAATATTCTTTCATTTGTGGTAGCATATCAGTATTATTTTGTAAATCTTGACGTGTTAATGTTACTGTCTCAGACATAGAGCCATCGTTTAATTCATCCATTGCCTGTTGAGCCTTTCTATGGGTTAAAGCTAAATGAGCCACAATATTTTGATCGTGTCTGCTTAAAAAACCAGATTTTCTACTGTGTGTTGTTCGCGAATAATTTTCGACACTATCGTTTGGGCCTCGAGCATTTGTATTGGATGCGTGCCCTCTTGGATGTCCATACTGTCTACATGTATGACACAAGACATCTTGTGAATTATCAAGAATTCCAGCAGCATCTACATGTGACGTACCAATATATTGAGCACCACCGATCATTAATGATGTACCATTATCATTATTTTTGTAGGATATAAGTTTATTAATTTGATCGATTAGATATTTTGGATTTTTCGTTAAAAAATCGATAGTGCATGCTCTTAAATCGTTAGGATTTTTTCCAATTTGTGCAGCAATTACTGCGAACAGACATGAATTTAAATCAAAAGCAACATTAGTGGGGTCTTTATTGCCTAATAGCGTCCAATGTCCTATATAGTTTGACGGTTGCTTGTGGTACTCAATATCGACAGGTTTATGAATCGAATTCTCGTTCTGTCGATCAGTTATCGTTCGATACAAACGACTTCTCGATTTCCATACTCGAATAGACTTTCCTGTTATAGTGCTTAACGCGTTTACGTGAATCAAATTTGTTGGTCCGTGATTTTTTAAATCGTTAACGATATGTTTAACCAGCCTTATCTTTAATAATTGTTCGTTTTTCAAATTCTTGTATTTACTGCTCAACTTTCTGCGATTACCGCGTATTATTTTGCGAATTTTAACACGTTTTTCGACTTTATTAATATCAAGCATTACTTTTGGTGGTAACTTTTCTTTTTTTCTTTTTTAACGTACTCTAGTGTTACTTACGTGAACATTTTTGATTCCTTTATTTCAGATTTATCTCCATAGTGTTGTTTTGTTCCTACAAGTCAGGTCGGTTTATCTACATCTTTTGACAAAGCAACAATCGATAGAATTAACAACAACAATAACCGAAGAAAGAAGTAAGAGGTAAATACTAGATAAATAAATAATGAAGTAAGAAGATTATTGAAAATAATTAAATTAAAGGATATTTCTAAACGTTAATATGTCCATAACGTTAAGTTATTAACGAAAAAAAAGGATTCTTTATCGAAAGTAAAAAATTAAAAATTATTATGCACGAAATTGTAATCCAGTATCATACAAACCAATGCACTCTGGAAACTTACATTTTGTATAATTTTGTTGATCAAGCACTAGAATTTTAAATTTTATGCCTAATATCTGTGAGCGCAATTCCACTTTAAATTTTCTGTTTAACCTTTCTTCCTAACATTTGGTGCAAATGTTTTTGCTACATTCACTTTTTTTTTCTTACATTTCTCGCACACTTCATTCGATTAATAAATGATTCGTTGTTAAAGTAGTTCGATTATTTATGATTACTTTGATTTTTAACAAATTAGCGATAATACACAAGTTATCAGACATCCAAATAAATTTGAGACAAATTGTAATCTCTGCACCTAGTGGGAATTTTCTTCTTAAATTAAACTAGCGCAAATTTTATTTCAAACATTTTCATTAACATTTTCAATTTGCTGAAGACACAGCCGGTACACAAGGTACAGGATCATTTGAGAAATTATTTATTAAAAACTAGGTATACGTGTATCAGAGATTATTCATGAAATTATCGGAAATGAAAAGTAAAATAGAAAATTACTTTATTTGACAGCGTAATAATGGAATTCAATTCAATGGAAAATCATCCGTATGTTCAAGTAGACCTTTATACCTACATATATATAATCATCACAGAATAATTTTCAACTAAATACGACAACATGTTATTTAACACTAGACAATTAAAGTGCATTTGTTTGCATGGAAGAGATGAAAATGAAAATTACATGAAAAAATACCGAATACATAGGAAACAAATCTTTTTTTACACCTTCTGCAGAAGATTATACGAGGGCAACTCAACTATTATCCGCAATGTGGTTAAAAATTTTATTGTAATGCAAATAGAAATTTATTTTTCAACATAGTCCCCTTGTTTTTCAATCTACTTGGTCCATCGTTGCATAAGCTTCCAGAAACCATCATAAAAAAGGTATTTGGCTGAGCTACGAGCCAAGAATACACGGCTTCCTTCACTGCTTCATCCGAGGCAAATCTACGGCACCTTAATGCCTCTTTGAGTGGACCAAACAAGCGAAAGTCCGATGGGGCAAGATCAGAACTATACGGAGGATGAGCCTTCTGACAGTGAAAAACGGATCACTGAACGTTACTCTTGTTTGGTGCAAACAAATAGCAGAGCAGCCATGGTTAATGGCACGACAGCGACAATGAAATTAACCTAGCAGGATCTGGCTTGTGTAGACATAACAGTAATTAAACCACGAATCCGTTAGCTACGTTTCACGACAGTACTATCAATATAAAGAAAAATATAACCACATTGCGAACAATAGTTGACTTACCGTCGTATTAAATTTTGGAAGCTTTATCACAGTGAATTTATAAGGTAGCTATGAGCAATCACTTACTGGTCATTTTGACTGCTCTGGTAGTTCTAGTGTTAATGCACCTTTAACACAATCTCCCAAACGTTTTGCATAGCAGTTCCGATATTTGTCCACCGACCAGGGATAAACGAATAGTTACAGGGTTAATTCCTAACCGGCCTCGGACAGAAAATATCGTACGATCATATAGTAGCGGACAAAAGTTTAAGACCGAAGAGTCAACGAAACTAAATTAATTAATTTATAAGAAATAGTGTGATAAACAAAATTCGATAAATAACCATAAAAATGATTACACAGACAGTACTTGCAAATCATAAAACTATGCTTTACGTTGTCCTCTCGTCTTAACCCCTTGACATACAAATAAAACGGAATTTCAAGCGTCCGAAAAATACTATTTAATTTGGTTCAATCGAACGGTTATGTGCAAGCTTAGAAACGGAACATTTTATTTTGAAATTTGCATTGCTATATCATATTTAATCAGATTGAGATATAGCGTTAACGGATAATAATTAAGTAACATTGTAAAATAATAAATTAGTAGTTCTGTAAAGTATGAAACATTTCAAAACATCCTGACGTCTCCCAGACGTCAAAGTCTGCAATGTCACGTGAAACGAATGACGTCTCCCAGACGTCAATTGTATGCCAAGGGATTAAACTTTTGTCTGCTACTACTGTAGGCCCACTCTTTCCTAATCGCACGAGGACGAGGATCGACGGATACACGCGAATTTTATCGTATCGTGCGGTGGAAGCATCCAAGCATCCGCTGTAAAGCACGATGCCACAACTGGGAAGTATAATACGAGTGGATCGGTTCCCGGTTTGCATTTATCGCGGACAGCGTCTCGCCTGGGAGGCGTGTTCGAGAGAGAAATCGTTCGCCGGCCGAATAGAAAAAGAGGGTTTAAGGGCCGGGAGAAAAAGGAAACCGTTTGCGGCGGTTGGAAATGAGCGGGGAATCGGAAGGCAGAAGGGGGTGAGCCGCCGGGTGTGGTGGGGAGATCCTCTGGATCCTCGGATCCATGGCTCCGCGCCGCGATCCATGGATCAGTCTTGGTGCAACCGTCCCTTCGAGCGGGTTGCCGTTGCTCTGAACGGTGGTGCCGTTAACGTAAGCGGTTCCGATCCATTTAAATGTTCCTTCCCTGCGATCCGGTTCATTTACTGGCTCGAAAAGAAACGGTACGGGGTGTCCTTTCGTGCAGGTTCTCGCGTCTCTCCGCGATTCGCCGCGGGAAATTGCCCGTTCGCAGGAGGACTCGCTTTGATAACGGTTCTCGTTGTAATCAAGCAGCATCGCTGCTCGTACGTCGCGTATCGTACCGGGTACAATGGTGAAACGACGATGCAATGGCCGATCGGTGTGAAGAAGTGACGCGTGTTCTCGAGCATCTATCGCGCGCTGTTCGGCGATTTGAATGCTCGAGCAAGCGGTGTTCTCTTTCACGTTGCAGGCTTTATACGTATACAGGCTGTTTCGAAGCAGTGAAAATCGTCGGCGCAAGTTTAATACCGGTGATTTAAATTGTGCGAAGGAAGAGGGACGAGAATTGATTAATGCTTGGCGATCGTTAAGGATAATTACATAGTTATCCGTTGGAAATAATTAATAAACTTGATTAGGTGTATCCGTGGTAATCGTGTTCTCAGGGGTACGGTAAAGGATGGTAAATTTAGTTTTCGCCAGGAAAATTCGTGAAGTAACAAGGCTCGAGTTGTTTAATGGTTCTTAAGTTTCTCGAAATGGAGACTGCTTGTACGAAAGTGCTCGATATTCTTTTCGTCCGTACCGAATTAAATCCGGATCAAACAGAATTTTCTTTGTTGCCCATGAACAATTTGCTCGTTACTATATTTCCTGTGAAATACAAGTGCGATCGAGTCTTTCGATTTAGATAGAAAATGATAAAAGTGTCGCGTAGTCAGTGTCGAATCTTGATTATCGCACAAGTTTATTTTGTATCGTTTCGCTTGCCGTTCGGAAGAATATACGGCGACATTGATGCCTCGACGAAACGTGCTCGATGGTGATATCAATGCCCGCGCGAGAAAGTTGCAGCCGCTCTTATCTTCGATTCGCGATTACTTTATTCAAACGCATTTCCGTAGTACGTCTCCATCTTCGTTTCGTAGGCATACTTCGTGCGAAAGAAAACGTACGGTGGAATTGCCTGATCATTTACTTCGAACACATGTAAATCATGCTGGAAGTGGTTCAGGTAATATTCAATCTTGTTTCGATTACTTCTTTTCGAGGAAATACCTCGAATTTGTAATGGTGAACCGTGTGCAACGTTTGGTTTCGACGTATTTTTGTTGTCATGTGAAATCGAGAACTTACGAATGATCGTCGCTCGTGGAATTTTTATATTTTGAAAAAAAGTGTCTGTGACAACTGAGAGTGTAAAAAAAGAAAGGAACAATCGGTACAATTGTAAAAGACGAAAAATTATTTCTTCCTGCGAGGCTAGAGTGTTTTTCATTGATGAGTGATCGTGATGTGCTTTCAGATCTGTAATTGATACAGTTTGTTGGTATTACGGTGTGATACATCCCGATCGTGTATGGATTACGAGCATCCCGGAATTCGCTTTCAACGAAGCATGTATGGCTGGTGAGTGAACGAACAGTATTTCAGTTTAACTCTTCGAGGCACCATGGGATTAACCCTTTGCACTCGAGAGGTGACTGTTAATCGCCTAACGATAGTAACTTAAAAAGTTTTCAAATTCGAAATATTTACTATGATTCGCTTATATTAACGCTAAGTTTACGGAGCCCGTCAAATTGACGGGTTTCGGACTTCATGTGTAACATTTGCAAAAATAACTACTATTATTTCTAGCAATTTTTGCCGTGTTTTATTGATGAAACGATACAAATATACCCAAATCTATTTCCCTCTCAGTTCAGTAATTTTAAATTCTTTTTCATGTATACTTATTCCTTAATATATGAATAGTAGATGAAAATATACGAAAAATCTCCGTAAGTCTAGTGTTAAGCGTCATTTAGTTTAGTCAAGTGATATACTAAAATTTACATATATGACCGTTTAACCTCTGAGACTGAGTAATAGAGAAATTACCTAAAATCTAAAAATTTGTGAAATTATCATTTGGTGACTAACAGTCACCTCTCGAGTGCAAAGGGTTAAAAGTATTCCGACCCAGTGACCGTCAGCGCTAGCCGCGCGCCGTCCCTACAGACCGTTTCGGCCGCGAAAATTTAGAGCCCAAAGGATTAATGATGTTTCTGATCGACAATCAAAATCAAAGAAATTTTGTTGTCAAGTGTCTGCAGCATTAATTTTCAGCGAAAAGCTGGACGTACAGCTGCAACCTGAAAATTGATTCCAAACTTTCGACCGGCAACCCAGTACCCACAATACACGTGTATATTTAATGAAATTCAAATTGTTCGTTTCGTGGAACCATCGACGAAACACAGGAGGTCGTTCTGTACGAAAGGCGGCGTCGTTTCGTGGAAGTCGTGAGTTTAACGTTCGCGTCCATGCTGAAAACGAACGACGAGACGCGAAACGTGCGCGCACCGCCTAACGAACTCGCTTATACATATCTATGTGTGTAGGTACCACAAATATTCTGTGGTGGTTGCGTACGCGTAAACCCGGCACGTGTATATATTTTTTTGTGTTCTTTATTCAGTATGCATCCGGTTGGCTGCGTGGCACAGGTAATAATGCGTCTGTCGTTGGTCACGCAACAATGACGGTCTGTTAAATTTTTCCGGTGACGAGTCACCATAAGCTCCGAGGAGAACGCCATCGTTTCTCGTCTTTT